>VZSZ01004930.1:289511-344617 GCA_013398815.1 Ibidorhyncha struthersii
CAAAACCAAAAACCACCACCTACCCAACAAGTAAAAGCACAGGGCAGGCATGATATTTCCCTGAGAAGATAAAATTCTGTCTGGAAGCATAAGGAAATTCCAGAGCAGATGAAAATGCATAAAAACTTCCAGATTTGGAGGGGTCCTTAGAAAAATAAATAAGGTGCATGAGTGTAAGAATATGTTTCTTTCCATTCTTCAGCAGGCTAGATGCTGCCTAACCTCTGCTCAGCTCTGTCCAGTTAGAGACCTTCTTGTGCCTAAACAAAGAACACAGGCTGCTTGTTCCTAAGGCTACTACATTAACTGAAAACAAAACCAGTAAATTACTTAGTAGTTCAGAGCTGCTTTTGTTGGACCTCTTGCTGGAAATTAGAACTGATTATGTATAAATTACTAGAGAAGCTGGTCATTTATAGCATGCTAAAACCAGAAAGGACAGTATGAAGGGTGGGTAGGAGGAGCTGGCCCTTCTCCAGTTCATTTACAAAAACAAATGCCTCTTCATAATTTTGTACCCCTGTAGACACCCTGTGAGACTCCAAGGGCCCTATTTTGAGTCTGACAAAGAGAGAGTTAACCTGCTGCATGCTGTTCTCCAACAGGTTGAAAGGCTTTGCTTCGTGGGGGGGAAGTCCCCCAAGCTGGTGTTTACTGATGGCTAATCATGGGACAGCCCTCTCTCTATTTTGGGAGGAGGAAGGGAGGGCCTGGGAATCTTGCCAGTAAACAGCTTGGGGTGCAGCTTCCAGGGGCCTTACCTTCCTCTGGTCTGTCCTTACATGCCATTTCTCTCCCTTCAGGGCTGAGGTCGCTGTTTCTGTAATTTTTTTAGCAAAGTGTCAAGGTGAGACACTTGCTGTGAAACTGGATTTAGAGCACATGCCAGGCAGCTCCTATGTCAGCCCAAGAGACAGCAGGAGTTCAAGAACATTTGATTTATGTGAAAAGCCTGTACTACTGGTGGTGCAGATTTGAGGCTATGGGAGCAGAGGGGCTTCCCCTTACACTGACTCCTCAGCTTCCCAGGCTGCCAACAGCAGAAAGAGCCTTAGATATATGTTTGCCTTGACTAAAAGTGGGGTTCAGTGATGCATATCAGAAACCGCCTCACAGAGGGTGATGACAGGAGCTGAAGTGGTTCGCAAATAGACGGCATAGGAGAATTTCAGGACAGATAGCTGGGGATTAAAAGTGGCATTGTGCGTCTTATTTTTGCCATCACTTCAATCTCCAATAGCAGGTAGCAGAGAGAAATAAGTAGAGAGACAGTCTCAGCTCAGAAATTGGTGCAGAAGAAATTGGCATGATACTTGGCAAGGAACGAAGAGACACAAGTGGCAAGGGTTGAGGTGGTGTCCTGGGGGATGGCACACATAATTCCACAGCTGCTGTGCTACAGCTGTAGCTGGCATGGATGTAACAGCACTGGTTTGAATACAGCTCAGGCAAGATCCAAAACCAAGGGAATATTGTGGGCTTCCCAGGGAAGCCAAGTGTTTGAAAGGGGAAGGAGTCATGCGTCAGTTGGGTGTGTGCCCCTGAACTGCCTCAGAGCATCGCTGAGGGACTTCAGTCAGAGACTGGTGCAGTTCTGATCTGGTTCACCTCACAGCTTGTTGAAATGGTTCATTAAGATGGGTTGCTAATTCATTTAAGTTTTCTTCCTGTATATGTTGTCTTGCAGCTTTTGTGGTCTATAGCAGTTTTGTGCATCTATATATTCCTCATAGTTGCTATCCGTTGTGCTGGGTTGGCACTGAAATGTTTTCTTTGGAGCAAGAAACTACTGCTTCATGAGAGGAAAAAGCAGCTCAATTAAAAGGACCTAGGAAATCCTGAGAAAATCAGAGTCACAAAATCATAGAACAGTTTGGGTTGGAAGGGACCTTAAAGATCACTTAGTTCCACCCCCCTGCCATGGGCAGGGACACCTTCCACTAGACCAGGTTGCTCAAAGCCCTGTCTAACCTGGCCTTGAATGCTTCCAGGGATGGGGCATCCACAATTCTCTGGGCAACCTGTTCCAGTGTCTCACTGCCCTCAGAGTAAAGAATTTCTTCCCAATACCTCATCTAAATCTACCCTCTTTCAGTTTAAAACCATTACCCCTCATCCTATCACTACAGTGCCTGATAAAGGGTCCCTCCCTGAAATGCTGAGAATGGGTTAGGAAACTTTTTTGTTTTCTAGTTGACCCCAGGAGCTGTAAACATAATGAACTCTTTACAAGACAGGCATTCTCCTGTGGATAGCTGAGTTATATCTAAGCTACCTGGAGAAAGTTTAGAGCTGGCTACCATGCTAGTAGGTAGCAATGCTTACAAAAGCAGAGAGAATGAAAAGAGAGTACGATATATTGGCCCTGAACCAAAACTCAGGAGATGAAATTCTAATTTCAGGTTCTGCCACTGCTTTTTGGTATGATTTCTGTTAAATTGCTGAAAATACACCTGGCCTCTGTTCTTCATCAGTTACCATTGTACCATTGTTCATAGAGCCTTTGTTGGCTCTAGGTGCTGCTAGGAATAATAGCAAGGAAAACAGGACTTATCTTCTCTGGAGCTCCTCTTGCACATCCTTTAATGAGCTGGAACTTGAACTAAAGAAGAAAGAAACAAATAATTAAACTAGAAATGAAATTGACTGTGTTTGAAGATCTCTGCTTGCTGGCTGCCTTCAGTAACATTCTCTCCGTGCCTCGATCTCTCTTTGTTGTGAGCTGTAACTCTGCCAGACAGTTTGGTGAGAAGTTCTGGGCATATCAGGGGGTGATGTCCTCTCTGCCTTGTGCCTGTGGGGGTCACCAGGAGAGTCAGACTGATGCGGGCTTACATAACCCGAACACTAGTAGTCTTGCCTAAAAAAAAAAAATAATAAAATAAATCATCTCTTTTCTTTACAAGTTTGGAACATTCGTGTTCCTACACCCCCCTAACATTGCTTTCCTGCCAAGAAGTCTGAATCTCCGGCGTGAGAGGACAGGGTATTGCTATGGAAATGAGTGGGAGCAGTACAAAGCTGTTGTTATGAGGACAAGGCAGAGCGAGGCCTCCTGCGGAGGAAATTTAATTTTTAAGCACCTGTGCTAGATAAGTAACAAAGGAGCTGCTGGGAAGGGACAACAGAGCTTGTGAATGGCACTGTGTATACGACCCACAGCATATCCCCTGCTTGGCTAATAAGAGACTGTGACTCTTATTCAGCTCATGCTGGCAGTTAATCTCTCTGCCATATGGCGGCTGTGCCTGGCACCTGCTTCATCAGTGTGAGATAAGGTCAGTGTCTCCCTGTGGACAGAGGTATTTTGGATAATCAATGTTGCTTCAGCATCTTTGTCACCCAGGAACAACTGTCATTCCTAGGTACAGTGCTGGGAGCTGGGAAGGAGCATCTTAACTTTGGCAGTGAGGCTCCTTCCTCCCCTGGACGGTGCTGTGCCTTGTGCTGGTCCGTGCTGTGTACAGATTGTATCCATTCATTCACAGTCTGTCATCAAAAGGCATGAATAGGCAGAGAAAACCCGTTTTTTTTTTCACACTGCTTTTTTCCTACGTTTTCTCTGCTCTTCCTCCACTTCAAGCATGTTGTCTTCCGTCTTGACTCCTACATTGTCTTTGCCCCCCAGCTTGTACAGTGCAGGCGAACACTTCCCAGCTGTCAGGGAGGAACTGTGACAGTGTACAGCTGTGGCTGGGGTCCTCCTGTCTGCTGCATCACCACTAAAGCCCTTGTCTGTCTGCCTGTATATGCCAACCTATCTCTTCTACCTCTTTTTCCTTCCAATCTCTCTTCTTGGTATTTCATTTTATCTTGCACTTTATACTCTCCAGCCACCCATCTCCCTTCTCATCAAATCATCCTTCAAGGAAATGCTATGCTAAACCTCTCCTGTCCTGCCTGGTTTTTTACATGAGACAAAACGTGTTAAGACAGGGACGTAGCCAGATGGCAACTGCTTTTGCCTGTCTGCAGTAGTCCTTCCTATGCCATGTTGGAGATCCTTGCTTGGTGAAACAGGACAGAGGCAAAACTTTTGGTGCCAGCCACAACCAGAAAGACAGACAGCCTGATATGGAAGAAGGCCTTTGGGAGGCTGGTGGATGTATGTAGCTCCCCCCTTTGAGAAGCTTTCTCTCGGGAGAAGGAGCTTTCTGCTTGACTTAAAGGAGGAGCCACGACTTCAGACATGTATTTCTAGTTCTGCTCATGACTGTGTGATATTGAGTGTGGGTTTAATGTCTTCTGCTAGTTGCCAAATGCTCAGATAAGAGTGATATGGTATTATTCTTTACCTAAGGCCTCAGATTTCTGCAAGTAACTCCTGCTAGCACCGATGTTGTATAGTGTTTGAAATTCTTTTAGAAAGGATCCTCACAGATTAAATTTCTTTAGGAAAGAAGGCTGATATTAAAAAATAGGCTTTATTTGGTAGGTGATTTCTCCTGTTTCACAAATGCATTGTTATAAAAAGGAGGTAGGCAGGAGAGATCAATAAATATAAGAAACAGTCTAGAACGGCATCTCTTGGTGTCCTGTGGATCTGCTAGTTTACATGGTCATTTATGGACAGTAGTTTGTTATAAATCCCTGGTCATGTCACATGAAAACATGTTAGTGAATGAACCATGTAGGTCCTTTCAGCATGAAAGAGGCACTGTGGCAGAGGAGGAAAACCTGTCTTGCTTTGCCTTGCCAGGCTCAGGAAATGAAAATGGGCGAGTTCTGCTACCTGCAGCTCACAGCAGTCAGGGCCAAGCAGTGAACCGCAGGAAAGCAGGCAGTATCTGGGGCTAATGGGCACTTTTTTTTTTTCTCAGGTTGTGTTATTTCTCTAACCTTTTGTTGCAATATTTGTCAAATATTCTAAAAATCTATTCTTCTGACATCCAGCTTAATTCTCAATATTGCACCTGCAAGGCAGATGTGGTACAAAATTTACCTTGGCTTTGTGATCACCATGACCTGATGGTATTTGGAATTATAAAAAGTGATTCAGGGATTTAATACTGAGTCATCGCAGTCTCTCCATGTCCTCTCTTTTGTTTGGGAGCCTCACCAAAATGTCTTCAAGCCAGCATTTTCTAATCCCTGTTTTCTTCTGTTTCAGGTCTCATTTGACCTTTAAAATCATTGTAATCTGATCTTAGTTTTCACACCCGTTTCTTTGGGTAATTGCTATGCCTGATTTGTGAACTTTGTACAGTTACAAGAGCAATGCATATGTCTCTTGTCTATAGCAAATAACAAGAAAGGCGCTGAATAATTGTTCTGGAACCAGGTGAAGATGGATAGCTGAGGCATGGAGTCCAGGACAAGAAGACTAGGACAGTCAAGCTGTATGTCTCCCTTGCTGGTCCTGACCCTGAAGAGGCTTGTAGAAAAGTTTAGAGGGGATCTTAAAGGTTTAGAAAAAGGTTATCTTTTAATTGACTTTCTATTTAAAGGAGAGGAACAAAGGAAAGCTCACCAGAAAAACAGTAAAGTTAACCTGTTCTGTTTACTTGCTGTCCCACTGACAGCAGCTCATTTCCCCAGAGTGAGAATATGGATACAGGCAGGAAATAATTATGGCTGGTTCTCCCAGCCCTGCTCATGGGCACTTGGCTATTCACAGCTGAGAGAGCTTCACCAGCAAGTGAGATGCCTTCTGCACCTAGATAAGCCCAGAAGAGGGGGGGACGTTCCTGGAAGGAAGTTTGAAGAAACTGCAATAGCACGCGAAGGCTTTTGAGCTCAAGGCTCTGTTACTAAATGTGACTGGAAATATCCCCACGAAACAACATTCTAGTGAAAATGTTGACTTGTTGGACCCAGCTGCCTCATCTAAAACACTTCTGTTCAAACAGCAGTGATGGACTCTGAAGCAGCCTTTCTACACTGCTCTCCCTGGGCTCCTGGCCAGGCAGATCAGTCTCTGGAGCAGACCCAAAGCACAGTATCATTTTCTAGGCTAGGACCTGGTGAGTGGTGCTGGAACAGGCAGCCATGTGAAAGGCTTCATGCTCATACTGAGACAGTGACGTGATGGCACCCAGGGAACCTCAGAGGTGAACGGGAGCATGCAATTTAGTCACACCCCTTCCTCTGGGTATCCCCTCCTAAGGCAGTATCTTGGGATGAAGGGCTGGGGAAATCTTAGCGTTATTCTGGTTGGCTTCCCTTTCTTGTATGGTGCTTCCCTGTCATGGCAGCAGTGTGCTTGTTGACTTGTTGAATCGGATAGACTAAACTCTTTGTGAAATAGGAAGCTTCCCTGTGTGTGTACGCAGTTAAGTCCTTACCAACTATTGTACGACAGTAATATTTCTGACCTTTTCTGTTCAATTTGACAATACCTGTTTGTAGTCAGTAACAGAATATAATGTAGTACAGTCTTTGCTGGATTTACAGTGTTCAGTATGGCTGAATGCGTGCTTTCTTAGATCTCCCAAATTCAACAGATAACTAAGCTTTCAGTGGGATGTTGATTGAAGCAGAAATGAGTAAAGTAATTAACAGTGTGTGATTCAGTTTGAAAATCAATACAGACTGTATTGAACCAGAATAAGAGCCAGAAGAGGGGCTGCTAATACTAAGTCTGAATCAGCGAGATATGTAAAAAGTGCATCTACCTAACATAAATTTACCAGAGAGCATTTTAAAAAAAATCAATAACTAGAGCATTAAGACCAGGTTAACAGGAAATTGCAAGAGAATCATTCAGGTTGGCACCACAAAATATTGAACACTGAGATGCAATGGCAAGGAGCTGTCTAAGTTCAGTATTCTCAGGAGTGGTCTTCAGAGCTGCCAGCCCTTTGCAAATGGTCTAGATGTGGAAATGCCTCATAAGCTCAAGAAAATGAAAGGAGACAACAACCAGATATTCTCCAGAGCCACCCATTCTGGATATCAACCTTTTGACACCAGCCTTTTAAATCGACAACTGTACTGAACAATTACAAGCCCCTGTGGAAATCTGTGGGGAGTGGCTTTGGCTCGACTTGCCCAGGTCTAATGGGGGTTGAACCTGTCTTACAGTTATTTACTGTTTTCCATTTTTGTGAAACTAAAGGCTACCTGTGTTCCTAAGACTTTTAGAGTATCACAGGTAAAGCTGAATGTGCTCATGCCATAGGGCTTACTTTGCCATCCGTCGGCTGTAGCAGAGGAATAGTTGAGCACACGATAAGCAAGGCTGTGAACTTGTGATGTTTCCTGGGCTCTGTGGTATGCTTTGCATGCGGGCTAATGAGATGGCTATGAGCTACTTTGCATTTGTCGTGAGGATCTCAGCTGAGAGCGAACCTGCAGTCAGCTACTGCGGAATAATTAGCAAGTTCATACCTTTGCCTACCTTTAACATTATTTACCTAATGTTATTCACATTTACGCTTTCTTCACCATAGAAGTGGATTTTTAAAAGGTGGTTTGGTGGAAGGTTGCTACAGTTACCACATTGGGTTTGTACTTTTCAGTAGTGAGGATGTCGGTGTTTGTTACCCTCCCAGACGTAGCTGGAACTTCTAGCTTATGATAAGTAGCTCTTTTATCCAAGAGGAAGGAATGGATCTGCTATAAGGATGTCATTTTCAGGCATCGAGAGGAAAGTAATTAGACTGAAGAAAAAATAACTATTTGTTAATAGAACAACTATATATAAACAAGCCCTTGAGATATATATTTGCAGAACTACAGTGCTGTATAACATCACTCTGAAATACTTGGCTGTATTGGACACTCCTATAAAGGCCAACAGATCATTGTATATTGTATCTACATTTATTTTTCTACCAGCCAAAAGTGTGCAGCTGAGATGACAATGAACTTTTTTTTTTGTTTGTTCACATTTAATCCTAACCAGCTGGTGGAAAATACAGTTGTGATTTTATATGAAAATGAGAGAATATGCCCATTAATAGGATGTCTTTGGGATGCCATGAGCTGGGAGGAATGAAACGCTTCCGCCATTAACAGAGGTCTGAAATTATAGTTGGAGGTGATTCGCACACACTTGAGTTTTCATTGCTTCCCTTCCATTTTGCAATAATAGTACAATTCAACAGTTTGGGTGTTTGAGTGCTACTGTCTACTTAAGATATTAACTGTGTTGTGACTCATTGATAGATGCAGGGCGCGATCCTGAAGCCAAATGTATAGTTGCATCAATATTGTTCACGCACTTCTCAGTGGATGCAGGACTGAGTGAGCAAAAATAATCATCTTCTCTTTTGCCTACCCAGCCACCATAGCAACTGAAATGCTGTGCTTAAAATTATCACTGTTTTTTCCTCCTATCCCTTTGTTCCATATGGTGCAGCCTGTCAAACTGTCTTAACATATAGTTCCATGAAAGCCGGCTATCACTGTGTAAGGAAATTAAATGTGTGCAAGATCTGATGACTGATGCTGAGTTTCATAAGCTGTCTGCTTTGTTACTTGGCATGCCCTGAGACAGCATGTGCATGGCACAGCATGAATTTCTGTGAGGTGACACTATGCACTGTCTCCCATGGATGGAAGCATGCTGCATTGCTGTATTCTGGTAGTGCTGGGGAAATAACGAATACAACAATGCCATTTTAAGTAAGGAGCTCCATTCCTTCTACTCTTGTAGCATCAGTAGTAGAATCCATATTACTTGAGAGGAGGGGAAAGGTCATACTGGAAACAATAGTTAAAGATTTGACCATGCTAGTGAATGTGGGAGGTTCTGGTAGATTTGTCAGGACTGTCAAAGCGGTTGTCTGAACTTAGATACTTATATGATTTATTTAGGCACCTAAAAATATAACTTCAGAACAGCTGAGCAGCCAGCAGATTTCATTGACTAGTTATTTTGACTATTTTATTAGTCCTTTGGCTTGTGCACACACTGTTTTTCAAATACTGGGAGTAATCCTTTGATGCTTACCATTACTTAAAGCTCTAGGATACACTTGCACCGCCGGTGAGAAGAGCACCTAGAGCTGGGAGTTGTCAAAGCTGCATATTCTCCAAATCTCCTTTCTTAGCTACTTATACGCTGTGTAAACAGCAAGGTAATGTGATGTTGTAGTAGCGGTGTGCTGCTTTGTGCAGTGTACACAGGGGTAAGCAACAGAAGGTGTAGACCCTGAAATAAAACTGTGCTGCTCTGCCCACTTTGCATCACACAAGATGATAAACAACTGCATCTATACAGTCTTGTTGCTCAAAACTAAAGCATCATGAGCCAGTGTTGAGCCTATTAAAAAAAATTAGCTTTTCTTTTGATCAGACCACACCTGGAAGGATTTGACGAGTTCCTTTTCCACAGTTCAAATGCTTCACAATTCTCTCATTGCACCCCCAGCTCTGATGCTGAGATCTGATAATAAAAGCAGTGCAGTACAGCAGCAGTGTGCTGGCCAGCAAGCCAAGAATTCATCTCCAAATGGACATTGGAAATGCCAAGTCTGCTGTAGGGTATGCTGGTACGTTATAGTGTATGTCAGTCATCCCAGACAAGTCACATATTGACTGTAAGTCTGCAATAGATGAGAATTCAGTATTTGCATATCATGCGTTAAAAAAGGCAGGGGAAGGCTTATAATCTATAAATAACATGATTTGATTCACTGAAGCAAAAATGTTTCTCGTCTATAAATAAGATAATTTCATTCACTAGAGCCATTGCGATACAATTTTACAACAGGATTGAGAGCCATTTTTATTGATCACTTCAAATCGATGGTGGTGTTGCATACAAATTGGTACAAAACGTCACCCAATCACATTTATGACTCTCCTACATCAGTACACGTGGAATGTTGTTCTGTATCATCACGTATTTGTTTGATCAAGCTAATATTTCATCTGCCTCATTGGAGTCATAATGTGATGAGAACAAACTCAAATTACTGAAAATGATCAACCCATTCATTTCTGATCAAAGAGCTAGCTGAGGGATTTAGGCTTTTTTTAAAGCACACAAAGATTCATTCTCTTTTCTAAACATTAGATTTTGCAAAAAGAAAAGAAAATCTCTACTTCAGGCAAAAACATCTTTTGGCACCACAGAACTGACTTCCAAGTTTCAACTTTCTGTCCTTAAGAAGAGCTGGTAGAATTGGCTACAGAAATCACTTTGCTTCCACAGGCTTTTTGCATCCTCTGCTTCATTTGCCTTTCTAAGGACTCAGTGTAGAAGATCTTGTGTTCTCCAAGTCAGACAATCAATCCAAAACCCTAAGGAAATGGACTTCTCTGGCTGTGCTTTAATAAAGAGAGCAAATGGAACTGCATACCGTCAAAGAGAGACAGAGTTCAACAGTTCCTCAAATCTGGATGATGCTTCTTTGTACTATTTGCTAGAGGAATGGGCTCTCAACCGACCAGGCACAAACATGAAGATGTTTTTAATCCCTCCAGTTGTCTGCCTCGTGGCAGGTGTCTTCATCATTCCTAGCATCTTGTTTGTGATCTTCTCTAGGTTTAGCATCCGTCAGGAAACAAGGTACATGCTGCTGGGAAATGCTCTGCTTTCCGATCTGATCTACCTGTTGTTCTACACCCTGTCAGCCGCTCTCAATGCGGCACATATACATCTCCCAGAGGAAGCTTGTGTCCTCCTGTTATTTTTGCTGGCAGTGGCTTACTGTGGAGGATTGTTCACAGCTGCTGCAATAGTCTTGGACACATACATAGCTATTTTATTTCCTTTGCGCTACATTGCTATTTTGCCACCTTCACGAACCAAAAAAATTATTGTATTACTATGGATGTGTTCTGGGGCTTTCCCTGGGATTTTCTTCTTGGTGCTATCGAGCACTCACAGCTTTGTGCCCTGCGTCCTGGAAACGTGCTCGGTTCCAGTAATACTAATATTGACTCTGAATGGGACTGATGCTGTGAAACTCTGTTTCTGGCTTTCTACCACGGTTATTTTTCTCTGCCTGTCTCTAATATTTTGTTGCTATGCTATTCTGTATTTTAAAACCAAACAATCAGGTATATGGGAGAGCATCTGCTCCAGAGCCAGTGTAACGTTCTTAATGCACAACACTGTGTTATTGTTTTACTTCTTTCCACTCTTGGCCCTTTTTGTAGAGTCATTCCTCTGCATTAACATTGTCATCAGACTGCAGACAGGAATCTGGATCTCCCTCACAGTCTGCAATATCCTGATGATTCTGCCGAAAGTTTTGTTCCCTTTTCTGTATGGGCTTCGATACAGAGAGATCTCAGCGTCTCTCAAATCCATTGTCAAAAGGAAGCATCTTCACCTGGTGTCACCTGCTCCATCACCATCCTGAGCCAACACAGAGCACAGCCGCAGCAGAAGAGTTGTCCTTACCTTGACAGCATGCAAGCCTGATGGAAATCACTCTGCTTCTGAAGAAGTGATCTGAAGAAGTGATCAACCCATGTCAGAGAAGACATGGGTTGATTGCTCTCTCTCCTTGGTGTCAGAAGGCCATAAATCTTGCATCACATCACAGCTGGGAATATAGCGAATGCTACCCTGGATGAGGTTCTAAGCTTTGTTCTGATGTGGGATGGCAGTATCTTTTTTGGAGGAGGTACTGAATCAAGATCACTTTTACCCACCTGTGGCAGATGCCCTTCTGGAAAATAGCAAATGAGAAATAGATGATGCAAAGCAAAGGGGGTAACCACAGGTCTCTTGACAGCATCACCTACAGCAGAGGGGATCCTTAACCTTGTGAACACAACAGCTATTTCTTTCAATCATGGTGTGTTCTTGCAAGGTTGGTAGCCAATGTCCTGCTCTTTAAAACATATGCTGGAAGGTGCTTCTGGAAACTGCTGTACTCAGTGAAACACTGTGCTTCATCTTTTGCAGTGTGCTAGCCTATTAGTTTCCTTAGGGATTCTGTCTGACAATCTGAAAAACACTGACTTTTTATAAAAGCTCAGTCTGATGGGAAGTCACCTTTGGTCAGTGTCTGTTGGGCAGCTCAGCATGTGATGCTCTCAGGGAGTAACAGAGATGGGCTGCTCGGTGAGGGAAAATGATCCGGGAGCAGTGGGTGGCAGTGCCTCCCTGCAGGGTGCAGTCCCACTCTGCCTGTGCCGGGTGAGCCAAGTGGGTGGCCACAGGGAGCCTGGGTCACCCCAGAGCCCCAATTCCCTGCTGAGTCCTTACTGATGCAACCAAGCCAAGGCTGCGCCCAGCAGCTGGGGCAGCAGGGCAGGAGTAGTGAGGCACGAGGCTGGGTGCAGCTATACCCATAGCATGGTCAGACATGACCCAGGGTGAGGGACTAAGTGTAAACACTGCTCCCGAGTTCCTGCTGTGGCATTTCCCAGGTGTCTCCCATATAGATCTTCTCCAGCAGCCTGATCCCAGGTTATGGCTGTATCATATCAGAGCCAGTGTTGGGCACCTACCACCAAACCCATAGGAAGGTCAGGAGAGGCTGCAGAGCCTGTTGAGGTACTCAGGGGCAAGAGAGATGATGCCTTGTAAGAGCCTTTTAGGTTTTCCAAATCAGCCACCTAAATATAGAAGATGAGTGAAATGGTTTTCTATTCTTTAAAGAACTCAACGTTTCATTACATGTAAATGTCAATGTGGGAAATTCAAATTGCAGTGCTGTTCCTTGGACTTGAGAAATGAGCTTTTGTATTTCTGAGGATAGTATTTTTAGAATTTGTTACTTTTTATATAAAAATACATTGGGCTTTAAAAAAAAGGGCATTAGAAAACGGCCCTTGATTTCATTCTGCAATATTTCACTTGTGTGCAAATTCTTTCCACCTTCTGTTTGCTTAAACATAAAAGTGCTGAATGTGGCTGAAGAATTTCACTAAGTGTCAGCCAGGAGGAGATGGGTGTCTAGTTGCATGAGACGTTTTTTGGCAATGAATCCTGTTTAAGAAGTTCCTGCTTATCTCTCTCCCTGTTCCCAAACTGCTTGCTACCCTCCTCACATAGCAGTGTCTGCTCTCTCTAGTTTGCTGATACAACTGCTTCTGGGGTTGCAGGTTAAAAATATACCTCCAGAGAGAAGTGGTGTTGTTTTCATTTTAACCAAGTTTGTCCCGGTGATCTGTTTTATAGCATGTTCTGCAAACAGCTTTGTCAGCACAATTGAGGGGCTAACAAATTCTGGAATGACCAGGGACATCTTAGCACCTTTGCTGCTAAGGGACACTTCTTGTGTACAAGCATCTTTAAGCTAATGTTGTTGCAAGTGAATAAACTGTATTATTGTGTATTTGCTTTAACCCTGGTTCTCCACTTCCCGTACTGTGGCCCCCAGAAAGTTAAATCTCTGAGTAATGGTTTTGGTTTTTAGAAAAAAACCTGCATTTCTTCTCAATCCTCTTCAATAAATAAAAAAAAAAAAAAAGGACCAAAAAGTTGTTTTTTACTGGCTGCTTCTATTTTTCTCCAAGATGAAGGTACTGTAGGCATTTGGCACACAAGCTATGTTTGTATAAAGACTTTAGTTTCAGCCTATAACAGGGCTCTTCCATAACACTAGGAAGGATGGAGAAAATGTCTGTATACTAGACCAGGTACTTTCTCCTAAATCCCTTTATCATGCAGTACAATCAAGAATGGAAGAGGTTCTGGCAACTCCCGGGCCACCCATACCTTGGGCCAAATCTTTATGCCAATGCCTGTTGGCAAAGATGCTGATAACAGCTAATAGGTTATTTTGTCTGTGCAAGATATTTTCAAGCTTTATTACCTGAAGTTTACCTACACTGTAAATTTTCATGCTAAGTAGTAAAGGTAACTGTGTAAATTGTATGAAGTAAGGTAGTTCTATATACAGCCATAGGTGACTCTGAGTAGCTGCAGGTTAATAGTATTTGATCTTCCTGCTAACTTCTGTCAATTATGAAAGTAATCTCCAGGACAGAATCTGATATTGCCAATTCTGTAACTTTTTCCTACACATTCCCTGGATATATTTAGAGACAACTAGAAATTTGGTAACATAAAGAGGGACACTGAAAGAAGAAGGAAATGAACTGATGATTGTGGCAAATTTATGTGCATGTGAAATCTGTCTAGAGTGATATAAGGACCAAGCAAACAAAACCCTGCTTTGTGGAAATGACCTTCTAAGAAAGATGAATTAAATAATCTTATTCACATCCTTGAAATTGTTCCCTGAAATGGGTGTTTGCCTAGAAAAGGTTTTAGCTAAACTGAAATTGTTAAGTTGAATGGAATTCTAAAAATGTCATCCACATTGCAAGTTGATGATGTTTTATTAACCCACTTTAAGTTGGCTTAACATTACTTGGATAAGATTTAAGTGACCACTTGTAGACAACTTCTTACCATGGAATATTACTGTGCTGTTTGGCACAGAAGCAGTATGTTACAGCATGCATAGAAGAAACGCACCATACACCTGAATCGTTTGCCTTTTGGGGATTTCCCAAATCTATATGAATAGGACCAAAGGAGTAACCAGGGCAATACCACAAGCACTAGGTTCCTATAATTCTTTTCATAAATGTCTTGAATTTTATCTTTAAGATAATTTGGTTTCTTTTTTCTGCCAGAACGTCATGGCTGTGGTGATCAGCAACCTTGTAAGGATGTCTCCAGATAAGCTCTGGAAGTTCAAACTGAGACTATTTACCAGAGCCCAACTATCGACCTCTCTGAGGTCACATAAGTGAACTTCTTGGATGTCGCTGTGCCTGACCAGCATTTTAATTTAAAGTGAAATGGAGAGTGGTTGACTTTAACATGTGATTTAGCAGCTGGGGGCAGTAATCCTTTAATAAATTGCAATAGCGTGAATCACTAAGGTGATTCTAATTTCTAGCCTAAATATATTGCTGGTCAGTTTTTTCCCCTCTTTTCTTGTGCCAATGTTATCGCATAGCTTACCACTGCTCTCTTCCCTCTCCCAGTTGGATTGACAGTGCAGTTGACTTCTGTCTGCAACCTGCAGACACAGGGGAGTCAGACCTCATTCCAGGGGCTGGGTCCATGCCATACAGAACTGGAGAAATAAATAAATCTGCAGTTAGGTCCGTGCCTCGTACAAGATCAGTTTCGGTGTCACAAGATGCAGAGAATCTCCAGGCAGGTAAACAAGCACACAGCTTTGGATTTAAGGTTTAGTTCATTTGCAACTATTTGAGTAATTATTCAGTAAAACTAATTAACCTCCTGCAGTTTTAGTAATTAATACTAGAGAGTCTACTTCTGCTCCATCAGCTGGCTGTTTCATTTTCCAAAGGAAGTTTAATATAGTAATAGGTCAGAAGGCAACTGGCATTTGCCTGGTTGCACTCGAGGCAGCCTCGAGAACACTGGGGCTGCATCCCAGCGCTGGGGGACAGCTCTGGCTGCCCCTGGGACAAGTCACGCAGCTCCCACAGGGACTCATCTGCTCTTTGCTTTGCTGGTCACTGTTTTTGTACACTGAGATGCTGTATGTATGTTTTGACAGAAACTGTGATTGTGGTCATTCCCTGTGAGAGAGGGGTATGTAAGACAGATGTGAGAGAACCCATGATAGGAAAAGGAAATTACAAGTTTCCTTGAAACTTGATTTCTGTTGCCTCCTGTCTCCACCCCCACTTCGCTGCTAGTCACTTAGGGCGCAGCGCTGCTGATTCTTGCCATTTTTTCACAAGCCTCGTGATTTTTGGCTTCTTCATAAAACTACTGATCCTGAATGTTTTTGTTTTTCAATATGCTTTGAGTCCTTCAGATTGCAACATGAATCTGAATGGTACAAAGAGCAGGGAGGCAAATAAAAACAACTCTTCATGCGCTGCTATTAAAACGTCAGAGTTTTTGAGAGACTCTCATGAGTTAGGAGAGGGAAAGGAGCCAAGCTGGGTGGTTCTGCCATCTCATGTTTGTCAGTGAGGGATGGTCTGGCTCATGCTTGCCCTAGGTCTGGAGGTGTGGCTGGGGAACTGCCACAGGAGAGGCAAGAGGCTGTCTTCTGATATGTAGAGTTACAAATATGTATTTGGAAATTTATTTGGACAAGTTTTTCCAACTCAGTGGATTATTTTTCTCAAGCAAAAAAAAAATGTTTTGCTACTGACATCACAGGGATAAAATCAGCAACCGGCTCCTGAAGGCTACTGTTTTTTAGGATGATTCCCAGTAGGAAGAACTGGCCAGCTTCAGCAGCCACTATCATTAGTTTTGGCAACAGGTAAAGATGCAGAAGCACAGCTCCTCAAGGGAAAGTGAGATGCCCCCACCATTCATTCACCTTCTCTGTCCCTGTAGACCAGCCAGTACTGCTAGCCAAGTCAAAGGCGGTAACTGTTCTTCATGAAAACCTTTTGAAATTAAATACTCTCTTTAGAGGGCATTTCTTCATGCCCTTGGAAAAGGAGACTAGGATGGGACAATCTGGGCCAGTGTGGAAGTGTGAGAAGTGCTGCACCCTGCAGAATGACAGGAACATTAAGAAGGAAGAGGACCAATTAAAAAAAATGGTTGAAAATGGAAGGACTGTAGGAAGATTAGAGTAAGAAAATGTGGGGATTGGCTGGAATTGCAGAAGTAGGTTTCAAGGCATGGGGCCAGTTGCAGAAGAGACAGGATTTCTTGCAGTCCTTGTGAGGGAAGGACACGGTGGAGAGTTGTTGGGTGGCATGCATCTACACCACGGGCTGCATCTGCCCACCACGGGCTGCATCTGCCCACCTCAGCCTGCATGGCTGGGGCAGACTTGCCAGTACAGTCTGGGGCCCTGCTGTACCACTGAGCACTCTGGCATTAGCATGCTGAAATTCAGGAAGCCATGTTTTTTTTCCTCAGCCCAACATGAGAGAAATATTATTTTTAATACTGTATAAGGCAAAAGGAGACATTATAGAGAGGGAGAGAGGCTGGAAGGAGTCACTGCTCTCTGCTTGGACAGATTTGTTTTGCACAGTGTTTTCTGTCTTGATTTAATGGTGAGTTGGCTCTTTCCAGCAACTAGGCAGGGGAGGAGGGATGGGAATGTGTTCCCAGCCTTTGGCCAAGAGTGTCCCAAAGCGTCCCAGGCGTGACCTCTTCAATGTTTATTTTTCTCTCTCTACAACTGACCCAGATGCTGGGACTTGAGGCTTGGGCCCTCCTGGTCTGTTGAACATTTGCCCCTTCTGGTACAGCATGTGATGATCCCAGGAATCAGGCTGGGAACAGTACCTGGAACTGTTTTTCTCCCCAGCAGACTGTTCTGTCCGTTTGCATTCCAGGAAATCAAAATGCGTGAGAAAAATCCTGGGAGAGCACTGCCACCCAGTGGGGATGGAGGCAGGGTTGCCAGGCGGGGACACCGGCACTGCACTTGTGTAACAGCAACAGTGAGAGGAAAAAGCCTTTCAGGCAGAACAGTAAACCATCCCAGAATAGAACAAAAGGCAAACTAGGTTTTGGTCTGCTTTATTAGAAAACAGCTACAATGAATGTTCAGTGGAACCAGATTAGCGTTCATTTATATTTGCAGCCTATGCAGTCTCATGGGAATGACAGCAAGGTTTGCAAACTGAGATGCATTTTTTTGGTCACGCAGAACTGAAAAAACTAACAAAGTGTCTTCAAGCAAACAAACAAACCAGTTTTAACTTAATCTAATGTACCAACCACTGGAAAAAAAGCACAGCTTTGGAGGAAATGATGTTACATTTCATCAAAGTTACAAATCTTTCATTCCAAAAAAAAGCACCTTCTGCTTTTCACTAGTCGGTGCTGCAAATCCAATTTAACACAATAAATAGTTGAACAAACTTCAGGACCAGGCTGAGTCAGTTCAAGCATGTTTCAGGGCAGATATAGCTGGGAAGTAAGTTTCCCGCCTACACATCACATTTCTTTGCCCGATTGGAGGTATTGTGTTGGCAGGAGTAAACTACAGCTGGTCCCTTTGTTTTTCTGTGGAGGGAAGGAATTAAGATAATTTAAGGATATACTGTACAGAGGAAATGCAAGGACTGAGCATATATACAGATACTCCCCAGAGGACCCCAGTGGTGATATTTCCATCCATTGCTACCTGCAGCTAAAAAAATCATCACTGCAGGCTGTGCCACGGGGGCACGGAGGTATTGGGTTTATTTGCAGTTCTCCTCCGGTCAGACAGAAACTGCCCCAGGCACAATCCTACGGATGTGCGTGTAAGACTTCCTGAGGGTAACGCTCCCGTGATGAGACACCCCCCGAGGCAGGACACACTCTTCTGTCAACTTCTGAGTTTCAGGGTCCCAGCACAGCACTGTCGCAATGACTTCGTTCTTTTCATCTCGGCCCCCAGTGATAAACAGCTTGTTGTTGCAAGGAGAAATCCCACAACTGGCTCTCTCATGGGCAAACTGAGTCACCAGGCACCATGTGTCTTCCTGGGGGCTGTAGGAGTAGAGTGCTTTCATTGCCCCACCTGGAGAGGAAATGGATATCAGTTTGCACCAGCCATTCCTGTAAGAGATTTTAACTAAACCACCCACTTCAACAAGACTCCATTCCTGATGTTTGTAAGAATGATTTATGCCCCAAAGCTAAGAAAAAACAAGGTCACAGGATACTTTATTGTTTTGAAAGCCAGATCCGCAGAAGGCCCCTTATTGTTCATAAGGCTGTGGAATTTAAGGCCAAAACAAACTGCTGTGGTCATGCAGTGTGACCACAGTGCAGCCAGCAACAGACCTTTCTCATACCTGCTGCTTCAGCTAAGGACACAACTTTAGAAAAATATGCTCTCGTTTAGAAGAGTTTAGATCATGAAGGACTAGATGTGGTAAGCTGTCACTACTAGGAATGGGTGCCTGATTTCTTCACTGACTCCTCTAACCTCAGTGTCCACCTGCCCATTAAACCCTCTTCTGCCTGGAGTTGGCTATTTTCAAAACCCCATTTCTCATTTAGAGGTTTGTCAGACTGAATTCATAATCTTCTTACTGGTAAGCTAAACAGAGAGTGACAGTCAGTTTCTCCATGTTTCCCAAATCTGCAGTCATTCTTGAAACTTCCTGTACACCTTTTCCAATTTTGCAGTGTCCTTTTCTTTTGAAAAATGGTGGATACCTCAGTACCCAAGAAACACTGCTTCTGAGAGTATCAACAGCTGAATGGTTCTGATCCTGAAATTTGCAGGGACTGGGTCTGTCTTCTGTATGGAATAGAGCTGGGGGAACCTTGAAGCCATCATGTTATTGATGAGTTGCAACAATGTTTGGTATCCTCCCCACTCGCAAAGTGAGCATTTATCTATTGTAGTTAATAAATGTTGGTTCTGGCAATACTAATCCAATACTTCGGGGATGATCTAGTCACTGTGAGGTGACTTAAACAAGTTTTATTTCCTGATCAGAGCAGACTGAAAACATACGCAGTGGTAGTTACAGTGATTCATCTGGCAGCTGGTAGTTCATCAGTCTGGGTAATATGATGGCTTTGGATGTAGTAACCAAACGCTCTTTTATCTTTTAAACCTCAGGTGGGGCTGATTTCTATCCAATTGAACTCGATTTGTTTCTCAGATAGGGAAAGAATAAGTTTACTGGTGAAAGATGCTGAATGAATGTAACTGGAGTATTGTGTTAAATTTTATCGTGAGTTGTACCAGCCAGCCCGTAAGTCATGCCTTCTCTTTCTGTCTCTCATCTTGTATGAAGAGGGTGATGTCAATCCGTGTGATGAGGAGAGGCACAAAGTTTTTACATACACACAAGGTGCACGCATAGATATATATATATATGTGTGTGCACACACATGCATGTTATAAATCTCCTTTCAGAACACCATTTATTATTTGGTGATACGCTGGCTCTGTGCCACCCCTCAACACCACATTGATTATACTGTAAGTGAGAAAACTTCTGTGCCAGGGCTGGACAGGACAACTCTTCTGAGCTCCTGTTTTGGAAACAAATGTTCCTTCTTCCTTCTTTTGGTTTTTCCAGCACCATCCGGAGATGCGTGCAGGCTCCCTCCTCCCTCCACAGTTCAGCTTACCACCATTAAACTCTTGTTCTTCCACCTTTGCTTCCAGTTCTGGCAATTGACTGAATTAACCCCAAGCACGACGTAGTGAAGAGGTCTGCATCTTTGGGTGTCAGTGGCTCCACTCCCATGATCTGCTCCTAGTACTTATATCCCTACAAAAATCCTGTGTGCAGTGGGCTGTGTAATGCCCCTGGAGAGGAGAGGGGACATGACGTAGCCATGAGGTCATGCCCTTGCTACTGTGAACCCACCTTTGGATGGCTTTAAGTTATCTCTGGGTTAGCTCCAGCTTTCTGAGATACCTACCACACTAACAGGGAGTTTGACTTGGTGACTCTTCATTACTGTTTGTGAAGGTGCTGGATTCCTATCCCTCCTTAAGCTCAATGGGAAGAGCCACCTGACCATTTGATTATACTCCATAGTTTGTAGGTAAAACTAAAACAAAGAAACAAGCCCTGCTGTGCCTAGACAAGAAGGAACATTAATGCTTCACCTACCCACAACATAAATGTGATCACGGAAACTTGCAGCATTGATGCATTTGGCTTCTACTGGCATGGCAGCTTTCAGGCTCCACGTGTTGGTCGCAGGGTCATAGCACTGAGTCTTGTCTGTCGCCAGCTTCCCATTGGGTCCTCCCCCAATAACATAGAGTTTCTTCTTGTAGCTTGCTGCTGCAAAGGAGCTTACGTTGACCATCAGGGGAGCAGCCTGTGTGACCACAAAAACTCATTAGTAACCGTTCTGATTTCAAGTAGTCAGACTGATGCCTGCGGGGTGGGAGCCTGCTGAATTTTAAGTCGCATGGTCTTTTAAGATGATCAGTAGGGTTCAGAGGATGACATTTCTAGGGATAAGGGAGAAGTATGTTTCAGCTTTTAAGACTGTAAATCATTTAATAAAAATATGCTCTGTTCAAATGCTGTTATTAAAATCACATTGTCAACAATTCAAAAGCTAGGAAATGTCAGAAATGCCCCGAATCTCCTTTACATACTTATGTACATTGAAAAAACACACAGCTATGATTGTTAGACTCCTCCACATGGCTTTGTATCATCTGAAAATTAGGGTTTGTATCTGCCATTATGTTGCCTAATCTCATTAATTTCATGGATTAATTGGCTCCCTAATACTCTCTTCTCATTGCTTGAAGTACAGTTAGAACTGGTTTTTTTTCCATCCTGTTTACCTTGAAACCTGTATTTTCAACTTAAATGTATAACCCATACAGTGTATATAATGCACAGGTTGCTATGTAAATTATATATATACTATGTATCAGAGCAGTAGTTTTCAGTCTGTGCTCTGGTTCATGTATACTGTGTTCTTGCCCACTGATTTATGGACTACTCACTTTAAAAGCCAACTAAGAAAATGAAAATTAGGCATTAGATGTCTCACAGGCAATGACTGGCAGGCAATCCTATGATTTTTACTTTCTGAAGGATACACATTTCTATAGAAAAAATATTTAGGGTTTTTACAGACCAGAAATACTTAAAAGAATTGTACTAGATCCTGTCTTGTTCATTTTTATGATTCAAAGCCCTAACATTTTCTGACTAAAATGTTCCAAATGAGTAAAATATTATGTGATACAGTATCTTACCTCTGACCAGCAGTTATGAAAGGGATCATATGCTTCCATGCTGTTGATTCTCTGCATGCCGTCGAACCCTCCAATGACATATACTTTGCCACCCAACACAGCCATTTTATGCCTCCATCGTCCAATATTTAGATACTCAATTTGTATCCATTTGTTGATGGAGGCATTGTATTTCCAGACATCGTGCTTTGTTTCTTTGCCACCTGCAGTGTACATGACACATGTAAATATGACAGCATAGCTTGTATTTACTCCAAATCTCCAATATGTTTAAATGTAAAAATGTTTTCTCACAATGGAGAATAAATCATTGGTCCTTATTATTAGCTTCTTCATTACCTACACCAATGGCCTGGCCCTATTATACAAGAAGAAAATTTATGCATTTAGTTTACTTAATAGAAAAGGAAACTGAACAATTTCTACAGCTAAATATTCAGTAAAGATAAATGACTGTTCCTTGCTTTACCAGACCACAACCATTTTCATCTTAATAGTCAGTGAATGACCAACCACACACAGCATGGTGACATGCAGGAGATTTTTGTGTACAACCAGGGCTTTGAAGAACGCTGGGAAATAACAAATAAATAAAGGCGATTTAAATAAGATAGTGGAGGATGCTGCCATTGGTAGTGCCAAATCCCTCAAAGACAGGCCTGCACAGGGGACCTGCCAGTTAGTGCAGGGTAGCTCCAGTCAGCTTTAGCCTAGTGCCTTACATTGTAAAACAAAAGACCTGACTCTGAACCCCTATCAACACTAGTCCTGCATGACAAGTTTTACTATTCAACCTTGGGATCGTATGGCTGGGATCTCATTTTTGTACCTCTCCTTCTGGTCTCTTTCTCTACTGACTTGGATTTGCTTCATATTTATAGATTGAAGATCAGAATTGGACCCTGCAAACCCATTCTAGAGCTGACTTGCAAGTGAGTCTTTACTCATGCTCATACTTTACTCACACGCTCAAGCGGAGAGTAGTGTTTTAAACAAGCGCTTTTGTTTGCATATGATTTTCGGTGTAACTGCAATATAAATGGATCTAGTTAAGCCTGAAACCACATTTACAGACTGAGTAGCTCATTCCATCATCTGCAACCTGATTAAACATTTGCTTCACTGGTGAATATACTGAAAAGAGAATTCATATTCCATTGAGAAAGTGTCTGCCTTCATTGGTATTCTGTACTGCAGCCAGATCACTGCAAACTGATGGAGCTCATCTCTGGGCCAAATAGCAGATTGAATAGGAGATAATTAGCATGCTAGAAAGCATCGTTTGTAATGCTTTTGTCTCAGTATTTTTCACATGTATGTGCTGAATTTTATTTGCACTCAAATAGCTGAAGTGGCTGAAGGGCCTGAATGCAGCATTCATGGTTACAATGGGGCTGAGAGACTGCAGGTGTTCCCCTTACCCTCCCTTGAAATTTCTCTTTTACATGAACTTGTTCTTTCCTGCACAGCCTCAAACTCTGGTAGGAGCCTGAGCTGGACCGGGCGGGTGAATTTGCTGCACATTAGGATGCAGGAAGAGATTTTTGAGAGGACTGGATGCTTATTTTGTTTCTGTTCTTTCTCTAGACCACAGTTCTTTCGAATTTGAGGAAAAAATGTAGTAAAACTAACAGAATGGTGAGTGATAATTAATGTCATTTTCAGTTACATTGCAAATGTTGTGTTTCGGTCCATCCAGTCAAAGCATTTAAACTGTTCTGGGAAGGGTGATCTAAAAGTAGTCATAATCCTGTGCAATGGACTTTCCTATTGTTCAGATGCTAAAAGAGCGGGGAAGACTCCAAACTGTATCAAGACAGTGAGGGAAATGAGCATGTGGGAGGGGAGATCAAGTTAGGAAAGATGCAAGTCAAGTTACAAAAGAACCAAGTCACAGGAACTAAAAGAAAGAAAAAAGAGTAGAAGGGCATGTGGGAGGAGGCAGGTGTTTAATCAGGATTGAGACACTAATAATTTGATTTAGCTGGAAAGAAACTACTGAAGGCTTTGGCGCACTCAGCCTTTTATTTAGGTGGGAACAGTGAAAAGGAGATAGGAGAAAGGCTAAGAAGGAATGGAGGGAGTGAGTCTAAGATATGAAATTAAGCAGAAAAGGAAGAAAAAGGACTTGTGAGAATAGCAGCAAGAGGAAAGACAGCTTAGACTCACCATAGCAGGGGAGGTGTTAGCCTTGCCTGGAGGAAGCCTGGATAGAGCATAAAGAAAAGTGGAGAAGAGACACTGGAAAAGATGTCAGGAATAAGAGGAAGCAAACAGCCTGTGACCTTGAAAAAGAGGAAAGGGTAAGAGATTAAAGACAAATGGAAAAGAGACCTCTCAACTCAAGGGTGTGAAGCTGTGAGGAATGTTCCCTAGCTGGGATGTTCGACTTAGGTTCCTTCCTACAGCTAACCTTTAATAGAGGGTCTGCTGCCAGCATAAAAAGAAACTCCCTATGGTGGGCTGAACGTAAAAACCTCCTTGATTTGTAACCAGGGAAGGAATAATCTAATTCTTATCCTAGGATAAAGATTTAATAAACCTTAAATTGGAATGAGGTAATAAAAATCTGTGAATTCTCAAAAGAGAGAATGCAATGGAAGATACTTGAATAAATGCAATGGACCACTCTTCATACTTAAGCAAAGCATTCACACTTTAGTCCTCCCTCCTCCTTTCTTCTGTTCTGTCTTAAGTGAGCACAGAATCTGGTGGATGATTTTGCGGGAAAAAGTGTCCTGCCCACGGAGGCACTGCTGTGTATCGTGGTCTGTAACATGCCAGTGATTACAAGCTTGCTGTCACTTTTCCTTTGGAAAGCAGAACGAGATCATCAAACTTGTTTTTGACAGGCCATCAAAACCAGCTCTCAAACTGACTAGCAAGCTTGAGTTTAACTTTTTTGATTGTTGAAGTACAAACTCTGCAGCTCCTGGATCAAACCCCTGCACAGAGCTCAACTGTACTTGTGTAGGAAGTTAAATGTGCCTCCTGAAGCTCGCAGGATGAGGGCCTGCAAACGATATGTGCAGACCCATGCTGTGTGTCTGGACCATTGGGTTTCATTTGGCTTCGAGAGTTAATATTGCTGTTAGCAAGTGGGCACTTCGAGAGTGCTGTCTGATGTGGTGTTGAAGTGCTCCTGAAAGTGCAGGTTTTGGGCAGCAGCCAAACAGTGGTGACAGTTCCCTGCAGGTTCTTGACTGATCCTTGCAGAATGAGTCAGATTCTGGCAGATTTTTGCTTACGCATGCGGAGCTGCAAATGGACTTATTAGAAGAAGATGCTGGAGCAATTATTCTTCATTTTATGTTTGGTAAACTGTTCTCAGAGGCCCTTCCATGAGGACAGTCGCTGAGTGTGCACACACAAGTAGCCATGCATATAGATGAATATTGTTTGAAAAGCAATCCTGTGCTAAAACTCTTGCCAGGGCCAGGCAACGTCGTCGCACATCCAGCACTTCTCTGCAGCCTGCTCACAGCCAAAGCATTAGGAATATCTTTAGTGCTTAATTCTACTAAAATAGCCTCAAGCATGCTCGTGATAAAAGCTGGAAATAATTGTGAGAATCCCCTGCTCCCCTCTTCCACTCCCAATGTCTTGTTCCTTACCCGATATGTAGACTTCGTTTTTTAGCGTAATGCATGCAAACTCCACCCATTTTTTATTTTCATTCTCCGTCTCCTGCTCTGTGATTGGTAATTTTGCTACTTCCAGGCGGCTTCGCCTCAAAGGATCCAGGCAAGTCACTTCTGCTACAAACTTCTCATCTTTTGTACAGCCCCCTATGATCATAAACACCTCAGACTGGAACTCGTGCATCCTGGGCTTGGTTCTTTCTGTAATAATCTAAATGCAAGCAAGACAGAGTGAGTACACAGGGCACTTACACCTACAGTTACAGAAAGGTCTGGTGACCTTTTTTCTGATTACCTGTTTTGTAAATCACAGCTGGCTTACACCAGCTGAACCAATTATCAAGCACTTTCTAAGCTGAAAGCCTGGAAAGCATCCTAGAAGCACTCAGTAGAGGTTGCTGTATCCTTCTTTCAGCAGGGTTTCTCCAACGCTGGTCTTCGTTGCTTTTGCCTACCCGCTAGGATCCTTTCAGATCCTCTTGGGAATTCACAGGGTGGCACCAAGAGCTATGAAGGTGAGCACTAGTGACAAGGCTGGGCGCATGTGAGGCAGCTGAAGAGGACAGGTTTTATTTGGGCTGACAGGGTGAGGGTAAGGCAGGAGGGCCCTAAGGTTTGTGTATGCCCAGGGGAGCTTGGAGAGAGCAAGACTGCAGCTAGCGCTACCAGAAAATAAGTGCTCTTATTATTTGTCCTGAAGAGGTAAGTTAAAGCATCAAAGCAATAGCAGTTCTCTACTATGGGGATGCTTTTATAGGTTTCTTTGTTTATAAGCCTTAATTTTTGGCCAAACCCAGAATATTTACTTAAAGCCAGCACCAGGCTCTGAAACGTGGTTAGCTCTGATTTACTGCCTGTTGGCTTAGTTTATTCGCCAGGTCTTTGTCTCAGGGACACTGGAAAAAGTCACTTCCCGGGTAGATGTTCACCAGGAGCAATGAATGCAGGGGGTGCTTGGAAACTTCTGTTCTGCCTGGAGGAAATACAAGCAAGTGGAAATGAGTGCATTGGTGTCCCAAGGTACACTGGCACTGTGCTGAAGGACAGAAGTAATAAGCTTCTTTATCCCCCCCAGTTTTTCATACTGGAGGAAATGCAGTGTACAAGGTATGGGGAACACATAAAGTTGTTCCTCTGCTTCTGCTATATTAATTTGCAGACCCTTAAAGTCTGCTGCGAGAGGTCTGCACTCCTCTGCAGCAGTCTTACATCTGGCGAGGATCGGATTGCAGTTGTCACCTTCTGCATGCCCCAGAGAAACAGTCTGTGGACCCACAGGTTAAATTCTGTGGCAGTAGGCAGCTTGCTTACAGTTTTACTTCTCTTTCTAAACTACTTTTAATATGTTTCTATAAATTGGCATAGTTTATCTATATTTAAAAAAGATTATTTACACAGACATAAATCTTGTCTTTTCTCTATGTTTAGCAAATTATTAGGCAAATTTTTAAAAACATCTGTCCCAGAAGTTGCCAGCTTTCAGAATTCTGTTTTAAACCTGTCTGTCACCATTGCCGGGAGTTAGCCCTGGGGAGGACAGCTGTCAGGGCTGCCTCTGATGGCTGCCCCTTTGAAGATGAGTGTAATGAATGTTCAACGCTGAGCAACACTCCCTTTATTTATCCCACATGGACCTGACAGCACTGCTGAGTGGGGCAAGGCTTCCTCCAGGAGCTCCCACGAGACCGGCTAGCACTGTCCAGGTCGTTGTGTACTGTCTTACGCAGTCACTGGCACAAAGAGCCCTTGGTATCTCCCCCCCTGCCAGTGACACATCCACTGTTAGCAGTGGATCCACAACATGCTCCTGAGGCCTCCAGCCTTCCTCTGACTGACTGAGGCGGCACACAAGTTTCTTCACACACTCACATACCTTTGCTCCTGTTGTGAAATCTGACCTCCGGTTGCTCTCCCCTCTATCCCACATTTTGGGCCAGGAGGTGTGACTGATACCTAACTTTCCAAAGAGGACGGGCAATTGAAGAACTGGCAATCTACCACAGCCTACCTTGAGCAGGCAGGACAGGACTCGACTGGATGTCTGGATGAGCCTGTCTCTTTGGGTGCAGGGACCTCTGCAAATGAGGAAGATAGGCAGACCTCTCCTCTGGGAAGAGACCGTCTTCTTCATGGGAGGTTGTCTCTTTCTGAAAGATTCCCCCCGTAAGTAATGAATGGAGATGTTACATATTCAAATTTGAAAGAGTCATTAGAGATTGTGGCAGAGTTTAGCGGGATAATTATTCTTCCTTTCTTAGGCTTGAAATATTACCTAAGAGGGTGAGGTGTCAGGAGTAACACCGTTTGCCTTTTTACAAGGGAAGTCACCTGGGGTCTTTGTTTAGCTGCACAAGTATATGTACGAAGGGTCGAGCTCAGATGTTCACATACAGGAAGCTGTACACTTTGTTTTAAAACATGCTACCAAAAGCTTCTAAGCTCTCTAAATGAGCAGGATAACTGCTGAGGACCACCTTGACTTTTCAGTAGAACCAGTCAGTGAAACTTCAGTGTGAATACCTTTTTCTGCCTCATGGTACTGCTCCTTCCGATGGAATTTTTGAGCAGAAGCATGAGACATTTAGAAAGAGCAGCAAATACGTTCCTTTTTTACTCACCTCATTGCCTGACAGATGGTACATTCTTGCTTCCTGGAGCAAAGGAAAAACATCTGGACACTGTCTAATGAGCTGATCAGCTTCAACAGTCTCTACGAAATACCAAGGGTCCAAGAGGGGCAGACGGACATTCTCCAGTACGTATGGCAGGAGAGGAAACCTTTCCGACTCCTTGTAACGAACCCAGTTCATTACAGTTTCGAACACCTGTGCCTCTTCCGTGACGTAGAGGTCATCGCTCTTCAGTGTGCTGCAGAGAATGTCGGCCGGCAGCTCCAGAAACTCCTCGTAGTTCAGGACCTGGGTGAAGTTCTGGATAATGTAGTTCTGCACTTGTTGTTTTAGGCTGTGCAGGGAGTGGGCATCAGCCAGCCTCAGGATGCCAACGCAGTTCTCTGGCTGGAGGGCTTCAGTGAGAAAACTGGCACAGGCATCTACCATGCGAAGGAACTGTGGACAGAAAAAGCATTTATAAGCACAGAGCGGTTACTTGTATGACTGTATTGCAGAAAAGCTATAGAGCTTTTTGAATTTTATTTTTGTCACAAAAGTAAATGGGTTTCCAACATTCCCCTTACCTCCATAAGATCCCAAAGCACTAGCAGACATGGAGTTACAAAGCACAGATAAGGTCCCCAGGCTTCAGATGTGCTTGCCCTGCTTCATCTTGTATATCAGCTCACATCAACTAAAAGGGAGTCTGGTTTTGGAGTGCAGGTGGCTCCACTGTCTGCATTTATGCTCCCACCACCCAAACTCTGAACGTGTCTGAGGCCATGCCAGGGTGGCAGAAAATGAATGCTGGGGTCTGGGACGCTTGGGCCAAAGTGCAGCCTCCCCAGAGCGTAAGGGCGTGCTCTCCTGTACTGGGGGACGTGGTGGGAAGAGACTGACCATCAGCCAGTCTCTGAGTTGCCTGACAGCCAGGGTTGTCTGGCAAGTGTCTGTTCTGGGGGAGGCCTTCAGAGGTTTTAGTGACCTTTGTTTTCCTTGTCATCACCATTGGTTCAAAAAAACATAGATGTGCCTTTTACACATAGAGTCTGCTTAATCAAAGAACCTCCCATGTTTGCGTTCAATGGGGCATCACAACTACTCTCATTAATTTCCTTTGCACAAAAGCCCCACCTGAGGGCCCCAAATGTGCAGATCCTGGGTCACAGATGTTTGTGGGGCATTGGCTGTGAATTACGATGTGAGCTGTGTTGTCGGTGATTATTCAGGAATTGGGAACCAGTTTGGGATAGAACTGGTAAGTTACAGTGCTTCATCCTGGGCTTTCGGTCACCTCTGTGATTTCAGATATGGATAGGGCATCGATATTTCGCATTGGTTTTTCCCCTGAGCAGTGCAAACAGCGACATACAGAAAGATGGGACAGAGCTGATGCTGTGCATTTCTGTCCACGCTTTTTGGGTCCTTTTTCCATCCAACATCAGCAAACGAACCATTTTAACTCGTTCTGTCCCACTGGGGAAAGTTGCACAACAGTAATTTAGGGGTAAAGAGGAAGCGAAACATTTTTAAACACTGTAGTATGTAGATTTGTTTCAGTAATTAGCGTAGAATCTTCCAGACCCATCAGTGTCATGTTGACACATTTAGACTGTTTACCAGAGCTGAGCGATCGCAGACGCTGCATACAGACTACCTGGTTCCTGTTTTACATTTAGATGTGGTCAAGTGTTTAGAGAAATGCAACTGACTGATGAACAAGGGTACACGAGGTCTCAGAATATGTTGCTGCCGTTGGGATATAAATATGTCAGCAGCATGCTGTGGCACTGCAACAGAGCTCGGCGGCCCCTTGGTGCCTGCCATGCTTGCGTTGCCTGCTCTCTGAGCTAGCGCAAGGCTAACACTTTAAACTCACCAGTGCATTTCCCTGAGGATCTGAAAGGACTTTGCCAACACTCAGACCTGAGGCAGGTTAAGCATTAGCCCATTAAAAGTTGGCAGTAATGAGATGCAAAAAAACAAATCTGGGATTTGCCAGGGTTGCTCATCAAGTCACCTGCAAGTATGGGAATAGACCCCAAAACGATGTTCTCACCAATCTACAGCCCAGCCGCTGTAGAGTGCTCTAATTTTTTATACATGGCTTGTTAAGAGCGATACTCACGAGATGACACCAGAGGGTTTTCTCCCAGGCGGTGCACACTGGTCTCACAGCCACACAGGCACCACTAATCACGCTGTGTAGCTGTGTTTGTGGCCAGACGAATGCGGAACTGCGAGATGTGGGTGTGAGAAATGGTCCCCACCGAGGGCTTAACCAGAAAGGTCGGACCACTCGGGAGCATATCAAGGCAGGACTTTCCCTGGCTGCTGCTCCTCATCTCTGTGCTGCACTGTCTTCCCACCACTCCCTTCATTTATAGACAAAACTCCCCCCAAAACTCCCCCAAACTTGCTGGGCATGCTTTAGTCGGTCTCATGAGAGCAGGTGACTCATGAGAGCACCCGGGGGAAGACACCCCTAAGCCTCTGCTTCATCTTCTCTGATTATTCTTGCAGAGCTCTTAATTTTCTTCTTTCCATTCTACAAGTACCCCTCCCAATGCCACCCCAGGCATTTTAAAAGCCCTGTTCCTTGGGAACAGTTTCTTCAATAATTGGTTCCTTCTCCTAATACCCCTCTGAATCCCATATGCTGACTTAGCCTCCACTTGGCCTTCTTTCTGAATAATAAAATTTATTCTCCCCACTGAAGTCCTTGCTTGTCCCAGCTTTGATTCAAGTGTCCAGTGTAAGCAGTGCCAGCAGTCCTGCCTTCTGCTATAAACCGCAGGAAGGGAAGGAACAGTGGTTGAAAGGGCTCTTATTCACAATCCTTCTCTGTATGCAGCGCACTTCAGGGTCAGATCCTGCACCCTGCAGCTGCGCTGCCCTTGGCCACCCGCTCCGCCTGTGGCTGCAGGGGCAGCACGTCCCAGCTCAGCAATAACACCTGCATCCCACGGGTGTCCCACGGCAGGGAGCCAGCCGGGCGGTGAAGGGGCACAGAGACCCTTGCAGGGCGGCTCTCCGGGGAGCTGACAGCTTTCTGAGCCTGCAGACCGATCTCGGATACAGAGCTGCCCAGGAGCCCTTCATTAGCAAATCATGCCTTCTTGGCTGGCACGGCTGGCACTGCACAGTGGCTGTGGCGTAACTAGCACTGTCCTGCAACAGCCACCCTGGTGGTTCACTGCTAAGTGGCTTCAGGATGGCCTTCAGATAACTGGCAAAGGATATTCCTTATAGCGTCTTGTTCATGGAAAGTGGATTAACATACGGATAAGAGGTGCTTTGGGAGTCGGTAAGACCACCAGACTGGTGGTGCTTCAGCTGTGCCCTGGGGACAGAGCAGTCCTGCTCTGCTGAGAGCACTCAGGCNCATGACAGTATTGTTTCTTTTACATCTGCTCAGGACCTTGCTTCCCTCCCACAAACTCTTTGCTTCCACCAAAGCAGCTGGTGTGCCCCCTCACCCAAGCTGTGCTGAGGGAGTGGAGTAACACAGAGGTTCCTGGGGGGGCAGGAAGGGGTAGACAGGTCTGAAGGTTGTTGTTGAGTTACCATGGGGGAAGCAGAGCTCTCTGCCACAGCCCTGAGAAGCAGCTGAGATCCCGTCCCTACCAAGGGATGAAAGGATGAGCTGTTCCACAGGCAGTGCGGGTGGCAGACTGTGCTGGGCTGGATCCGGGGTGGGCACCAGCCTTGTGAGCATGGTGGCTGGACAGCCGCCAGCCGAGACAGAGGCGGTGACTATTGAACTCATGTTGCAACTACACTTTAGGTGGAAAAAATTTGTCCGGGTCACTTCAGGGTGAGGCTTAGCTGTACAGCAGCTCCCTGTTCCAAACCCTTCACCTGCTTCCCCCAGGAGGAAAACTCTGGGCACAAAGCACGCTGCGGCAAGGACTTTTCTCTCTGAATAGCCTCCCACCTCTCCCTGCTGTCAGTTTTGGCTGCATTTGGTCAAAACTTACTGGAAGGGACTAAGGGAAGGCATAATTATGTAAAACTTTATCAAAAATAGTTTCTAGAAAAAAGTGGAATATCTATATTGGAATATCCAGAACTGTGCAAGTTACTTCTTTTTTGGTTCTTTGTCAAGTCTGAGAGACTGAAAAGAGGCACTGCCAAAAATTGTTGCTAGTCAGATAAAAAAGTTCTATTTGGAATTTGGTTTTCTCACATGTCATTAATTGGAAAGGAAAGAATTTCCCAAACAAAAATGTTAAAATAAATTGCAGAATTAATCTTTTCAGCTGTTGATATACTGAAATGAAACATTTGACTCTTTCAACTGTTTCTGTCTGTTCTTCGGTGTAAATAGCAGAGACAAGCTGGCAGAACGCTAGTAGTTACTAAATCTTTTTTACACAAAACACATTTTCAGCCAAAAACCTCACCCCTCTATAATGTGAGGCTTTAAGGCCTTATAAATCTTGATAGCATCCAAGACCATTGCAGTAAGACTTGGGATCACTGCTTTTAGCAGAACATTCCTGGTTTTCTAGGTTTTTGTAATTTACAATTCTTGCTCATGGCACCCTCATGATTTTATCATTACTCTAACAGTGTTTGATAGTTTTCTTACAGCACCAGCCTTGGTGATCAAATTTAATCTTAATTTTAATGAAAAATAGGGAAGAGAAACGAAAAAAAAATAAGTTTATGCTTTTGACAGTGTCAGAAACAAAACCTGAGGAATGATCCTAAAGAAAAAATGTTCAGAAGAAAACAAAAAGAACACAGAAAAGTGTCCTGAAAGTAAACCAAAAGTAACCTTTGAGTGCAACCAGTTTGCAGTATTGGTCTGCTGAAAATATCAGTTCAGCTGCAGGCGACATTAAAGCTACACCACCTTTTCCGAGTTACCTTGGGGAGCACTTTGTGATAACTTTCCCTTCTCTCCCCACAGCAAATATCAACCTCCATTACCCCAAAGGCCACAGGTTCATTTCAGAGCAAAACCTCCCATGTAAGATTCAAGAACCTGAAGTTCATAATGAACCACGATGATTATGGAGTCAGGTGTTTCTTGCCTTCCGTAATGAAAAGACTGGACACACATACACACATTGGCACCTGGCAGGTTATGCTGGTTGCAATTTGTTAGCAATTTGCAGCTTGGTACCAGGGACTGCAATTTGGTAGACCTCACAGGTGATTTACAGGACACGTGAATACCTCATGGACCAAAGGCTGAGTAACACTGCTCAAGTCTGACTTCCCACAAGTCCCGGGTCATGACTAAACCCCTTTACATCATGAGTCTTACAAAGGAGGATGCTAACTTTGGCTGGTGAGCCTCCATCTCAAGGCAGCGGAGAGGGAGAGATGAAGTTAGCTTCCTTCTCTGGCCAGCCATACCATCCACTGCCCGCTAACTCTTTTGGGCTGGAGGACGACCAGCCTTCACTGGCTCACCTAAACCTTGGGGAGCACTGCCCCAGCAACACAACCCTGCTGCCTGGCAGGCAGCACATGGGAGCAGCTCTTGGAGGCAGAACCCGGATCTTTGCCTGTTTGCACAGCACCCAGCACAGCAGCATTCTAGTACAGGGCTGCCACTGACAATTTTTACTGCACTGTAAGTAAATATGAAGCAAAAAGTAAATATGAAGCAGAGAATTTTGCAGTGTGTTAACCAGGGTACAACATGGCGTTGCCAGAGCAACAAGACAGGATCAGGGCATTTGAATTATCTGTACCTGAAAGAGGCTGGCGGCTTCCAAGACTTTCTGTACGTTTTGCTTTGTGATGAGCATCTTGCTAGTGTAGGTGTAGTCCAAGAGTATATTCATGGTTTCTGCATCAACTCCTTTAAGTATGATCTTCTCTTCATATTTCTCTCTTAAATCATTGCAGAACATGGCCCTGAAAAAAAAGACGTTTTATCTTTTACTGCATCCCAGCCAGGATGAGGCATTCTGAAAACATTTGGTTATATAGATTTCAACACAGAATACTCTGATTGCTTCATATTTTATGCAATTAGTCCTGTAGCAAAGTAACAAGGAAAATCCTTTTGTTGCTTTCATACCTCTTTACTCATGAGTTTGATAAGGCATACACATGTGATGCATACTCCAGAGCTGGACTCTGCAGTAGACCTGGAGCTCCCTGGCAGCAAAAGGCAGCTGAGACCTTCCCTGAGTAGTGCTCTGTGTCTGGTCTGATGCTGCAGAGCAGTTGTGATGTCTTACCTGCTAGTCTGTTACAGACTCTTGTTCTTTCTGTTTCTACTACAGGCTCAGCTCATTAAGCCCAAACCTCCAAGCCGCTGGCATTCTCCATACTTCGTTACCACTTAGCACATGTACTTTATAACCCTTGGCAAGGTCAATATCCTTGTGCTTTGGAGCTGAGAATGCTGCTTAGACTGAACCCTGAGGGCCAGACCAGATCCACATGTCTGATAGCTTCCCAACCTCTAAGCTTCCCAACAGATCTTTGACCCCTTTAATGCCAGGGATGGGCCAGGAGGGAATGTCTTATGGATCTGCCTCTAATTAAGAGGCTGTCTTTTCCTCTGCTAAATTTTGGAAGCTTCTGGTGGGATTATAGAGTTGGTACCTCTTGGCTAGAGAAGTACTTGAATAATCATGAATTGGAACTACTGTTAGCCAGAAAGTGCACTGTTTTCATGCATGCTGATACCACCTCTTCTTTGGTGGATAATACTGCATTTGAAAGGTGACCACCACGCATGCACACCTTTGGCACTAGTCAGATATTTCATGTGGAATAGACATCCAAAATTTCTCTAAGAGCTATTTAAATCCACTTTGCATTGATAGCTGCAAGGCAAACACACGCATCTTCATCTGCATTTTCAATTCATAGTTTTAAGTATTTCTTCCAGTGCTTTTGCTTTTATTTAGAAGTTTGATCAGTCATGTCTTGTTCAATGCATTCAGAGAGTGAGATTTCACATCATTTGGAATCTGGCTTAACAGATTAGAAGGACATGAGTCCACTTGTAGCTGCCCTGATGAAAATCACGTGCAGATCTACAGAGTAATTAGAAGTGTTCTGTACCCTGCATACCAAGCCCTTCTTTATTAGTCATGTACAATGTTGACAGGATAGTGCAGACTGGGAAGTGGCTAGAGATCCAAAGGCCATGCTTTTCTTGTAAAAGTGGTGCTAGAATAAAGCTGTCTGATTGACACATCTTACTGGAACCAAGATGTTAACAGTTTTTATTGCAAAACAGTTAGGCATGGTGAATGGCAAATGGATGGAAGATAACAGCTACTTGCTGCTCTAAAAGCTACCTGTTCCTTGCCTCAGCAGAGATTTTATAGCAAGAGAGAGCTGGTATTAGTTATCTCAGTGTCTGAGCAGGAAACTTGGGCAGAGAAGTTACTTATCAGAAAAGATGTTCAGCCAAAATTCTCTTTTTCCCTTCACTCGTCTCAGCTCGTTAGATGTTTTTGATTCACTGCTCTGCTCCATGGCCTCTTTTCTGCTGCCACTGAAATCAGAGTATTTGAAAGGCACTAAGACAAAATGCTCCTTAACTTTAGTAAGCGCAAGAGAGGGATCATCCTTAGCTTCTCTCCCTTTTGGCAGAGTTGAATGTTGTACATGTGGGGCACGCAGGCAGGTGGCCATTTGTAAACAACAGCCTTCAGTACTCACTTCTCCCTGGGAATGGGGTTTCAGCATGGAAAGGAGTTTTGTACAAAACAACCATTTCAATTGCACGGAATTGATAGGTGCCGAATGCTGCATCTGAATGAGAAATAGGCCGTTGTAGGATGCAGGTGTTGTCTGCTCTTGTTCCTTTCATCTCTTAAACTGGTGACTCTAGTCTTGTATTTAACCATCCCTGTGAGAACTCACTTCCGTCCCTCAAAGCTTTGATGGAGGTCAGTTGGAGATACCCAGCGTTACACCATTGCAAGGCTGCTCAGAAACCAGCCTTGGGATTCTGGTGGAGGCTTTGCACAGGGATCTTGTCAAAGTGCTTTCACCTATCTCTCTCCTGATCTGTGAAATTGTGTTAGAGCTGCCATCCACTCCCGATCTTGTAGAGTACAGATTCGTGTAGCACGGCTGCAACCTGCAGAAATCACACATCTAAAGCACCTCACTCCCCTGCCAGTACTCCTCTCTAGAAGGTGACAGGGTTGAATAGGGCTGTCCTATCCAGGAGAGCTGACTCCTTTAGTGGCCTTCCTTCTGCTCAGATGGAGTGGATGTCATTTCTACCCTGTGTGCTGACCAGAGGAAAGACCCCAAGACCACTCAGGACTGATCAGGCTGAGCTTCTCTGCTGGGGATTAAAATGCTGCTTCTGAACCTCCAGGTTTGCCTGTACTTACCCAGATAGGTGTATGATTATTTTCTCTAGGGCTCTAAATCCTTCAAATGTGGCTACTAATTTCATCATCTGTTTCCCTGTTTCCTGCCCCTGTGTATTTCTAAACTAAGCCTTTGACCCAACATTTACTCTAAGAAATGCACATCTGAAGTGAGGGGCCCAGGGCAAAATTTAGATACCTAAAAATGGGTAAATTCAGAAAAAAACAGGGAGAAATCTCAATGAAACAAATGAAGGGTTGCAGTCTGTGAAGCACTATTTAAGCACCCACCCACATTGGACTGCTTGTACTGGGAATTACGAACCTGACTTCAAACAACTGTGCTGGAGTTTGAGGATGCTCTGGAAAATATTGCTTCAACCTCTCCCAGCCCCATTCTCCCACTACCTTGGGCAATGCAGGAGTAAAGAACTACTGGTCCACCCTGGTCAGCTTGTATTTCTCTTCTCTGCTTTGCCACCTTCACCCACGTAAGGTGGAGAGTTAATGCTTTTATGTCTATAGATGCAAGACGTATCTGAAGTACTAGTCTGTCTACTCTCACACAGTGCTGAAGGAAGGACTAGAAGTAGTTAACTTTGTTTAACTGTGTTTAAGTCAGCTGCTACAGATCGATTGCATTATGGCACCCAACTTCAGGAAGGGGGTTGTGTAACATGCAGGGCAGTGAAGCCCATGACTCACAGGGTCCCTTTGTTTGCTCCTGTGCAGGGGTGTTAGAGGCCCTGTAATAGCACGGGACGTATTCACAGGAATAGTGTGATTTAAGAATTTCTTCCTTCTTTGGGCTAATGCAGCTTCTAGTCAATTATGGCAAGATGAAACAAGCCGCCTTGTGAGTAGCAGAACTAGTGAAGCTCAGTTCCCTGGAGACTTGTGTCCTCCTTTCCCTCTTCACAGTAACCTCAGCTTCCCCTTCCCAAGCACTCCATTATTTCTCTCACACATTTCGTCGTCCCTCTCAGGGCACTCAGCTCTGTGCTGGCTGCCTGTGTCTGGCTGAGCACAGGCAGCATGGGCTTTGGCTGGTTCTGGGCGCTGCGTGTGTGTTGGCTGGCCAGAACACAGTGCTGGTTACCCAGCTGAGCACCATGGGGTCCCAGTCCTGGAATCTCTCCTCTGCTAACTACTGATTTCCATTAAGCTTGTGGGAACTTCAGTTTTGAGATTTCCACCCTCTGCCAAACTTGACAGAAACTAACCCAGAGGGTTGTGACAAGAGGCACTGACAGACAGGCGGACAGCGTGATATAAATCTCAGCTCCGTGGGAAGCCAGGCCGAACACAAGCGCCCAGGGGTGCAGACCCTACGCGCATGTGCAATTGCCTTGGGATAAGATGACCTCCAGCCAGGTATCCCCCTTCCTTCCAAGGGACAGGCTGCAGCTCAGGGCTCAGTGGAAAACCGGCCAACAGTAGTTACCAGAAAACTGTCTTGCCTGGTTTTAACTGTTGAGGTCCCTTCTGATTGCAGCACCTTTCCTCATAGCAGAAGAGGAGTTACTGTTTTTCAAGTAACATTATGGTCATTCTTATTTTAATTTGTGCATCTTCTGTCGTTCCTGCACATGATGCTGGTAAGAAATATTTGGGCATCTCTGCTTTTAGTTGTACATTTTCACTTTTGATCTACATGGTCTACCAGTAGAAATAATACCTGTCTTTATATATTCACAGACACAATCTATTACAAGATGATAAAAGCAGAACCATTCTTCCAGGCACTGCCAGCAAAGCTTACTAAAATCCATTAAAATTAGCTTTTTGCTAACGTCACAAGTGGTCACAGGTTCTTTTTTCTCATGTTTCCTCTGTAGCTATTCAGTCATCTGACCACTTTAGCAGTAAAAAAAAAGAAAGAAAAAAAAATACCAGCCATGCAAATGTGATTGTCTAAACGATAACGGAAAATCTGTGTTAAAACTGATACTGAGTTCCTCTGTGTGTCTAAAATTTGTTCTTGCTGGCCAGTAGTCTCAGATAGATTATCTATTCTAGTACTGAGAGAATGAAAAATTCAAGAGGACCAGAAGAAGTGGGTGAAACGGTAAAAGGGCTTGAAAAGCAGATATTTCCCATTGCAATTGATTTTCGGTAACCCTAGGAAAGATGGAAAATTCCTTCTCTTGTCTCCTTAACAATGTTATGCAATACATATTTTTACTACAGAATGGTAATAGAAAATTGATCAAGTTCCACAAACCCACTCCTATCTCAATAAAAATACCACGTGATCTGCATGAATATCCCTCTTTGCCTGAATCCCAAAGGGACAATAAAAAGGGTGACAGATACTTGGTTAAAACAAGATTTTCTCATCCACTTGTCTGCAAACCTTTCTCTGTTTCTTTGCATGTCTTCAGCGAACTTGCTGAGTGCTGGTAGCAGGACTCCAGCAAACCCACAACTTGGCACCTGCCTTATTTAAGTCTCCAACTTTAAAAAAAGAGCTGACAGGTGGCAGGAATTACAGACTCACTGCAGATTTGCAGAGTTTAGCACCCCGTTTACACTCCTTGGAGATCTACAGTTCAAGGCTAAGAAGCAAAGTAAGTTTCTTGGTTTTGTTCCTTACATGCCTTACCTGAAATAATTGCTTGCTGCAGCAAGTACCACTCGGTGACAGGAGAATTCCCTGCTGTCCACGCACAGGATGACATCGGTAAGGGAATTTTCAAGCCGAAGGTTCTCCAGGCCATTCTGGAGCACCAGAGAGAGTCCCGTATCATCAAACTTGACCTTTTCGCCACTCGAGACTTCCACCAGATCCCCCATTTTCGTTGAACACTCATTGTCCAAAGAGATCTCGGGCTCTTCAGAGCTCTTCTCCAGCGTGTCCCCCATTTTCTGGCCAGCACCGTCTCATTCTGTTGGCGCTTCAATCTAAAAAGAGCTCCTAAGCTTCAGACGAGTCACACTGCAGAAGTTGGGCGGATTTCCTGTCCAGAGGTCTCTGCTTATCTGTAGCTGTCACACACACATAACAGGAAGCCTTGCACTTTCTCATCCTGTTAACACAAACAAAGGCTGGGTTTTTTCGGTGAATTTCAGGCAGTATCAATGTGTTTAGAAAGGACTTAAGATGCCTCTGGATGTGAGAAGATTACAAGTGACAGGGAAGGCCTGCTTCCCACCCTCAAACCAGTACTTTGCTGTTATCCAGATCTGCTCGTTGTACCGATAGGTGCACCGTACGGCTATCGAGTCACTCCCGCCAGACTGGGCTGCTAAGGGGAAGAGGGTATTATTTTAAATTTCTTTTTCCAGGTATGTGATTATTAATCACTGAGCTGGTTTTAGGTTTGTTTTTTGGTTTTGGTCTTGTTTTTAATAATATGCTTACATATTCACAAAGCCCGCCAAGTGGCTGTTTCTGTCCCTCATGACATCTTAGCTGACAAACTTTGGATGGCTTTTCTTTAAGGCTAAATTGGTGTAAGTCTCTCCAGAACACGGAGCAGTATCAAAGATCTCGCAGCTGATGGTCTTCAGGCCACACTGCTGGGCACAGTGATGTCCCTCATGCGTCCATGTGGCCAGTGTCATGCCACGAACTCTGGCTAATAGTGGAAGCTAAAGGAGAGAGCCTAGGGAGCAGTGTATGCATGCTCATCCCCACCATCCCCGCTGCTGGAGGTAGCTCGAGTCACATCTACATCTAACTTGCGGTCGGTCCCCAAGATAAACACAGATGGTGGTGGGACTGTGGGCTGAGCACACGGCAGTGGAGACACTGCAGGGGAGCGCTGGGACTGAATCTCCAGCATGACAGGAGCACACAGAGCACAGGGCTGAACGTTTCACTTTTACCTAAGACTGAATTGGATCTACTTGGACCTCGCCAAGATGAGAAGCTGACCCAAGCTGACAGAGATGATAAGCCACACAGCCTATTGAAAGTAACACGGTAAATCCCCTGGCTTGCTTAGGAAACTCTCATGCTGTGGAGTTAGAAAATCACATACCCTCTCTCTCCCCTCCGAGAGGAATGCAGGACTAACCTCTAACCTTTGGTAGCTTGAGTGCTAACCGAGCTTGCTTTTGTGATACTTACTTCTAGGAATCCTCATTTGGCCAATCCTCATGTTTTTATTGCGTGTTTGGTTTCCTCTTTTGTCTCCAGCTCATATAGCTGAACTCACGGTGTTAAGGGAAGCTTGGCTTAGAAGAAGGAGGTGAAAGCAGCATTCTGAGAGCCAGATTTATAGGGTTCTTGTACAGGATAGGATGATCAAGAAGAAGGAAAGCAAAAAAATCTCTTTTCTGCTTTCCTCCCCCTGCTTGTAATGGGTTTTTCTTCATTTTGTGTAGTCTGTGCAGTGCTTTGGCTTTTTCCTTTCCCAGCTGATGTAAATGTGTTCCTGCTGCATTTTGTGCTAACTTTTGGTAATGAATGCTTCATTTTTCAAGGCCAATCCCATCTTTCCACCCAGTAGTCCTCCAGGTATACAATCAGAAAATGAAGGAGACCCCTCAAAAATATCAGGTGTGCTTTAAAAATCACAATATTTTAAACCTATCTTGGGTTAAGTTCTCTTTGTTTATCGTCATGACTTTTGACCTTAGGGAATCCATCTTATCAGGCTTTTCTCTGGTGGTGAGAAGCTTCCTATTTTCTTTATCTTTTTAAGTGAAAGCTGAGATTCAGCAGTGATCACTTGATTCCAGTTGCTGAAGCTTTAAACAGAGCATTAATAGCCGCGAAAGTTGAAGTAAGATTGTATTGGCTGTGAGTGCTGGGAATGGAAACCCTGCAGTAACTAGGTCGGCTGATAGCTGTGGTACTGTCACCCGGTCACCCATTAACTGCACTGTAGAAAAGGACCTCAGTAGCTCAAGCAAGTGTTGACTAGCAGTAGCAGTGATCACTATCTGCAGTCTGTCTCCTTCTGTGCCATTGCCAATCCATGTGATATATTTTTAACCCCTAAAATTCTTTTTTTTTCCTGCTAAGCACCTCCCCTCCTTTCTTCTTCTGTCAGTCTGTTTTTATAGGACTGCCTAGTATTTACAGAATTCCTTGCTGAGGGATTAATCCACAAGTGTAGTAGCTAGTTTAATTTTTTGGATGAGCACCAGGGCAGTGCTGAGGTGAACGCTGTGTCTTTGCAAGTGTAAGGGAACAAACCCAACCTCAGGGAGCTGCTTGCCCAAGCTGCTCCATCACCTAAGACTGCAGCAGCAACATGTTCATTAATCCTGAGGCAAATCCACGTTGTTACTTTATGGTAGCAGCTTCCAAATAGATTCTTCATTTTGGCCTCTAGAAACTTGTGCTGGCTGCACTCCTACTGTTTTCATTAAAGAATTACCTGCTAGCTAAATGATCCACTTAATCTGGTAAGAGATGAAGGCTTGTCTGTTCACGAAGTGTTTGTCTATTGTCTTTAGCTTATACATACTGAATTGACCTATGTCAATTCTGTACAAGCTTGGGATAAGTGGCTGGAATTACTGGCTAAATAATGTATGTCCACCACTTCTGACACATCGTAAGTTTACAGAGCTATGTAACATCACAGACTCCTGCTGGTATGTATGTATACCTGGTTTGTACATGTTTGGCGAGCTGAGAGACTGCCTTGCATCCTTCCCTGACCTTCTTACCTCTGCATCCTCTGTTACCCATTGATCATGCTTAAATGTTGGTCTGTAGCCCACACTAGACCATTTTCAAATGTCTGTTCCTGAAACCACCATCTGCCACTGTGGCATTTCAGTACTGTAAAGCTTGACCGTGCCCAGTGACTCTGCCCAGACTGGCCAGGGGTCCTGGCTCCCATCTTGGAGAGTGAAAGAATCAGGCAGTCCCTGGGAAAAGTCATGGACATGGGGCCATGATTAAGAGGAGGGCCAGAGGAAATCACACCTGGGACACCCACCAACAATGGCTCAAGAGTATGGAGCTGAGGCATTCTAAAAGCAAAGGCAGAAACATAGAAACCTATTTCTGGCAGTTCTTGTTACCTGTTTTGCTTCCCACAGTCCTTGTACTTTAGCTAACAGAGGCTGTGCTGGTTTTGGCTGGGATGGAGTTAATTTTCTTCATAATAGCTAGTATGGGGCTATGTTTTGGATTTGTGCTGAAAACAGTGTTGATAAGACAGGGATGTTTTAGCTATTGCTGAGCAGTGCTTACACAGAGTCAAGGCCTTTTCCGCTACTCACACCGCCCCGCCAGCCAGCAGGCTGGGGGTGCACAAGAAGCTGGGAGACACAGCTGGGATAGCTGGTCGCAATGCACCAAACGGCTATTCCAGATGTTATGACATCATGCTCAGTATATAAAGCTGGGACAAGAAGCAGGAAGGGGGACACTTTCGGAGTTACGGGGTTTGTCTTCCCAAGTAACCGTTAGGCATGATGGAGCCCTGCTTTCCTGGGGATGGCCAAACACCTGCCTGCCAATGGGAAGCAGCGAGTGAATTCCTTGTTTTGCTTTGCTTGTGCGTGCGGCTTTTGCTGTACCTATTAAATTGTCTTTATCTCAACCCATGAGTTTTCTCACTTTTACTTTTCTGATTCTTTCCCCCACCCCACCGGGAGCGCGTGAGCAAGCGGCTGGGTGGTGTTTAGTTGCTGGCTGGGGTTAAACCATGACAGAGCCCTTATGAACCTAGCAAGTCTGAGAGACACCAGGAAAGAAACATGGGAACATGTGGCTGCTTCAAGGAAGAGCCCAGATGAAGACTGGCAGGCAGTTTTCTGGACTGAGAAAGAAGATGCTGAGACAGCCTGGTATCGCACTGGGATCTGGAAACTTCCTACTCTAGGTCATGATCAGGTTGCTGAACTTGCAGATGACAATGGCTTCATATTTCTGACCTGGAAGGGAACTCTCCTGTGAGTGTCCTGTCACTGCAGAGCTCCCACAAAGTGCATCCTTGCCGTTTGTCTTCCTCTTATTCTAGACCACGTCCATTTCACAACCACCAGCATTGCTCCAGGTGTGTGTGATCCATGACCAAGTGGGTCCTGTTGGCTATTTCACCTTATACTTCCCCCAATGCTGCAAAAACCATCACCAGAGCTGCCAAGGAGCAAGAAGGTAACTTGCAAAGCTGAAGCCACTCAGCAACGTATTGCCAGCTACATCTTCAGACCTCAACACACTTCCTGATGGTTGTGGGAGTGAGCGTTCTTTCATCCGAGGTGGCCTGTTTAAAGGCGCTAGCTTTCAACAGGAGGAAGACACAACAGCAGAAGAGGAGTCTCGGGAAGTTTTTGAGTTCTACCTGAAATCCCAACACTGCAATCACTTCTACTGTGCAGCCCAATAAATACTGCAGGAAAAGCCTTACAGCGCAGAGGACCCTGCTGGGGGGCACACAGGCGACTGCTTAATGCAGAGACGGTTCCTTTGTGTGGAAGCAGAGATGGAGACTGCAGCTGGACACACATATCAGGGCTCATCTAACCACGAGTTATTTTCTAGCACAGTGCAAATTGAGATAGATGAGGCCCAAGATAATCTTGCCAACCCTGGAAAGTTGCTGGATTTTTTTGTCTGTTTTCAGTACATTGGGATAATGTTCACTAGCTTAAATAGCATGTTCTTATTTTAGCTATGGGGAAACAAATGTGATTTTTGGTTTTGAAAATATATCCAGAATTTGTGGATCAGATTTTCTATAAACTGCAAGTTTGGCATCTTTGTTTCGTCACAGTTGTACACCCTCTTCTGAACCAGCACCACCTTCCATTTCAAAGCCTAGTCCTTAAGCCTTCTCATATCTCTCCCTCTGGGCAGCTGCAGTTGTTCAAAGTCAGCAAACAACCATGATTTTGTGAGGTTGGCCTGTCTCATCCTCTCACTCTTGATAAGCATCTTCTATTTTGAGAATATCGCAATGTTACTCTGCTAGTGCTACATTTATTATCTTCCCGACTTTTGCTCTCAGACTGTTTTCGCTTGTATTTAAAGTCCCTGGAATGTTTCTAGAATGATTGCTGCTTCCATGTATTGTTTTCTTAGGGGCAGTGGGATAGACAGGCATTGTGCTAACAATCCAGATGAGTGACTCCAAATTGTGCCTCCACCTTATATAAAAGAGAGGTCCCAGCTGACCAAACTGTAAATGCCAGATGACTTGGGTTCAGTATTCGAAGTCCGGTTGTCGTGCTAGTCATATTACTCCCATGTGTGTTATTGGCTATAGAGGTCAGTAAGCCTTAACCCTGACATGTGCGTGGGCCAGTTGAGCTTGAGAAATCTTTGATCCCCTGCTCATAGGCTTTTGAGGGAGTGGTGGAGGAAGACTACTATTTAAATAAGTGTTTGTTCTATTTGAAGAAGCTGGATTGCAGTCTGGGGGTGCCGTATGGTCACTCCCAAAGCTGCAAGCAGAACAAGCTGCAAGCAGAACTTAGCTCTGCGTTTTAAGACCTCATAGCCCAAGATGAGATGCACCCAAATGAAAGTGGAAGGAGTGAATCCTAGGGATGGGTCTGAAGGTAAGACTCATAAGAACTGCAGAAGGTGCAGGGCATGGTAGTTGATGAGCGCTGTAACCAGCCTTCCTCATTCGGAATAGTCTTTTCCTTCTCCCTGGAAGAAGGATGTTCTTTCCTCCGCACCTTACACTACTACAGGTTTTTCATGAGAACGGACAAGTGCTTCCCCTTTTCCACCCTCAAGATAATCAGATTTTGAAACAAAACAGCAACAGTTATTTCCATGCCCTGTTGTACACAAAAAGGGAAAGAAATGTGATTCTTAAAGTTAGCTTCTACTAGCTGACACGCCCCATTTTCTTTTAACTTAGTCCCGAATTGCTCTCTAAAATATTTTGCCAGTGTTACTCACAAAGAGGTTTTGTCATCAGCATTAGGCTCCCTCCTGCTTCAGTTTATGTAAGCAACGAGATGCTTGGGTCACTTGGCTAGTGCTGGCTGCTGTGCCACCCATTTGAATTTAAAAGCATCTTCTCTGTATTATTAGTTAATGGCTGTTTATGCACAAATAATTCTTCCTCTAAGTAAATTATACCTTTGATCTCCATAAGTGGACACAAGGAACTAGGCCCATGCTAGAAGAAGTAGAGGCCTGTTGCCCTCAGTGATATTTGGATCTCGTGTTCTTCGTGTGCCTCCATCTTCCGCTGCAGCCAGGCTCTGGTGTCCAGCTCGCCAAGGTAAGAAACACAGCCTCGGTAAGAAGTAACAGCACTATAGTTCAGGCACTTGTTCCATGGTGTGATAAAACATGACCACCAAAGTAGCCTTGAAATGAAGGAGAGCTGTTCTGCCTTGCAAGAGCTGGGAAGTGGAAGAAACTGCTGTTTATAATGAAATATGTGGAGGTCTGTGTTTTAGTGCGTGCTCGATGTTAATGAATGATAGGGACATTGGTTGGACTGAAACTTCAGTTCTGGAGTCTATTCATAAAATATGCTAAGTGGCCCTTATACTGACAGTGTGACCTCAAACCATGGGAAATAAACCTAGTCTCAGATCTTACTGAAGTCTAAACCAATGCTGACTTCTATTTTTCATTAAGGCTTGTCGATCTCAGCCAGTTCTGTGCACACATACCTAACTGGTGAGTTCACACTCCGAGTGACGCTCCAGAGCTGTGACCGAATTTTCCTTTGGTTTTTGGACTGCCTGAAGCTTAGAAACACTGGCCCCAGAACCAGTGGGGTCTTTGTGTTCCTTGTGATGGGCTTTTGCTAGCTGGCAACACAGATTGCCTTCTCAGGTTGTAAAGACTCTCAACCTGTTATTTGGGAAGACCAAAAGAGGAAAAGCCACCGCGATGATCTGTGTGCTCTGTGGGCACAGAAGCCAGCAGCCTGGCCTCCACGCCACTTGCTGACTAGCCTCAGGCTCCTTTGTTTCCTTCTCTGCAGGACTAAGTCTACCAGACTGGAAACCCACATGGACCCAAAGCAAAAGAAAATGTTCAAGTGAAGCTCAGTCTAAACAGGCTGAAGCCAAATGAGATTTTTTTCCCCACAGATGGTAACAGGGGAAGGGAGCAGGACACTTTACAAGATTGAAGTTGACATGTTATGCAGTGCACACAGCAGCTCACAGAATCAGTCATTTGTTTTGCCCACTGTACAAGATAGTTCCTGCTGCTGGCTGATGTGGGGTTATTTACTACCCTGTCTAATTATCCAAAAAATAAGGATGCCATTGGCAAATATCGCTACTTTTGGAACATGAGTTTTTCACTGGAAACCCAAAATTTATGTAACTGATTCTTGTGTCTCCTTTTCTGACATAATGAAGGGCAGAATCAGTCGGTTCCTTGGCAGCCAACTGCTGAAAGCTCAGCCTTGCTCTGTCTGGGGAGAAGAAGCAAACTGGAAGGAAGCAGAACTTTACATATTTTCAATAAATAAATAAATAACTTTTGGTCAAAGCAAAATTCAACTTAATACACCTTCACACACATGCTGTCTTATACAAAGCCAGTACATACATCTGTCTCGTTTTCAGTTTATTTTTCTCCTCCAGAGCTACTTCTTTTAGTTCACAGCTAACCTGTAAACTTTCTGTTTGATGGTGAGAAGAATGCGAACATCTGATAAACCTGAAAGTTAGTTAAAAAAATTTAATTATAGTGCTCAGCAAGTTTTAAAATACTGTTAAAAAATTGAGCTCTTGCAATTTTTCAGCAGGGTGTCTTAATTGTCTCTTTTGCAAGAAATTTAAACATGTGTGAAACTGGTCTTTAGGCAGCATCATTAGACAGCTTTTAAGACAATTCAACATCAGTTATACACAGGAAAGGTCTTTAACTTTAACTCTGTATGGAGTGAGCCAGGGATCTCAAGAATGTGAATGAGCCCTACTTCGCAGCTCCCAGTTACCTGCAGCCTGTGGAGGAATTGAACTGGCAGACTGTTAGATAAGTTGCTGAGCAGGTGGGAAGATATTAATCTGAGCAGAGATTATGCTGTAGAAATGTACATTTTGCTACTTACTACCAGTAGCAAAAATCGTCATTGCATTTTATGTAACTGAACTATGAATGACCTAAAGTTAGGAACAGTGTAGGTGAGTTGTTAATATCCTTATGCAAATAAAGATACAGCGTGAATTGTAATGATTTAAAATATAAAAAGAAGAAGCACTGAAAAAGTTGTAGTATTTCCTGATGGGGAAGGGAAATGATCTAAGTAGGTTTTAACTGCTTGTGTACTGGACTTGAAGGTGTTATGCTGTTAGAAGGCTGCTCATTTGTGGGTTTAAGCTGATCAGAGTAATCTTAGCTTAACACAGCCATAACTTTCCATCTATGAATACAGCAGATTCCTAGCAGCTGTAGCCAGAAAAGAACATTATGATCTTCTAGACCAAGGCCTCCTTCTCCTGTGCAATGTGGGCCAGGCCACTCCACGCTCCGTAAGAATACATGCTCCAGGCTCCGCTCTCCCCAGGCTCCTGGGGAGTGAGGGCTCCAGCCCGCTCTCCAGCCTGGTCCTCCCATGGTCTCTGGCACCGCGCGGGCTCGCACTGACCACCCTGCGGCTGGGTGCCCGAGCGTGGCTGAAACCTCCTTGGCTGGAAACACCAAGACTCACATAGGCTTTAGCTTCACGCCCCAGCCTGCAGCCCAGAGAGCCGGGGGAGCCGGCCCTGACCTGGCCATGCTGCCGGTAAGATGGGGTTTACCCAGGACAGGAGGCTGCAGGGGAAGCTCCAAGAGCACGGGGCAAGACGTGCTTACACAGGCTCGCAGGCTCCAGTTCACTTGTGGTATTGACATACCCTGAGAGACTAAAGCGTTGCCACTGCAGACCTTGGCGGCTGGCAGGAGCGAGGAGCCCGGGGAGGTGCTGTGAAAGCTCCCGGGTAGCTGTCAGGTCCGGGGCTGTGCAATCCATCAGGGAAGCTGTCTGGAATGTAGGGCATTGGGACAGCTGCACCAGGCCTGGCGACGAGCTCGGGAACGCCGCAACGCTTAGAGTTTGGAAACCGTGACAGATACTTGTGCTGGCTGGTATGAGGGCCAGGAGGTGGAGCCCAGCTCACCGGCTGTGTTCAGTGTCACTGAGCATCGGGGAGGGAGTCGCAGTGCAGCTGACTACGTGTGAAATTTTGGAGGTGTGACATTGGAGAAAGAGGGGACCAAAGTCATCTTAGACTTGAGAAAGCAGGTAAATTTTAAAAGTTTATCACTTCTAATTTTAGATTCTTAACTTTAGAAATACTACTTTAATTTTTCTGCTAGTCAATATTGATTCAAAACTATTTGATTTTCCCATGAAAAAGAGAGTGGAGAATTTTCATTTTCCAGTGCAATTTCCAGTTCCATGATATCTGCCCCAGGGAGAGACAGAAGAGCTACAGAATTTCATACTCATGTTAATGTGTTTCTGTGTTAGAAAAAATATGGGCATTATTAGGTTTATTTAATTTTAGGAAAAAATATAAATAAGATACATATAACAAGCACCTAAAGAAATAAGACATGTATTCATCTTTTTATTGCTTCTTGCCTACAGTAATGACCTGTTCCTTATTTCAGTTCTCCTCCCCTTTTAAAATTACAACATACTGTCTCCTATATATCAAAATGTTAATATAAAAGGCTAAGAAATCCTATCTTACCATATGTAGTACTTCTATTTTTTCTTCAAGGTTGAGTACCATATTGGCGTATGCCAGAAAAGTCTAGCAGCCGGCCGTGACATGACAAAACAATGTTTATTATCAGAAGCTCACCAACTAACCAATCTTATTTTTACAATCATTTCTGTCTAATGATACTGCTCATGAATAGATGGGTAAGGAAGGCTTAGGATCAAAGAGTAAACCACAGATTTCACAACATTTTCTTGGCAAAACAACATGTTGATTTAGCTACTGAACTGGAATCTGCAAACCTTCATTAAGTGTGCTTTTCCTGGGATTACTCTGGCTACCATTTCCTTTCCTGTCTTCGTATGACAAATCTTTGTCCAGGACCGGTGATCTGAAGTTGCTTTGGTCTGGCTTAGCATTTTAATAGAGCTGAGCGCTTTCCTTAGAGAAGCTCGCAACTCTTTTCCATAGGAGTATTTCAGGTCCAGAGGCAGTCCCATTTTGGGCATCAGAGCAGGTGCTCAAAAGCTTGTTTACGAAGGAGGGGGTGACCGGGGTGTTGTTCTGGGCTGGCATTTTGGGTGCTGCTCCAAAGCAGCTGTATCCACACAGCAGCTGTTTGCACATCGCTCCCCATCCGTCCATGCCCAAGGCAGCCACTCCTGTCAGACAAGGCAGCAGCATTCAGGCTGGGAACGCCAGGCTGGTGAGTCCCACCAGTGATTTCTTGAGAGTAGGGGGCTTTTCTCTGTGCTGCTCTGCTGAGTGCAGGAAGCCTGGGATTTGAGGACAAACTTGCCAGTTGTCCTTCTGTCATCCCATGATTCCTCCATCTTTTCAGAGCCAAGTCCTGTCAGTCAGCTTGGAGGGGAATAGCTTTGCACCGCAGTGCCAATAACAGTAGCAGAAGCAGCTGTGTGTGTCTTAGAAAGCAGGTGCCGTGCCATTCAGCGTATCCGGCTGCAGGCAGAGGAGGAAGAAATCATGGAGCACACGGTGAACTCACTCTTCCCGGGTTAACTTTACCTGACAAAGCTTTGTTGATGACCAAAGTGAAGGGGTAGCCAAAATTATAAGATGGCAAAAGTCACCTAGAGATTTGCCCAAGCATCAGCCCAAAGGCACAGCAGCAGCAGACCAGGGTGAGGACCGCCTCCGCATGCGTGATGGCTGGTCCTTCAGCCGGGAGCTTGCTGCCCCACAGTCACTGTTAGGGGTAGGGAGCGTATTAGTCCAAGCTAACCGATTCGTAAACTTAGAATCTACTCCTTGGCCTGTTGCCGGAGGGGGCTGTACTGCGCCAACAGTAGCTGAGGACATGGATCTGCAAGCACGGAGGTCACTGGTAGCTTTGCAAGTCTGAGATTCCCAAATCTGGGATAGTGGCATGCACATGCCAGGTCAAAATAATGTTTATTTGAAACCTGCCTTACTTTCTGCTTCCCTGGCAGACAAAGCTTTTCACGGCCACTTGAGTTGGAGAAAGGATTTATTTAACTTGTGAAATGCCTGAAGGTCTTGGAGATGAAGAGGTGCAATGCTCCTGCCTATTAATTGGTCCTGGTGTTGGCAAAGGGTTTGAGGAGAGAGCTATTAAGTGTGGCTGAAGGGCAGAGCTGGAGTTCTGCAGTAGGGTGCTCGGTGGCGGCGTGGCATAAAGGGAAGGCCTGTGGTGTCTGGATGTGTAAAAACATGCTCTTGTGAGAAAATACTTAATGTGAACAATTGTGGGGCTGTGGTTGGGCTTGAGGTTACAGGGCTGGGTGGGAACACTGCGATAACACCACATCAGCTCGGGCAACTGTTTTTGCAGGTACCTATCTCACTCTTTTGCTGGGTTAGCGATTGCACGTGTCGTCTGTTTGCTGTTCTGCAAGAATAACTCCCTTCAAGTCTTTGCCTGTGTGGCCATAAAGAGCTCAAACAACTTTTATTTTTTGCTTCTTATTTCTCCCTGAAGAGAAGAACCAGACAAACACCAGCGGACTCTGTCCCTATCTCACCTGGTTAGGCATGTTTTTTGTGCTGTCTCGATACTGCTAGTGCTGTAAAAAAAGAAACAGTCCACTGTTTATAGCAGCAGTGATGCAATGTTCTTTCTTCTCAGCTCTGCAATTCCACTCCCATAGTCGTCTCCCAGGCTTGGGAGATGGGAGATAACTGGGTGGAAAAATTAAGACAGTTTCTTTCTGCACAGGAGCACGATCGGCATGGGCCTTGTTTTGAGGCGGTTACAGCGGTGAGTGGGTACTGGGGTGAGCGGGAAGAGAGGGGATTTGCTTGGGCCAGGAACATGGGCTGGCCAAGTGAGGACCGGAGTGTACAGGGGGATATGCAGTACTAATTGCACAGCTAAATTAGTAAACATGTTACTGATGTTTTGCCAGGTGACTTTTGTGCTTAAGTACACACTCTGTAATCCCGGCATCTCCCCGGCTGAGCAGGAGCGAGCACTGAGCATGCAGGCAGTGGGATGGCTCCACAGCCCTGGCACTGGGCAGGCAGGGATGAGCGCGGCGTTTGGCTGTAGAGGATGCCCCGTTTCATTCCCTGTGTCAGGGTCTGCACTCGTCCTGCCACCTCACCGCTGCAGACGGATGCCCAGGGAAGCATTGCTAGCCTGAGCAAAGGGTTAGGACATGTGGATGCGGGGCCAGGGGAAAAGGGGATCTACGGAGTCAGCCAGGAGGCAGTGAAAATGGAGAAGAATACGTGGTGTCTGGGGAGAGGGAGTACTGGTTTGCCAGGGCCCTTCGCCATTCAAGCGCCAGCGCAGCAATCTGCGTTGCAGATGATATTTCCTGGTGCAGCTGCCATTTCAAAGAGGTGATGGGAAGAGGAGAGGCTGAAAGGGAGTGGTCCTGGAAAAGTGCCTTCCACCCGAAATGCTTTTATATCTGCTGATTATCCCCAGCACACCAGCTCGAGTCAATGTGACCCACAGGGCTTTTGGCAGGATGGGGGTGAAAGTCTGTTCAAAGTCAAGGGAAGGACTTTGGCAAGTTTTGGTGTGTTCTCTATTTCTTTGAGAGGGTTTTTTTTATCACGTGAAAAGACTTTGCTGTACTTTCATCCTCATCTAAATCCAGACTCTTCTTTTTAATGCCGTTTCCATAGACCTCTTCCTTTTCACTTAATGCACCTTAGCCCTTTTTCCTGGCATACTCAAAAAGCAAATTCCTCAATAGTTTTTGAACTCACTCTTCTGCTCTTCCTCACAAATTGCTATTAACGTCACCTTTCCTTCTGCTCAGCACTGACTACCGTTTGTAATCCTGCTGAATGGCTTCTGTCATTACGTTTTGTGCCTTCTTGCACAAGGATCTGCAATGATGCTGTCACTTAACACCACTTCTTTCTTCTTGAAGCTTTCTGTCCACTAAAACTTTTTCTAGCAATATCAGAATCTGTTCTCCCTCCTTGTGCTGAGAAGTTTTTGTTTCACCTCAGCTCCATTCATTTCACAGCTCTTTACAACATTCCTTATGTTGCTTATTCGTTGTCGGTCAGTATCCTGCACTCATCCTCCATCGTTAATTAAATGTCTAAATTCTCTCTTTCATCCCATGATAAAATCCGTATGTCGCATTAACGGTTTTTAATGTCGTCCCCTATTTAATGTCACTGTCTTCTCTCTAATCAGTGATCGAGGTAAGGGATGTGGCGCTTTCACTGTCATCTCCCTTCGTATTCTTCTTCAGCTTCCTACTCACAGCTGCTGCGGCTCACCTTCATCTCTGCCTTCCTTCAGCTCCGAGCCCTTCCCCAGACTGGTTAGGACAGGTGTCCATTAGCACTAAATAACTACTAAAAGAAATCATGGATTTTCTTTGGTTTCATTTTCTGTATGTTTGAACTACTATAAAAACATCTGGGGTTTTGCTTAATTTTAGAAAAATGCACTTAGGAATTACAATGCTCCCCACAGCAGAGGAAAATGCTCAAGAGCATGCTGGCACACGACTTCCCAAAATAGTTAATGTCTTTATTTGGAGGAACGCACTGACTCGTTTCGGTGGCACACCGCATCGTTGAAACGTATGTGAAAAGTGCCTGGCGGTGGTGGTATTCGAATTCAACACCACCAGAAAAACATCAGAACATCAGTGGACACAAGCCAAAATTTTCACGCAGGCTTCTAATTTTAGGTTTTAACCTTTCCAGTGCCCTGAAGATGCCTTCAAAATCTCCAAAATCACTGACCTCTTCAGAAAATATTGGCCTAAATGCTTTACAAGTACTTTACATTGTTAAAAAAGTATTAACAAAGCTTTATAGAAATGAGTAATCTTTAATAGTTGCCTTCAGCTTCTCAGGCAGCATGTAACTGCTTATTTTGAGAAAAATGCTTAGTGCAGCCTGAGAAAGAACAGCCAATCCCCCTGCGAGCAGAGGAATGAAGACCAATAGGATGTAGTGGCAACTCAACTATCCTTAATTTCAGACATCCTCGGTGACGTTGGCTTTCAGAACTGGCAGTGCCTGGATGTGACTTCATGCATGCATGTGCACATTATGAAATGATTGATTGCTCAATGAGTATTTTTAATTAGTATTTTCCTTTTAAATGCTCCATTTGCAATCTTCACACAAGGTATTTTTGCCACGTGCAGCTTTTATTGGAGTAAACATACTCCCTTCAGATAGCTCCTCCAAGCCAATTCAGAGATATCTTGACCCTCTTCTAATGTTTTTCCTTCCCATGACTCATTCCCTTAATTCTGCTTATGTTTTCTGAAGTGAACTCTACGTAGTCGTATTGACCCCAAGAGTTACAGGCTCAAGGGGCTGGGGCAGATGAGAGGATATATCAGATAAGAGATCTATTTTAAGTGAAACTTTTTTCTTAGGTCATATACTTTTTAGATGTATTGTCTTTGTAACAATTAACGCTTCAGGTTATTAATCCTTTGTCTATTCAGTGAGTGAAATAAGTTATTGCAATGCAACTGTACTATACAAGGTGAACTGTCTGTTGATTCTCTCTTTGCTGTTTCTGTTGTTTGGGGTCCTTCTTGCTTTTCCAGTCAAAAGATGAAAAATGGCCTCAGTGGTCTCACTTCTGATTAAATCTGTTAAGCAGGTCTGAGTTTTGGCTTGGCAGGAAAATGGTTGAAGGTTTCAATTTATTAAGATCTTTGTGAAAACAATTTATTTACTAAAATCAATTGGCCTTTTCAGTCCATTTTCAGAAACTTAGCCTTTTTAATTAGTGATTCTAACTGTTTTGTGAAGCTGCAATTTACCTAAGCCCGGGGAAAAGCAGAGCCCGTTTAGCCTATGAAAATCTGAGACTGGTTTGCTCCAGAGAGGATCAGTCTTGGAGTGCTGCACACATGCTGCTTTTCCAGTCGCTTCAGTGGAGGAGCTCCATCAGCTACTGTGAAGAGCACGAGGCTGTGCAGGATTCCCGGGGGGGGCTAAGGGGGCAAGAGGAGGAATATCCTGAGGTCAGAAGATTGTGCAGGTTCACTAAAAGGTAAAAGATGTGTTATGCCTGGGATTGCTATCAAACATTTAGGAGAGCAAAGCAGGCAGCAGCTCATAGCAGAATTGGAATTTCTTCCTTTCCCTCGGTGGTGAGGGGCAAGAGGGAGACGTCCATCCTTCTAGGAAGGAGAACGCAGCCGGTTACTTGCCTACATCAGCTCCACAGTGTTGCATAAGGCCTTATTTAGTACCTGGTAATGAACTTTAAGTATGTGTGTCCCTGCCCTTGCCCTGTTACTCTGCGTTATGGACTTGCAAGTTTGCTTGTGCTAAAGGGCAGAGCAAAAATAAATTTCCATACTCCCAGGCATGTTCCATCAGCCTGTGTCGGAGCATGGGCCGCTGTCCAAATAGTTTGGGTATGAAGTGAATTTGGGCCCCAGGACAGGCTCAGACCTGCTCTTGAAATTGCATGGCGATGACACCAGGGTCCTGCTTTTAATATTTGCAGCTGACTGGCTGCCACCGCTGCGACCCCCAGCTGCGACGGCCGCGCTCTTCGTGTCCCAGCTTCGGACTAACCTTCCCTTCCCCGGGTCAGCAGGGGAAGGGGCGCCCCGTTCTATGTTGCTCTCGACCAGGAGCTGCTGCAAAGCTTTGTCGGTTGGAAATTCGATATTAATTAGGTGAAGCCGTAGCTCAGGTAGACAAAGAGTCTCTTTTGATTGTTTGGGGTTGTTTGTTTTTTTTTTTGGTGTACGCTCATAGTTCCGATTTCTCTCGTGCAGACTGATAAGCTACACGGAGACCTGCTGTCTCTACTCCTGCAGCGGGGGGGTGGCCCGCGGCGGGGGGGTGGGCTGGNCAGTGACAAAAGCCGCGGGCGCGCAGCGCTGCCGGGGGCTCTCCCGCCCCCGGTTCCTCCAGGGACGCTACCGCAGCCGGCGGTGTCTCAGCCAGCGGGACGGAGCCGCCCGGGCGGCGGGGCCGGGGCCGGGCGGGGCGGCGGGACTACAGCTCCCAGGGCCGCGCGGA
>VZSZ01004930.1:345828-369862 GCA_013398815.1 Ibidorhyncha struthersii
AGTTGGTTGTTTGGATGACGCTTTGTTCCCGGTATAGCAAAAAGGGGTATCGACAGCCTTGAAGCGTTTGGGGATTCGTGGGCCATGGGCACGAGTGTCTGACGGGTTCAGATAACGCATGTTTATGTATTGGTGTGTTTTTCACGTTGGTACATACTCACAATCGCGGTTCCTTCAGAAGTAATACCACCGGGGCGCGGTAGCAGCCTGGCTGTTGCCGGGCTGTTCGGTTTCTGCAGGTCGGTTGTTGCAGGTTTCCAAACCGGTGGCTGACCCCCCTGGAAGTCCTTGGAACACGCAGTCAGGATGTGTGCCGTGTTCCGGCTTTTAAGCCGAAGCTCAATATGTGTAAAAATAATAGTGAAACCAAGGGGGAAGAGCGGTGACTCTTTCACAGTCTGTTCCCCACAGATTAATGAGATGCCCCCCCCCCTTTTTTTTTCTCTCCAGTGGGTGTGTACCCTTTTAGGTAACATCACTTACAAAAAAAAGTTATCTACAGACTTCTGCATGGTTTAAAGGTGTTTCTTTTTGCTTCTTGTTTTTGTTTTGTTTTACTTAATAATCGTGAGTCTCATGTCCGAATCAGTTCCTGTTTTTGCTGGGTGATTTTTGAGGACACTTAGAGCTTTATTTGGGTGTCATTAGCGTGATTACTATTGAATGTTTGTATTCAGAGTACATTTTCTTGCTCAAAATAGTGTCTAAAAATAAAAAAACTGCAGTTCAACCATGTCAATTAGGTTGTTGACTTTGAATTCTTGTTTACTAGTTACTCAGTATTCTTGAAGACTTCATTCATCTTAAAGGCACTCAAATCCTCAATTTCTATTGTAAAACAAGAATAATTTTTTTTAAAGGTCTTTAAAATCAACAATGTTTTGGTCTTTTTTTTATATCCTAAAGAAAGAAGATGGAAAAAGTAAGTGCTGTGTTTGTTTGTTGGTGGAGGGAAAGGTTATACTTCCCCCCTCCCTTCCTTTGAAAGAAAAAACCTAGAGCACGTGTTGTGGGTTCACCAGTGGGCTGCAGTAGATACAACTTGGGAGTTTGTTTTCTCTGACTCTTGTGGTAATGACATCTGAGATAACGTGATCTGCAGATGTGCTTCATCTGAAATCACAAATAAAATAACCAGAATTAGCCAAACCTGAGTTACAGTTCCCACGCTTCTGAATGAAAATACCATTTATTTTGTTCATTTTGGTTGCGTTACCATGGGGTGCTCTTACTAATAATACCGTACCAGGTAATGGTAGACGTGACTTGTCAGCGCGCTTGGGCTGCCAGGCAGGGCTGTGCCGGTGGTGTCCCTGTGCGGTGAGTGAGCCAGGCGGCCACAGGGCTGCTCCTGGGGCAGCAGCCTGTTCCCAGCGCCTCCTTTTCTCCCTTCACAGACGGCCACCGGTCTGGCCACGCCACGCAGGTGTTGGTGCTGACGTGACGCGGCGGTTGGCACGGGCGCAGGGTGGAAGCCATCTCCGCTGGCAGCAGCAGAAGCCCAGCTCAGCTTCAGGTACTCCCAAAACTACACCCCGAGGGTGAGCTTTGCTGGTTGAGCTCAGGCACACCTGATGACTAGGTGTTACCGACGGGCCTCGCCCCGACCCTGGCTGCGTGGTTCCTCTGCTGTTTTCTGTCAGTTCTGCTAACCGACCAAAGGAGTTCTGTGACGCAGATGTGACAGAAAAACAGCTCTACCAGAAAGCTGCTAGCTGTTGCCAGAGGTGCGGATGGAGGGAGAGGGGTAAAATCCATGAGGATGTTGCACTAAACTCCTCCTTCCTCCACTGCAACATGGAAGTAATTTGCCTAGGAGGGTTTACTGATAGAAGGTGTCAGGGCAAACATTTTATAGCCCTTCATAAACCTTTATAGACCAGCCTCTGAACTGGGCTATTAGATTATTTCTTGTGTAGACAAGCATACAGATGATACAGATTAAGGAAATAGAGGAAGCTGATTATCTGGTGAACCCAGAGATTGATTTAGAGATGTATGTGTGCAGGTAACGTCCATGTGAGAGCCGTGTCTGTATTAGTGAACTATTTTTAAAACCTGTTGATAGAAAGTATGATTTGTTTTTCCTTTCCATTTTTTTTGTGTGGGTAGACTCTGATTTGCTACCGGTCAGTCCTTGTTGACGCTTCCTCAGGCAAGCAACCTGATACATTTTGTGTTTTTTTTATACAGTAGTTGCCTGTGGGGAAAAATATGTTATACTTTTGCTTCCTTTAACCTTTCTCAATGTTAAATTCTGTAAATGACTGGTGCTTTATAATGCAGGGTCTGTAGGCATGCGTAAGTACCTTTATGTACGTAGAAGATGCAGACAGGTGTATCCTCTTGTAAGCATCTCCTCCTTTTGCGCACCAAGCAGCTTAGCTCCAGGCACGGGTTCCTCTCTGCCTTGCCAGCTTCGGGGCTGAGACGTGGGGCAGGCAGCTGAAGTGGCGACTTTTTGAAACTGCCAGAGCAAGATCTGCAAGAAAGGCATATGTATATCTGATAGAGCTGAACATGTGACGGTGTTACTGATAGTCTTACAAAATTATTTTCTTTAAGTAAACCTACAGAAGTAATAAACTGGATGGAAATTGAAGTATAGTATATTCAAAAGCAGTAATTTCTGCAATGGGGTGTAATTCTCTTTCCTTTTCATTCTCTTATTTGTGAATTTGTAATATTTTTCCCCTTGATTAGGTTTTTTTTAAGTCTCCCATTTCTTTAAACCATTGGGACGTTAAAAAAAAAAAACTGCCAACTTGCTGACCACTAATTTCGTGTTCCAAGCATAAAGAAGACATGGCTTCCTGCAGTGAGCAGTCTTAACCCAAAGCCCCTTTTCCTTTTATTAATGATTGCATGATATAGTGTCATCTTAAGTCTTCTCACATAATGAGAAAGATTTAATCTTGAAGCTTTTTTTACTTAGTTGCTGTGTTTTGCCCTTTCATGCAATATGCCAGTGTCTTGTTTATGATTTCAGGCTAACTTTGCTTTGGAAAAGCTCCATTATCTTTACTGAAATTCTTCTGATTTAAATCTGTGACACTGGAATCAAGCCTTTAGGGTTTGTATTTTCATTGTTACGTTTCCCTTTTCTGCTGCTGATGCTTCATTTCTGCCCACTTTCTCATGCTGAGTAGTTTGGAATTAATTGCAGATCAAGTTCAATGTAAGGGTTAGCATGTTAGCAGTGGAGTTGGTGAGGTGGTGGTGGTTGGTGGTGGTGGTTTTGTTTTTTTTATCTGGCCTGCGTCATTACAGGGTGAAATGGTTGTGAAATATGTTGGATAGAATATCAGCTACAGATTAAGCTGTCCATTTGTGCCTCGTTAAAATCTCTCCGAAGCAATCGGTTATTAGATAGGCTCATTGCAACAGTGTTTTTCAGGCATCAAAGTGACAACTAATCCTATTTTAATTCAAATGAAAATTAAATATTCTGTAGGATAAATGAGCCATAATAAGAATCTACCTTGTAAATATGTGTAAAAAATTTTATATGGAAAATCATAGTTTTAAAACATCTTTTCTCAATGAGTAAAAGTACAGAACAGAATCTCTTCTTGCTCTTTGTTGAGATGGTGCCTTTTAAAGGTCTTGTTGTCGTGATTTTGCCCCAGACAGCAACATAAAAAGCCTGTTTAACAAAAGCGTGTTCACTGTGTTCTATATTAAGCGATGATGTAGCCAGACTTGGATTGGGTAATTGCAGCCCTAAAGATGCTGGCACGTCAGCAAACGAAATAGCTGTGAGGAGCTGACGTTTACTGACTCTGTAAGTGGGGAATGAGGGAAACTGAACATAACCTCTTGGAAGTATGAAAAAAATGTCCATAAGCTTTAAAATAATTCAGTGCATGTCCTTCTAGGCATACAAATAAATATTACATGCATTTGGAATGATACCTATGTCGGACCCAAGAGGGAGTTTTCCCCAGCCTCATGCTGCCTCAGTATGTTTTGGTGGACGTTCATCCAGTTCATTTTAAAGCTCAGGAGTGGCAAAAAGCGCTGTTGTTGCTAGATTGGTCGATCACATTGCCTCGAACAGGCACCATCTGCAAAATCAGCTGCATTTTCTTCACCTGCCAACTTTATTATTGGCATATGCTAACATTTGAGTACTTGATTTTTGCGACTTCAGTGCTGTGATAATGTGTGTGACTGCATGCTGGCGGGAATGTTACACACTGTATTTGAAACTGGAAAGTGTTTGAGCACAAGGTTTTGCTGATAATTATTTGCTAGTAGTACTTCAGAAAGCAGAAAATATCTGTCCTCAGTACGTTGCCCCTGGTTCCGATTTTCAGTAGTTTTACCAAAACAAATGTAATTCTTCATTCTATTTTGCGTGCTAGCACTTTACATTAATTTTTAATTGAATCTTAGATTATTATTGAACTAATTTTTAGATGCTAGAAATGAACAGGTAAAAACTTAGTCAAGGTTATTCACAGAGATAACTGAATGTTATTAAACACTAGTATTATAAGACTTCATTATGATAGACTTTGTAATGAAAATAATGGAGTGGTTTCTCAACTGATTTTTTTAATTTCACTCTTTTTTGTCCCCCTTTTGACAATTGCTGTTATAGTAGCACTTGGAGGCTGCAGCTGATGTGAGGATTACACTAAAAAATAAGAAAAGCCCAAGCTCTGGATCTTTATCCAGGAAATCTTTGGCTTCTGTCAGTCGAGTGATTTGCTGGAGCCGAGATCTCAGGGTTTTTTAATCTTGAACACTAATGCAATGACAGTGGTGTTGGGACATTCAGAACTTGCCATCCATGACACCTGTTCAGTGGGTATATTTTGTATTTAATGTGTAGCAGATAATGCTGCATTGCCCTGTGCAAGGTGCACGGTAATTTGCCTTTTAATACTGTGGCACTGCTAGTAAAGGTCAAAAATTGTACTAATTCTTAGAGTGACCAAACAAGTATCTTGTCTAAGTCTCGTGATGAAGTTAAGGCTATACCAGACTGAATACTGAAGTGTTTTAATTTTTCAGACCGTAGCACTGTGAAGGAGAAACTCTGCGAACTTTTCTCAATGACTCTATAGCCAACTGATGTAACAATGGTACTAATATTGGGACGCAGACTGAATAGAGAGGATAGTGGGATACGAGATTCCCCTGCAACCAAGCGGAAAGTTTTTGAAATGGACCCAAAATCGTTGTCAGGCCCTGAGTTTTTCGACTTCTCCTCGGGATCATCCCATGCTGAAAGCATTCTCCAGATCTTCAATGAATTTCGAGACAGCCGGTTGTTCACAGATGTCATTATCTGTGTGGAAGGCAGGGAGTTTCCCTGCCATCGAGCGGTTCTCTCGGCCTGCAGCAGCTACTTCAGAGCTATGTTTTGCAACGATCATAGAGAAAGCAGAGAGATGTTAGTGGAGATCAATGGCATTTTTGCTGAAGCTATGGATTGCTTTTTACAGTATGTGTACACTGGCAAGGTGAAAATCACTACAGAGAACGTGCAGTATCTCTTTGAAACCTCAAGTCTCTTTCAGATTAGTGTTTTGCGTGATGCCTGTGCCAAGTTCCTGGAAGAACAGCTGGATCCTTGCAATTGCCTGGGAATCCAGCGCTTTGCAGATACACACTCGCTCAAGACACTGTTTACCAAGTGCAGGAATTTTGCACTGCAGACGTTTGAGGACGTGTCCCAGCATGAAGAATTCCTCGAACTGGGGAAGGATGAGCTTATTGATTACATTTGCAGTGATGAACTGGTCATCAGTAAGGAAGAGATGGTGTTTGAAGCTGTCATGCGCTGGGTGTACCGGGCAGTTGAGTTGCGAAGACCAGTGTTACATGAACTTCTGACGCACGTCAGGCTCCCGTTGTTGCACCCGAACTACTTTGTTCAGACTGTGGAAGTGGACCAGCTGATTCAGAATTCCCCAGAGTGCTATCAGCTGCTGCATGAAGCAAGGCGATACCATATCCTTGGGAATGAGATGATGTCTCCCAGGACTCGGCCACGCAGGTGAGAAAACTTCCCCCGCCTTCCCTCCGTTATTTCTGTAGGAGAAGGACATAGTTTGATGTACAGGTGTTTGATATACACGTGCCCAGAAAAAAAAAGATCTCTTGCTGATGATTTTATTTTGCACTCTGGAGCCACTGCAGTGGCTGCACTTCTGTACTTCCCCACAACATGTGAAACTCGCGCACATCTTGAAAATGTACATGAGTCTTTTTGCATAGATCACTATTACTATGAAGTTAATGACTGTTCAGGTAAGTGAAGTTATATTACCTTGCAAGTAAAATATTTTATAAAGGTTAATGTTTGCTAGGTGAGATCTTAAGTTATTTCATACAATAGCAGTGTCTTGAAAGGACTTGCTGTGCTATAGCAGGTAAACCATTCCATTTCCCAACCTTCTTTCTTTTTATAATGAAGTCATGTAAGTGTACAACACACTATAAAGGATGTGGATGCGGATATATACTCAGAGCATTCGATTGCTACATTGCATAATACTTTACAGATGGAGTAGTACACAAATATTTGTAATAGACAGTAGACAGCAGAACAACAGGTTCTTAACTATAAAGAAACTAAATCTTGGGTTTTTAAAGAATTATGAAACAGTTCCTGAAGCATTTCATGCTTATTCTATGACATTTTAATAATTCAGAATTGCTGCTGCTTAATAATGAGTTACACAAATAGCTGACTGAAGCTGCAAGAAGAAATGAGGAAGAGTCGATTTAGTGGCATTTATGAGCAATGGTGGTTATGATTTTTTTTTTTTCTAGGGAAAATATTTTCCCAGTAAAATCCTTACCTCCACATGATAGTTGACGTGATAGCTTATTGTTAACTCTAGCTGATTTAAGCTGCAGTTATAAAATCTCGTCTTGTATTGCGGTGATGCAATGATCCAGTCTGGACAAACAGTGTTAGGAGTTACTCCTCTTTGTTTACTCTTACTCATACGCGGTTGCTGTACAGTGACTGTGCTGGGAACCTTTGTTGTTTTGGTTTGGGGTTTTTTTTTTGGCATGCGTTAAAGGCTTGCTTATAGTGTGTGTGGGGGGGGAAATACCTGGCAAGTATTTGCCCCATTAGTGGCTTTCCAGTCTTCAATCCTGCTGTGAGAGAAGAAATTCTTCTTAAAGTCGTTGCAGCCCTGCTGCCAGGTTTTCTAAGCTGTACACTGACATGGAGGGTCTTGGGGAACTTTTGGATCGTGGCAGTTTGGAAACTGGGGCAATGATAGTTTTTGCAGCGTTTCATACCCTGAGTCCGGGCCTCAGGGAGGGACCATGGGAACTCAGACCAAAGACCTCCTTGTTTCATGCACAGTTGGAGGGGGGCTGTATCTTGTGGTGTTTGTTGTACATTTGTTACTCGATCTGATAAAGCAAGCAAGTACACTCAGCCCTAACAGTTTTGTCAAGGTGCACGAAGGGTAGGTACTTGAGGATCTGAATAGCCTCAGTGTAGCGTTTGTAAATGAAGTACCTTGCCTAATACAGGTGATTTCTGAAGCTGGGGGCGTGTGTTGGTTTGGGATTCTGGGGGTTTTGTTGGTTTTACTGCTGAGTTTATTAAACTGCACTGTGAATTCCAGTAGGCAGGAACAAGAGATGCAATTTACAAAGAGGAAAAACTGGCTGACCTCCCAGCAGGAATTTTTTCCCCCTTTTCTATGTTACATTCATGGAATAGTTCTTTGTCATTTGTTTCTGTTGCCGGTTTGTTTCTGTTGCCTATAGCAAAAAGGGATTGTGTTTTAAAACTGTTACCAGGTCCCCCTTCCCCCATCTTTTCATCACACCTTTTCTGGGTCTTTCTTGGGGGTTTGGAGAAGAGAGGACACTGGAGAGCTCTTTCCCTTCATTCTTGCCTTGCTTAAATTTCTTTTTTATATGAACTGTTTCTAAAAGGAGACAGGCCACTGGATCAGAAATTCCCACGCCAGTGTTTTTACTGAAACTTCTGGAAATTAATTGTGATTCCTTGTATGGGTATGTACACACCTACCCGTTTTTTTAAAAAGAACACTGTGGATTGCAGTTTTGCAGTTGATTGTGTTTTTTGTCTTTTTGAAGCCTGTGAAGAGTTACCTGAAGTAAATAAAAGTTTAAAATGTGGCATAACGGTTGCCTGCTTGCTCTTTGCGTTGTATGCCACTAGGCATCCTTCACACATGCAGAAGGTCTTTTTGAAACAGCTTTTCAGTTATGTATTTGCAACGACATAGTGACATCTTGAGGTTGTCTTTCATGCTCCTTTGAAGCCTCTCTTGTCCCCTGCTGGTTGTGTTGCACAGCAAATCTCCAAGCCAAGATCAAGTAGTGAGCAAGAATACATTTCCATACACAAACCAAAACAAGCTCTTCCTACTGTTTGCTTTGAATTATCTTCAGATTTTTCATATACCTGTGAATTTTTCAGTCACACAGTTCCCGTTGAGCTGTCTGATAACAATATATGAGTGTCCTCTTTAATTAGAAAGATTTTTAACGCATCCTTTTTGGTTGCTTGTAGAAAGCTTTAATGCAGTCCCTTATTTTTACCCCGATAACATGAGTTTTTATTTCACTTTACATTTGTCTTCTATCCCATTTGCTACCCAAAAGTGAATTNTGTTTCCCAGACTTAAAATGTTTTCAATGTAATCTGTCTGAACTACTAAAAATTCTTCTGTTCAGCTGACGCTGTGCTGGTTGGTGTTCTCACCTTATCTAGAGGTCTGCGTGTAATTTGGGACCCCTTGGAAACCTGCTCTTGGAAATGCACAGGGTTATATGATACTCTGTCAGTTGTCTTCCACTCCCCCTTTTCTATTTTGTGCACCTTTTCCTGATGAGAGTCTGTCTCCTGGGATCTCTCTGGTGCCTTTTTTAGCTCACCTCTGTTATTTTGCTCACACCCTTTCTTCTGAGGGCTACAGGGAGGACTTTCTGTACCGCTGATTGAGATCACAGCTTTTTCTAATCTCCATTCAGATATATCCTTAGTTCTTTTCTGGAATTAGCCTTTGCTTGCATGTTCTTTTTGTGTACTCCCACATTTTTAATTATTTTTTTTAAAAACTGATGTGCCCTCCATCATTTGCAAAAAATCTTCTGGAACTAAACTTAAAACCTATACAGCACAAGACTCTAAGAAAATGTAACAGAGAAAATCTTTAACCGAGGAAGGGATATGGTTATAAGGTACCAAAATGCTGGGAAAAGTTTTGCTTTTCTGTGGATTTGAAATACTGTACTAAATTAATATTTCATTTAAAGAGCAAAATGCCATCATAGCAACTCATAAAGAGCTCTCTCCAATCAAAGACTTCTTGTTCATTTAGTTTTAAAATAAATATTGATAATCCAGTACAGTAAGCTTTTCAGTAAGTAAGTGGAGGCCTTGATTCTAATCTAGAAAGTAATCGGCAGATAAACCTCTTTCGTACGTATAGTTAGCTGATGAATTTGGGCTTGCTTCTAAGGCAAATTGAGATGAGTATCTTGCTTTTAAGGAAATTCTATTTCTGGGTAATGCTTTGCTGGCACAGGAACTTCCCCTCTCTTATCCTTTGAGAAATTCTTTTCAGAGTTGTTCCTCAAAAAAGCAAAAAAAACCCAGTAACAGTAAATACATAGAAACCAGGAATGAGCATGACTTCAAAGCTGAGGAGCTGAAGAGTGTGTTTCATCTGACTAGTTCAGGTGCGTAAGTATGTTTCCTCAGATACATACCTTCATTATATAATCTTATAGTACATTATCATTTAGCATTCCCTTTGCCTGTTTAAAAATATTCTGAGTAGAAATATATATGGTATATTTAAATTATGGTGTGTGGTGACAGAGATAGAAGGGCTAACTAGTTTTATTCCTGATGTTTCAAAACAGGGAAAACGTTATCAGGATTTATAAGTTAATATGTGCATAAGTTCACATGCTAGGAAATTTGGGGACAGATCATGCAACTTTTATCTCAAATGCAGTCATAAATCATACTTTCTCTCTGAAAGAGTGCCGCAATACTCAGCGATAGTATGAAATAGATGCCAATTCATATTAGGATCGAAGTTAAAACACAGCAAAAAGGCTTACCAAAAACAAAAATCAATCTTACATTGTTTTACTTAATTAATAGACAGCAGTCCTTGAAATAACTATGTCAGTGCAAAATCCTTTAATCTGAAAATGTTCTGAAAAGAAAGGATTTTGACAAATGCTTACAAGAAATTGTAAATTTGAGAGGAGGAATAAAAGCTGGTCATACTTTAAATTGCACGTTGAAGGTAGTTGGTTGATTTTGTACATTCAAATGTGGATTAACATAATGATTTTTGTTATTGCTGTGAATGTAGAATATGTATAATGCAGAAGGATCAGCTTAAGTAGGAGAATGAAAGTGTGGAATAGAATGTAGAAGCTTATTTGTGTGCAAATGTTAATTTGCAACTGGCTAATGTTTAATTCTTTCACACTGAGTTTTAGGTTTTGGTTTAGGCTTGAATTTTTATTTCAGTGTTCCTCAGTGTTTCCTTCTATCGCTACACTGTTTTTTAACTCTTTTTTAATTGTGCATTGGCTCTAAAGTCTCTTTTCCCTTATTTTGGTGACTATATGCCCTCAGCTCTTTTTTTCAGGAAATAACCTAAAGCACTTTAAACTTTTTGAATATTTAAGCAATGTAAAGTACTATGAATTTTGTAAAGTTCGGGGGGGTAGTGGTTTTGGTGTGAAACAGATTGCTCACTCATTGTCTCAGGCCGTGCCTGAACACTGTTTCTGATATCTCTATGTACATAGTCAAAGGAAAAATATTATTAGAGTAAGGGCTTTCTGTATTTTTTTCATTATTTGATTTTTACATAGAATGCTGTGCAGTGCAACTCCACCACTTACACAGAACACCTGTCGGTGTGGTCACCTGCTATGTAGTGAAACAGCTGGAAACAGTGAAAACCTCTAACCGTGCTAAATGACTCTTTCTTCTTTTCTCTTTGCTGTAGAAGTTAATGCTAAATAGTAAATGTTCCAATCTTCACACAGTTCTGAAAAAAATGTTGTTTGACCTTCATGTACTAATAAATATCTTCTACCTCTTAGTTTTCTGTGTTCACTTTTTTAGATCAACTGGTTATTCTGAGGTGATAGTTGTTGTTGGAGGCTGTGAACGAGTTGGAGGGTTTAATTTGCCATATACTGAGTGCTACGATCCTGTAACAGGAGAGTGGAAGTCACTGGCTAAACTTCCAGAGTTTACCAAGTCTGAGTATGCAGTGTGTGCTCTACGGAATGATATTCTTGTTTCAGGTGAATAATCCTAAAAAAAGTTAAGATTTCTTTCTTTGTTGATGGTTTGTTTTTTTTTCTTCTTTTAGACAAAAGTGTTTTGTGGGATTTTTGTTTGGTATTAATTTGCAGTATTTTACAGCTGATTCCAGGATATCAATTGTATCTAAAGAGACTAGCTTATGCTTGTTAAGTATGCTGCTTTAAAATATAGGAATGGCCTGTTTGCAGAAATGGGATTTATTTTTTTTGCTTATAATTTTTCCAACCAAGCAGTCTTTTCCCTGCAGCATTTTCTCTGCTACAAAACATGCTGTGTGCTGGTTAAAAACACCAGTTGCTTAGGAGCGCTGCAGCAGGGGTACATTGCTGGTGACTCGTTTCTACCGTATGGCTGCCTAGACTCCAGAAGAAAATCAGTTAAAGCTTCTTTCTTGTTGTGGGAATGTAAAATGGAAGCAAATTCCTTTTAGCAGCTGAGTTGGGGATCCGTTTATACCAGCCTTTTACAGTGAAAGGAGCAATAGCTATAGGTTTTTAAACACCTCTCATTCAGTTTTTTTTAGCAAGGGTAAATTGCGTGGTACAGCTGACGGTTTAGACACCAAGCCCCACCTGTTAGTTTAACCAAAGAAACTGTCTCCTCAGATTTGTAGTACCTGTGTCATTTGAATGAAGTGTAAAATGAAGGAAATACACGCACGAAACAAACAGGGGAACAGCTACTGTTAGGGTTGTGCCATGAGGCACACAAACGGTTAAGATTTGGAGTGTTTCATCCAGTTAGGGACACTAAAGAAATCTGAAAAGCATGGGCAAAAGACATTAAAATCCATTCCAATCTCAATAAATAATCTAATGTGATCTCAGTATGTTACTGGGAAAGGCACACAAGTAAAAAAATTTACTGTATGTTTTTGTTTGAAATTCACTGAAATTGACTTTTTCAGTCTAATATACAAATATAGATAGATCTTTATTTCACCTAAAAAGGGTATAAAGTTTTCATTGCCCACTGTAAAGGGGCATGTTAATAGTTAACATTTGTCATTCAATAATGAATTTATTCAAATTGGCATATTTTTGTTTTTAAAGGTGGAAGAATCAATAGCCGGGATGTTTGGATTTATAACTCTCAACTTAACATTTGGATCAGAGTTGCCTCCTTAAATAAAGGCAGATGGCGTCATAAAATGGCTGTTCTTCTTGGTAAAGTAAGAGAAGTACATTTATAATTTTTTTTTATAGTGGGGATGTTATATAAGAAAACAGTGGAGTAAATGTAGGTACATATTTAGTATTACTTTGTATTTCTTATGCATTATAAAAAATACATATTTTCAAATAAAATAATATTTTAAACAGTTAGGCTTTTTTTCACTCAGACCCTATCTGTGGATGTGAAAATCATGTTACCCCTTGGTTATTTATTTTTTTGTTGTTTTTTTGTCATTGAAGTGTCTAATCCCCAAGAAGTAATTTTTTGGGAGGCAAAGAAGCACCAGGATTTGCCTGTGTTTCAAAAGTGCTGTCAAAAGTTTAACACTTTATGCAGTTATTAACAGAAACTGGACCTGTTCTGAATGTCAGCTCTTTGCTCTGTTACTTAATGTTTTATATTGAAATTAACCAAATGTATGCTGTGGGGAAATGGGAAGTTTTGCTGTATTTTGAAGGCATATATGCCTTAACATAAAACCAGTAATTGGCATCAACTGTCCATGAGGATTCCATTAATGAAAGTTAGGGAAGACGTGCATGTGGTGTCCCTTGGAGTGAGTAACTTCATGGAGATGAGACTTAGAGCTGGAGCAGACAGAGGAAGAAGGTAGACACAAATAATAATGAGCTCTGCTGCTTAAATGTGAGAGAAGCAATAGGACTGTGAAGAAACTGAGAGGAAGAAATATTTTTATAAGCAAGTAGGAAAAAAGTAAAACACAGAAAAGCCGAGGTAAAATCAGATGGACTTTTGCTGTTGCTGAATGTAACCCGTAAAAAGAGAAATGCAGAGAAGTGACTTTTTTAACAAATGCCCTTCAAATAGGAATTCTCTATCTCAGTATTAGTAATACTGTGCTTTGGACCTGTTTGCAGTGTCATTCCACATGTGACTGAATGGAACTCTCCAGAGAGTCTTTACATATTATTTTTAGACCATATTCTTCTCTTCCTATGTATAAATTAAAAATGTCAGGAAAGGATCTCTTCACAAACTAAACAAATGAGGATTCTTGCAGCTTCAAATTAAATTAACTTCATATTTAAATGTAATAACTACTCTAAAAATGAAACGATGATAGTTCTCACCACTTTGCTTAGGTATATGTTGTTGGAGGATACGATGGGCAAAACCGTCTCAGCAGTGTAGAATGTTACGATTCATTTTCCAATCGATGGACAGAGGTGGCTCCCCTTAAAGAAGCTGTGAGCTCTCCAGCAGTCACCAGCTGTGTTGGCAAACTGTTCGTGATCGGTGGTGGCCCTGATGACAACACATGTTCTGACAAGGTCAGTTAATTGTATTTGATTGCATCTTCTATCCACTGTTAACAGTATTGCTGGTTTAAAAGCACATCATACAGAGATCTGTTTTAACTGGTTTGCTGAATGGCGTATGGAATTATTATAATACAAAAACTACAGAGCAGAAACCATTAACTCAATAACATACTGTTACTGTGGTCTTTCTCATGGAGACTGTTATTGGCTTCACAAGTTCTGTGAATTCTTAAACCTGAGTGTTAGGAAAACAATGTTGAATATAGTGCATGTATAGACATTATTGATATATGGACCTATATTTATATTGACTTCATTTTCTTGGTGAGATATTGCCTACCAGGTGTTACTTCTTTGGCTCTCCTCATATAACCTGTGTGGGTGTGCCAGGTTATTATTTCAGTTAAGCTTTTAATATGAAATGCATGTATTTGTTTTCAGGTTCAGTCTTATGATCCTGATACTAATTCTTGGTTGCTCCGTGCAACTATCCCCATTGCAAAAAGATGTATTACGGCTGTGTCTTTAAACAATCTGATCTACGTTGCTGGTGGACTTACCAAAGCAATATACTGCTATGATCCAGTTGAGGACTACTGGATGCATGTACAGAATACGTTCAGCAGACAGGTAATTAACACTAAATGGCCTGTAGATATCTGAAAGGTATTTTTTTACATTAATATCTTCGCATGAAATGACTATACACTTGTTTAACCCTGTGAAAATTGCAACTCTGATTTCATTCTTGCTTTACTTCTTCCTCTCCTGTTAGGCTTAGAATTATATAGATGAAGTTTCTAAACCAGTAGCTTTTCAGCTGGATGTCACTGTTAGCCAGTCCAGTCCTTTTGTTTGGGAGCTGTTACTGTAGGAGAACAGTGTAACAGTGTAACGCATGATGTTTTAATCGTCTAGAAATCTGTCTCTGTCAAGTTCTGCTACATGTCTTAATTTAGACTGAAGACAGTAACTTCCTTATAATTGATTAAAGCCTTTCAATGTAACAAAAAAAATTGAAGGCTGATTTTACAGTGTGAAAAAAAAACAAACAAACCACTGTGTAGCACAGAAAGTGTCTGACTTCAGCAGAGAGCTGTATCACTTCAACATATGCAACACTGAGCAGAATTCTAAAAATGTGTCCCCTTGGTAGTAAAGTGTGTGTGTATCAGTTAATTTTCCATATGTTTTTAAAACATCAATCACATACTCTATGGTATCTACCTTAACAAATTTGTTCTTCTTTTTCCTGGCCTGTCATCTATTTTGATCTGTGTTCTCTATTTGATTCAATATTTTTTCCATTCCTGCTTTTAAGGAAGAAATAAAATCCTATCTCTCTTTGTTTAAAGTAGGACGTAGTGCTGTCTTTTTCTTATGCCCTTTTTTCTTAGTCATTACTTTTTTCCTCTCCACTGTTTACATCCCTCTTAATTATCTCTTACTCCTCTAAGGTGCTTCTCCTTGTTCCCATTTTTTGCATTAATAGTACCTACTGTGGTCCCTCTTCTGAAAACCTTTGTTCTCTCCTCCTTTACTTGTCTCAGATGTTTAAATGGTAAGTACAGCGTTAAGCTGTATTCCTTGTCTGAGCTGTGTGCAGTGAAGGCTTAGGTCTGAAATACTCTTCTCTGTAGGATTGTGCTGCTGCTTTCCCCAACTATTGTGCTTTCTGCCTTGGTCCTTTCAGGAGGGAGTAGTATAGACTGGTCTGGTTAGAAACGGTAGTCACAATGATGTCCTTCTGCACTGGGGTAGACACGCAGGAACTGAGGTCATGTTTTTTAAATAATCATGTATTCCTTTGTGTATTTTGAAACAGGAGAATTGTGGCATGTCTGTGTGTAATGGAAAAATCTATATCCTTGGTGGAAGACGAGAAAATGGTGAAGCCACAGACACTATTCTTTGTTATGACCCTGCAACGGGCATTATCACAGGAGTAGCAGCCATGCCCAGGCCAGTATCATATCACGGTTGTGTGACGATACATAGATATAATGAAAAAGGCTTTAAACTGTAACTTTTTTTCTCAAAAAAAGAAGATAGCATGGATGAATCCAGTGGTCTGCTGCAAGACAGGCTTTTTAAAGATTCCTGAAGTGGGAAAATGCCTTTTCCCTACCTACGTGTCATATGAAAATTGTATCCTGTGCCTTTAGAAAAAGGGTTAATTTAACTTGCAAAACAAGCCTACAAATCTATCCAGTTACCAGAGTTCAGTTTTATCTGCTGTGGGCTCTGTTACGAGAGCAGTAATAGTACATTGTACTCAAGTTCAGAAAGTTTGCCCTATGTGTGATTAGTAATTAAAATCTTGGAAGCTTTGTGGGAAAGTGCCTTCACAAGCATTTGTGCCTGTGTCCTAAGAAGTGATATCTGCAAGATGTTCAGGTTCGGCTAATTGGAAAAAGAAATAGGCAGGTAAATTCCAAAGAATCATCTAGGATAATTACCTACAATTTTAAAAAGCTTATATAATTATATATGCACAGCATTCTTACAAGCAGATTACTTGGCTTACAAGCAGACTTTATGTCAGATCATGCATGGTTTGGAATTTAAAAAAAAAAAAAACAAACCCAAAACCAGCTACGTAGGACAAATATTAGAATCTTTGAGGAATGCTTTTTTCTGAAGGAGAAACTGTTTTTTAGTAAGCCACTGCAACATTTTGAAGTGATGATTGTGTACCTTAACACTATGAACCTTACTCATAGTGTTGCTAAATGTTCATCAGAAGTATGAAGCTACATGACATGGAAAACTAGTGACCACTGGGGTGTAGGCATGCATCTGTGAAGCAAATCTCGAATCCCAGTTCTTAACTTTTTGAATAGTATGGCTGAAGTCTGAAAGTTACTAGATTCGCTTTTTGCTCACTGCAAAGTATCTCTAAACTATTAAAGGAATAAAGGATGATGAACTCTGGATTCTTCTGCTTCTCTGAATCACGTTATAAATTACCTGGTGATAGAGGCAGGGACTTGGGATTGCACCCTACAGCTTATAAATTGGTCTTTTGGATATCTCATCTGCAGAGATGGCAGAGTACCTGCCAAGTATTTCTTGGCCTTTCTTCAGACAATCACTTGCTCTAGCACAGTTAAACTACTGTATAAGCTGCTTGGCCACAGATAATGAAGTTCTGGGAAGGTCCCTCCTCTCACCAGAAAAAGTATCTGTGGACCTGTCCATGTAGCCATATGAGGTAACTCCCACATAATATGTTTTGGCTAATTTTGAAGCCTGGAAAGCACCTGTATTTTGACCACATACACACCCTTCCTTTTTTTTTTTTTTTTTAAGTCCTTGCTAGATTTCTGTACTAGGTTGCTTTACTTCCAGGACACAGTTGTATAGTTGAGGCACAAGTTCATAAAAACTGAAATAGCACTTGCGAGTTGGAAAATGACTAGGATTGTGTGTGTACCAATTTCCTGTTAATCACCAAAAACCTCAGGAACTGCCTTTCAAAGGAATTCTGAGGGCAGCAGCCAGTAGGGAAGTTGGTCAGTGCCAGGGTAGGAAAAAAAAAACAACAAAAACAAACCATAAGGCCCCTGCAGAGACAGCCCTGGCCTCGGGGTTCTGGTCTCTGTGCTTGCTCAGGAGGATGAAAACAAGCACCATCTCTGGAACATCGTTTGTTCCACTGGACTTTCTTCATCTATTTTCCCAGAGTATTTCTTCATGAGATGGAAATTCTGACCCTCAGTGAAGCTGTGCCAAACTGGGAGTCATCATTTTCAGTAACATATGGTCAGGACTTGTAAAGAGCACTGGGAGCTGCACTTTGTGATGCATTAACTTGTAACCTCAGGAAAGGACACAAATTTCAGTTTCTGGCTGAATACCAAACACAGTTTTGTATATGTTAAGAATACTGATAAACTACAAATCTTTGCATATCAGTGATGTAATAAGGAAGTCAGTCCCTGAGCATGTACGTTCACGTTGCCCTAAAAAGAAAGTCCCTCAGTAATGTAAGACAAATGAATTGGATAAATTAATCCTTTTCTAAGTTTCTTGTGTTTCTGCTTGACAAGTGTTACTTTAAAAGGGTAACTCCAGTACCTGAGAATAAGGTCCATTGATAGCAATGGTAATTGCCCAGCAACTGATATTACATACTAGCACTGTATATAACTCGTGCCATCATTGTAAATGAAAATGTAAAAAGAAATGATAGGAGCACTTCATTAGAGATGCAATTTGAAAAACCTTATCCTTTCCTTTGATTTCCATTTTGTTTGTATTAAGACTTGTAATGTGGATTGTACTAAACTGTTTTTAAACATTCTTTATTCTGTGGGTGTAGAACAATGTCATTTATGTATAGGTATCTTTTAATCTGTGTTTATAATACTGCACTGCTCTGTAAATAACAAGATACTGCTTTCTATGGTTTTGGAGATTCATTTTATAGTTTAGTTGTCTTTTCTTAACAATTTATGTACTGTTACCTATTATTTTGAAAATGACAGCGTTTAATGAACCAGTAAATGAAAAAACGTAGATGAAAACTTCTGCTTACAATTCTTGAGAACCTGTATTCAGTCCTGAACAGTTACATGTTGTGGAGCATTGCTAAAATGGGAGTTATTCATGCAATTATTTCCTTAAAATAGGCAGGGGTTTTTTTTGCTTAACTCTGTAAATAATTTGCACTTATGGCCTGCTCTGTTAGAAAATTATTTTTAGATGTACTAGAAAAGAACAATTCAACCTTGGTTTAATGGAAATGTACCATTTTTCTAGAAGGATGCATTAATGTGGAAGTCTCATTCCTGAGCCACCTGTTCTCTGATGCATTTCACTTAGGTATAGATGAATTTGAAGATTTCAACTCTCACTATTATGCATATCTAGCTGCTTGCAGTTTATGGGCTTGAGCAGCAAGTTGGGTTGGGCTTTTTTTGTCTCAGGAGAGAAAATTATTAATGTCTAGTAGAATCAAAATATTTCCATCATAAATGGTAATAGATTTGGCACCTCCAATGTAGAGACATCTGCACAAAGATGTAACTTCAGTCTAACCACATGTGGGAAGAGGGTTCAAGTATCTTCAAAGATGTACCAAAAAAAATAAATTCAAAGAGTTGTCTAATATTTCATTCCACTAAACAGATAATTACCTTTAAAGTATTTCACTCTTAATAAGAAGTGAGGTAAATGTTTCCCTCTTCCATTTTGATGTCCACTTCATGAGTTGCATCCTTCTGTTCTTAGCAATGCGATGTTAATGGAAAAGAAAGTTGATGCTTCCTTGCAGCCTTCAAGAAAGTTCTGAGCAGATAACTTCAGTACTGCATTATAGTGCACTCTATAGCTTTTCCAATACCATGCATTCACTCATACTACAGCCATCAAGCATGTAACATTGCCTGGTAATCGTTTAGTTTTACCTGTGGGCTCCATTCTTGGTAATGCTTAAGTAGGCATAATTCGTGGACTCTCTTCCATTTGTACCATCAGGTGGTTTACTTTATACTACGTGCCTGGTGTGCATTTTGAGGATTAGGCACTGTGCTTTTAACTCAAGCACCAAGGGTCCAGAGTTGTACTGTTACTTTTTTATTTTAATTAGCACCAATGCAGTTCATATCAAAGACTACTTTTGTTTCTACTCTCTGAAGCACAGGTGTCTTTAATGCAGATTATGTTGGATATGGACCCTTATGATAATTTACTCAAGCTTTTTAAGTGGTATTGTTAACACTGCAAACTTTTGAGAGAGGCTGATGGTGTAGGAAGAGGAGTTGCTCACCTTGACAGAGGAAGCTTTGGTCATCTGTGCTTGTTGGTCACTTGTGCTTGAGAGCTGCTTTTGTTTTATTTGAGCTACAAGGACAAAACAAGAAGCAGTCCGGCTCCCTGTGACTTCAGGTTTCCCTCCTGCCCAGTGCATGGTGCTGTGCTGGAGCTGTCACTCCCAGTGGGCAGGCAGAGCTGTGAACTTAGTCCAGCTCCAGAGAGATGAGAGAAACTCAAAGGGGGTGAGAAATGGCAGGAGGAAAGGCAGCGCATTTGGGGGGTGTGCGTTTGGCTGGGCTTACTGAAACCAAGACACTCTGGAGCTTGTCATTCCAGATGCTGAAACTCAGGTGGTAAAAATATTTCACGTTTGTCAACTCACTCAACTTATTTGGAGCGATAAAGATGCATATGGTCACGATCTTCTAGTGGCAGTCTTCAAGAAAGCCAAAGCTTCATTTTCCTAATTGCCCAACTGGGCAAGTGTACGTGGGGTTTTTTCTACCACTGAAGGTGGCAAAAGCCAGTTCAAGAGCATTAAGAAACTCACACAACTTAATCACTGTGAGGCAAAATGAATGTTTTAATCTGAATGTAGTCTCATGCACACACGAAAGTACAAATTAAATGGTTTTGTTGTGCCTGGTTAAAAAAAAATCTGAGCAATACATACTCAGAAAAGGAGTCTATAAGGTAAGATGAGGTTTTTAAGCAGAAATTTGCTGTCTGGTTGGAGGCCAAGCAGTGATTTTTTTTTTTTTTTTAATTTTTTTTTTTAACATGTCTTGCACAGAAGTTTCCTCAGTGTTATTTCAGGTGGCATTAATAAAAATGGATCTTGCTGTCAGTTTATCATGATTGTGTCAGTGCCATGAGCGTTGCCACAAAACAGCAAGCAGCCTCCTACCCTCCCCAGCCCAGATATGTGAATCACCTGTTCTCTGCACGCTGGCCTCGCATCAGCCATCTTCCGTAACAGATGCTACACATAAATTCATGTTACTCAAAAGTATATATCCCTGATGACATTGCTGCCTAAGAACTCTGTCTGCAGGAACATTTCTTTTTTTCTACCGTGGTGCTCCAGACTATGCTTGTGAGTTTACATGTGCATATCTGTGCATGTGAATAATCCTGTGATCATTTTCTGATAATGCTGTTATAAGTAATGCACGTAAAAGCTCCTGTGTACAGCATGTTGATAATGTAATTATGGCTTACTTCGTATTATTAGTTCCAAAGAAAATAATGTGTGTTAATTTTGAAAATACCTGTGCCTTGAATTCACCTATATTTTTATCTGTTGTGAAAAAGAGCTTGGATTACTTCTCCCAGTTTGTTATCTCTATTAGAATCAGTCTTACTGTCCAGACTGTTGATGTGCTTCTAAGAGAAATAAATCTTGACATTCATTAACTAGAATAGTTAAACCTCTTTTTTAGAATATGCCTAGGATGCTTCTATTATTACAATGCTATGGCAGATTTAATCTAGGGAAAATCAGTATTTGTTTTTTCCTATTTATCATTTCCAGTACCCCTCAGTGACAAAGGATTTGAGTTTAGTCTTCGACTTTCTGTCCTTAACATGTAGTTTCTTGTTTTAGTTAGTAGCCTCTATGGTATTTCTGAATGCTCTTGACTTGTCAGTCATGAACCTCTTGTTCAATATACATAATACGAAGCAATAATACAGTGCAGCATGGCAATAAGCAAAATCAAGAGACTCGAATGTAATGTACCATTACTAATTTCATCTATGTAAATACTGGACCTATGAGTCATTCTCCTTCTGGTGCACCTGTAGCAATTTGGAGTCAGATTAATAGGAGCTACTTGGCCACGGAAAGAGAGTTTACCTCCTGGACTGTCACTCATGAGATATTTTATCTTCACCTGAAATCACGTTTTGATTTTCCTTTTTTGCTGAGAAAGACAGCAGTTCGTGTTTTTTCCTTGCCAGTTCCTTTATTTACTGAAACGTGAAAGGCGTAGTTCCACAGAGAGCTGATCTTGTCTTCAGGAACAACCTGGTGCAGCACAAATGACATTTGGGGAAGAAAGAAAAAGTGCAGACCGCTTACTGTGTGCCAGAGTCAATATATAAGGTTATCTCACATGTAACATTGAGGTCTTCAGATTGTGCTGACAGTAGAAAAGTGATTTTGTAATGTAGCGCGACTGCAATAACACTTGTTATATTTAAATATATTTCTTGCATAATTCTTTGAAAGTTTTTTAAAGTTCAGTGTACCTAATAAACATTCGCCTTTTGAATAGTTCACTGTGTTTTATTTAGGTTATGAGAAGTTCCAGGGTGGGGCTTCATGATGCAAGGAGGAAGCTCCTTTTTTTCCTGGGCTGTTTAACTTGTTGGATTCTGCCCCTTTGCAGTCTCTATATCCATCCATCAATCCATTCTTCTGTCTCCCAGTCTAGGTGTTTCCCCTGCTCATCTTTCTGTCCTTGTTATGGAGCTTACTACTGACGTGAATAAAGGCAGGCTGGGGGTTGTGCATAAGAGTAAACTTCAAAGAAAACTGGAAAAATAATAAAGCCAAGGGGTGGGATGTGAAATACTGTTTAGTCCTGGGTATTGTAATGGGAAAAGGATGTGAATGGACTTGGAAACAAAAAAAGCAGCATGGGAAATAAGGAAAAGGTAACATAACGGTAGGAAGGTGACTGGCAATAATACAGGTCAGGAAGAATCCTACAGAAAGTTTATCCTCCTAAAATTAGCTACTTGGCCAACTTGAGGTCCTGCTTGCAGATGGCAGGGTAAGGGCTCAGACTGTGATGGGGTGGTACTGCTCACTTGAACTGATATGATGATTTGGCTGAATATCCCATTTTACAGATTACATCCATCTTTCATGTGTTATCTAGCAGAAGAGTAGCTGTACTCCCGGCTTCCTATTCCCTGTAATGTGTATTGTGGGTCTCAGACTCAAAACTTGCCCTTCATGTAATCCTAGTCCTGCCTTCTTCCCCAAAGCATTTCTTTTAGATAGTGTGGCAATCAAATACAGCTTCCATAGTTTTGCCCTGAGATCTCAGTAAGATCCCTTACTGCGATCTAATCTGTATTGCAAGTCTATTCCCCATGTGGTATATTCAAATGTGGGGTGTTCTGGATATACCAAAATAAAAACCAAGGCACTGGGGCCCTGATATTCAATATACTCTGTGTCTCTCTGACACAGCAAAATAAGTATACAGAAAGAGAAGCTCTTTGTAGAAAGGGTGCCAGACATTCTGCATTTTAATGTAACTTACTTAAATGGACATGATGATACTGCTGCATCTTCTTTTTTTTTTCTGCAACTTTGAGCTGCAGAAAAGTGAAGTGGCTGCACTAGTTTCAACAGTTTTGAGCCTAGCCCCACAGAGATGAGAGTCTCTGTGTGGCACTCTTTGAGATACCTAGTGGTTTTACAAATACCTTCTAACACGAAATAAAACTTGGCAAGCCGACGGTGTCTGCTGCAGCTCTACAGTCTGGCCAGGCTTGTTTACAGCAACCAAGAGGGACTCGCTGTGGTGCCAAAAGTAAGTTACAAGCAAGTTCAATGCCTGCAGAAGTTTACTTTTGTGAAAGAAGTACCATTGCCTGAAAGGGAATCCACAGACTGCAAAGCAATGGCAACATTTTTGAGGGCTGGAAGCCCATCTTAAGATACTTTAGCCTTAAAAATAGTCAAGTAGCAACAATATTTTAACAACAGCCTCTTCCCATTAAGCAGGAGAAAGGAAGAAAATAAAATTGAAGTACACTATATACATACTTTTCCTGATACAATTCCAAGTACAAGCACAGTCCCAATCGATTTGCCATAGTTCATGTTTACCGTGTGGTAAGAAGTCAGAAAGCCATTGCAGTGGTGGTCCTGGAATCGGGGGGGGGGGGNGGACTTTAAGGGCTAATCCTTGAACATTCAGCATACACTTGCTAATTAGCAGCCTCATAAATAAGTTTGCAAATACATGTATGAGCAGGACATTAATTTATGAGGGTTAGCAGTTCCCCGCGTGAGCCATGGGACTACCGCACTAATGCACTATTTGCCATTAGCCGCATCTGACAGAGGTGCTGCAGCCTGGCCAAAACCAAACACAAACTGTGGTACCAACTGCACTCATTTGGGCAGTTTTAGCGCGGATTTCAGAGCCTATGAAACACGGTGCGCAGTAAGTATGGTACAAGACGTTTTTGAAGCCGACCCCTAAGGCAATGGGCGTGAAATCGTTGCGCCGCCAGCCCCGCCCCGTGAGGGGCCTTCGGGTGTCCCCCAGCTGGGCCGGGCCTCGCCTCACGCCCGGGGCTCTTGGCGAATCGGCCTCCTTTCACTCACCGCTATTTTAAGACACCTTCTTCAGATTTTATTATTAAGGTTACTTCAGCCTTCAGTCAGGATTAGGCCAATACATGAATATACCCAAACAGAAACATTACAGCATCGCCAACCTCGTGGGTGGTTTTCTTCGTGGTT
>VZSZ01004930.1:370542-439338 GCA_013398815.1 Ibidorhyncha struthersii
GGCCTCGGCTTTACCTCAGGGCCGGGCCCGCCGACGGGGCCGCGGGGTGCGGGTGGAGGGAGCTTCCCCCTTCCTCAGCGCCCCGGAGGTGGCGGTGCTTGTGCCGACGGGAGCCCGGCTGTCCCGAAGCCACCCCCCAGGCCGCAGCTGGGTGTCCCCCCGGATCGGCGGNGCGGGGCGCGGGGGGCTCTTCGCCGCAGCGGGCAGGGGTTTGCCATGGCAGCACCGGCACGGCTGTCCGCACAGGGGGTGTGGTGAGCTGAGATCGGGAGATGGTTAAAGTTCCCGGACCCTCCGGAGCGGGAGCGGTTCCCAGCGTGGGGTCATCAGTGGCAACTGGGGAAGGAGGTGTCCTGGTTCTTTCTAGGCTTCCCCATGGTGGGATGTCCGAGCCTGCCCAGAAGGTCGCTGCGGGTGATGTTAACACTTTTATTTTCCCTCTCGGTGGAACAGTGGAGAGAACATGTCTGGGATCAAGAGAGTGATCGTGGAGAAGGACCCTGACTATGAGGAGATCACCATCACGCATCCCAACAAGCGTCACAAAGCAGCCGAACAGTCAGGTAGGCACTGTCTGCACCATGGGGATCTCCCAGGTGGAGTTAGAGATGCTGTGGGTCTGCATGTTTTCTGCAGACGGGTCAGGAGAGGTCTGGGGTGGGGGCTGAGGGAGATAGCAATACCTCTGTACGGCCAAATGAAGATGTGATTGTCACACATGGAGCCGTTCCTACCTGCTGGCTGAACTGGGCTTCAGTAATGACAACAGTAGAGCATGAGGTTGCAGACTTCGGTGTGTGGTGGTGGCTAGAGCGTGAGCTCTCCAGGGCCCCAGCTGTCTGCTTGGGTTGCTGTTGCTTGCCGAAGCGTTTGGCAGTGCATCTTCCCAGCAGTTACCCATGCTGAGATGTGCTCCAACCTGTCCATTTGTTCTGCAGTGGAAGTCTGCTTCCAGGAAGATTGACAGTTGGTTTACATTTTGGACGATACATGTGGTAGGACAGCATGGGGGCTGGGGGGAGGAAATCCATGACCCTGCAATGGACTGCCTCGTGGAAGAAGACAAGTGCTTGCAAGAGTAGGCAGTTAAAGTGAAATGGAGCAGTGTAGAAGGGGTAAGTCAGGGAGAAGGAAGGGGCTTTGAAAGACGCAAGGGAGGAGGAGCAGCTACCCAACTGAAGGAAAGTGGTTAAAGAAACGTAGTGGGGAGAGTAGCTGGATGAGTAGGTTTGTGTTTGGCACGCTTGGTTATGCTTGTTTTGGGAGCCAGCCTGTTGGCAGGGTGCCTGGGACAGGTTGCAGTTGTCTCTGGGCAAATGAGAGTAGAGCTTCTTGCCCCTGGGACAGGGAGTAGGCTAGTGATTTTTGGCATGGCACAGCTAGTGAGATTGTGATGGGAGGAGCTGACAAACAGGGAGATGAGGAAACTGAAGCTGGCTGTGGGATCTGAAGAAGTTCCAGGAGCAGAGCAGGATGCCGGAGCTGCCAGTTGGAGAGGGACAGATGATGGCTTTGTGGGTGATGTTTTGGAGGATGGCGTACAGCTGGACACATCTGAGGAGGCTGAACTGTGGGTTGAATGTGCTGCTGGGCAGGTCCTGGCTGCGAGGTCGGTTAGGGGACCTGTCAGCCGAGCTGGCCATGGCAGAAGAGCGTCACCACTCCCAACTGCCTGCCCTGCCTGGCTGCCAAAAGTCGCCACCCTCTGTGGTGCAGACAGGTTTTTAATCTGCTTCTGAAGCAACTTTTCAGAAGGCCTTCACAGTTAGCAGGCAAAGTCTCAGGGTCTTGGAAAACTGTTCTTGCCAAAGTGAACTTTCTGTTCAGGTGATTCCCCCAAACTGGCTTCTTTCTTCCTCTCATGGAAGAACTCCAACTTTGATAGAAGAATTCCTTAAGTATACAAATTTCACTAACACGATGTTAATTAGGGACTGTGGTTGACGCTAAGCTGGGAAAAAATAGGAAAATAAAGTGTTCTTAAAAGTCTCTGCAATATAACCACAAATCCTAAAGCGCTTTAACTGTCATAATGCTGGTGTTGCGTGGCATCAGTCTTGGGAAGAGAGGCAGTTGTCCCTATCTGAACTGCACATCTCATACCTTATTCTGTGTAGGTTTATTTTAAGTGTAGCCTTACATGTGAATTTCCAAGGCATGGTGTTCGTGGTTTGAGGAAAATTATATCTCTCTGGTTTTCAATTTTGAATTACTCATACAGATTCAACCATAATTCTGTTTTAATGTAGGCTTGAACTATTTCTGATCCTAGAATATATGTATGCATATCTGGAAATAAGTAAATATATTTAGGTTGCCCCTGTTGCAGATGGAAACATCAGTTGCTTTATTCCTGTTGTCGATACCTGATCGGACAGTAAAATTAGGTGCGTTGGCTGGAACATAACAGGAAAGTTTTGACTCGCTTTTGATTTCTTTGCTCTTTCTATGGGGATATTGGAAACCTCTTCAAACAGATGTGTACCCACTAGACAAACAAATGCTTTCTCTGAAGCTCAGAACAAAGTCTTGATACTGTTGCCTCCTATTCCACGTAGAAACAACGTTGTAAGAGTTTTTTTCAGAGGAACCCAGGCTGCTTCTCTGATCTGCTTTGTAAAAGGGTCACTATCTCTGGCTCAGGCTGGAGGCTTTCTTCTAGAAGTACAATTCCTGATATTCCAAGTCCTTGATGAAAACAGATGTTGTTTGAACCCCCTGATATAAAGGAGATGGCTTAAAGGAAGGGCAATATTTCAAGCCTATGGTAGATGTAGAGCAAAAAAAATTGTTCTTCTTATGTTTATACGTGTTCTTGAAAAACACAGTAAGATGCCAATTTAGTTCTTAGCCACTAATTTGCAGTAAGATATTTGCACAGTTTGAAATATTAAACTACATGCTTTCCACCAAGGTCAATAAACTCCTGCTGAAAAGTTAAATTTTTTGACTGCTGTGCTGGAAGAGGATTTTGTAAGAGGTAGACCAGTTTTCAATAATGTAGTTTCTTTTGTGGGTAAAAAAAGGCTTGTAGGCACTCCAGAGCAGGCTGCACTTCATGCCAGTGCTAAACATATAAAGTATTAGTTTGCCTTATTATTACTGCATGATGTGGTGTAAATTTCCTGGATATGAATCGGGCCAAAGAGAGCAGAAAAATGTACATAGTGTCCCAGCGTACTCCTGCGCAATCGCAGGGGTAACTACACTTGGCTGTAGCACATCTGAATTTTCCTTTGACTGTTTACAGCTTTACTAAGACTGAAGTAAACAGACTGGTCCTGTTCTTCCATCTTCTGTTATTTGTCATCTCAGACCTAAAAAGGAAAAAATAGCCCTCCACATAAACCAGCTTTTAAAGATACATGTGGGTTTTGTTAAGACAAATTACTTTCTTTTGCAGAAAAATTATCCTTCCCTTTTTTTTTGTGTGTGCTGAACTTAGTATCCCTTCACTTCTCACTTTGTAATGATTTCTAATCTTGATTTTTTCAAATAGAGCCTCAAAAATAGAATTATAAATATTTTCTCCTTCTTTATTTTCCATGTGTGGCCTTGTACAGCTCGAGATGTTGCTGTGCAGAAGATTGAGACAATTATAAAAGAACAGTTTGCTGTCGAAATGAAGAGTAAAGAACACGAAATTGAAGTTATAGATCAGGTATAAAGGTTTTGTTCTTAAAAACAGATAAGCTCCTGGTATATCAGAGTTTGGGGAGATTGCTGCAGTGGTTATCCATTACTATATATTACCTCTTCTTTTTGTAGCGCCTGATTGAAGCAAGAAGGATGATGGATAAGCTGCGTGCCTGTATTGTGGCTAACTATTACGCGTCTGCTGGTCTCCTTAAAGCTGGAGAGGTAAAAATTGCTTTGGAACTGATAAGACTTAGGGGAATATTTGCTAAGGAAGATGTGTAGTTCACTGGCTATTCAGCTGATATTTGGTTTTGAGATGTGGTTTTCTGAAATGGAATGGGAACTGCAAATGGGGAGGCAGTGGGAGACCTGTGTGTCACTGACCCATGGGCCTCAGATACTCAGCAAAGATAAGTCTTCAGCATTTGAGAAGTTGTTCAGTAGCACTTGGTTCTGGTTTCTGAAATACTCTGTGGGTTTGTTTTTTTTTTTTTTCATCAGTTCCTCGATGAGAGCAACTTGCTTCTCACGCACTGCACTGTTTTGTCCTTGCAAAGCCCTGAAAAGCAGGGAACGTTTTTTCCTGTTTCACAGGAGGAGAATGGAAGCAGATGGGTTTTGAAACTTCTCTGGATAAAAAAAAATAAAAATCAAGATTTCTCGAGTCGCGGGCAGTGCCATGAAACTGTCCTCCCTTTACCCTGGCAGCCAGTCTGTTAATGGTTTGGTGAACAGACTGATGGGAGCAGTAAAGCGGGTGGTAAATCAAGGAGATATCATAGAGAGATTAAAAATTCACAAGGAGACTAAAAAAAACCCTAAACCCTACTAGTTCTGAGCACTCTGTCCTTAATGGGCTGGTAATCGCCGGGTGTTCGTGACTCATACAGTCTCCTGATTGATATGCAGTTCACTACCAGTTTAAGTATTTTAGTTACCATCTATCCAATTCAGGGAGTTGATCTAATTTCCAGTAAAGAGCTGATTTTTGAAAACTGTAGATGAGAGCTGCAAACCTGGGCTTCACCCTAGTACCGTGAGAATTTCTCTTCCAGGCAGTGGCTCGCACTGCTACTGCAGTTTTCCTATTGTGATTTCCAGAAGACTTGGAGGGGGTAAAACCAAAAAGGTCCAGTTTGTTTTTCCCCGACTGAACTCGAGCAACTGGAGTTGAGAAAGATTACGGTAGTAATGGGAGGTTTGTAGATCCCTTCCCCTGCCTTGATTTTTGTGTAGGCGGCTGAAGAAGGTGAGCTAGGTTCTGATCTTTGGAAGTGCTTTTATCCAATGTCATCATGTGTCAGCAAGAGCTTGTACTGTCCCCTGTTCTTTACTTGTTCTGCCATGCAGGGTGTTTGTGTTTTCCTTGCTGATTTTCACACTTGCCAGAAATACTAACTTCTGTCATTGTTTCAAAGTGTTCACAAAACTTACTGGTGTGGCCTTGCTTTCTTTAGTTTTCCTGAAGTTTTTATGAGCTTATGGCTAGCGTAGCTGTGGTTTTGATTGCATTTTTAATTTTTTAATTTTTTTTTTTTTTTTTGAAAGTTCCTGATTTGCATGCAAGCTAAGTCAGTTCTCTTTTTATTTTGAAATTGTTACTGGTTTCTGTTTTCTTTGTTGTCTATTTTTAATCTGTGGTTAACGTATTTTTGACTCATTTGGCAGTGAATGATTGTCTTGTTTCTGCTTCTGGTAGAAGGGGAATCTTTGTAGTTTAATTCAGAACTTCTAGGAAGATGATTTGCAAATTCCTAACCTGTTTTATAAATATAAAAAGTTCTTCAACCTATTGCTGTTGGGTTTTGAGGCTTATGATTCTGTATGATTACAGTTTATTATTTTTTTCCACAAATTAGTGGACAAGCTGTTAGTCAGTTTACTTGACTAGAGGTAGCAAAAAGGAAAAGGGCTCTTGGTGGTGGTTTGTTTTGTTTTAGGGGTTTCTTCAGTCGTGTTTGGATTCCCACCGTTGGATATATGGATATAACTCTCTTAAGTGCCCTTGAGCAGGTAATTGAGAGTTGGTAATTGCTTCACTCGCGTACCTAACGGACAATTGGAAAGAAAGCTCTCAAAGGAACCTCTAAAGTCCAAGGTGGATCAGCGTTTAATTCTACTTCTGCTACCACCTCTCAAGGGCAGTTCTGTTGCTCTGTAGTGTGCTGGTGTCTGTCCCCATGCCACCTGCTCCATCACATTGGCAGAATTTTGGATCAGGGAATTTATGTGGATTGAAAATAACCCTGCAAAGGGAAAAAAAAACCCTCCAAGCAAAACCCAATTCAGTTTCTTGATTTGTTTTTCTTTGTGGCCTGCTCCCTCCCCCTGAATAATTGTGCCAGCCCGGCTGATCCGGGTGGTTTGGGCAGCGAAGAAGCGTGCCTTTCAGCTGATATTGCCTGCAAGAAAAGCTGTCAATGCAACTCTAGTGTGAGTCTGTGGCTTGAGCAGCTGGAGTGAGGCTATCTGTCGGCGCTCTGCTGCTGGCAGAGGGGTGTTTCTGCTGCCTTTGGTTGATGCATCATCAAACCAAGGTGACAGGGAGGACTGATGGCTGGGAGGAGAAGTGGCTGAGGGACGCTTGCTATGAGTGATGGGTGACGCAGACGCAGGAAAAAAAATATATTGGGCCCCTGTCACAGTAATGAAAAAACCCAAAAGATATTCAAACACCCCCTCCCCCCGTCCTCCCCCTTGTAGGTTTAGGAGGATCTAAGATTTGCTCCAAGATGTCCGTTTTGAGGAAGGGTTGAAAACATGCATAGGCATAGTATTCTTTATCCTCCATTAAGCTTTTGGAGCAGACAGGGTGCTAATATGTGTAGCTTGCCTCGTAGGCACTGGCAAGACTGCTAGTCAGTATCAAAACTAAAGAGCCTGATGCATTTACGTACCCTGCTTGCCTGCAGGAGTTGGGCAGCTGTGGTCTTTCATATGGTATAAGACCGTAGGTGTCTACACAGGAAGGGAAGCTGGTATTTTCAAAGGGCCAGTAGGCTGCAGATCTCCTTTCCAAAACCAGATGGGTTTCTGAGATCAAAAGGTCTAAAGGAACAGATTCAATTTGTGTTCTGTTTCTGTAGAACCGTTGTAAGCTTTTATCTTCTGTGGCATGTGTTCTTCCTGCAAGGCAGCTGATTAAATATTTGCTCTTTCTTCATACGTTGACTTTTTTTGCTCTGCTTCTGGCACAGCTTTCTTTTTATCTGGGCTGTGGGGAAATAGTGACAGATCTGCCTGACCTCTTTGTTGCAGGGGACCAGGTCATGTGATGCGACAATTCTTAATCACCCTTCAATCAAGAAATTCTTGGAATCGCCCTCCAGATCATCGTCTCCAGCTAACCAGGGCTCAGACACTCCATCTGCCAACCACTCCGAGAGTGACTCGCTCTCTCAGCACAATGACTTTCTCCTGGACAAAGACAATGGGAACTTGGACGCAGATGAGCGTCTGACAAACAGCCTGGACCAGAGACAGAGCAGAAATACTGGCCGGGTAAAGTAAAACTCGAGTGGTGGTCAAGTTGTTGGAGGTGTGTGCTCTGTCTGGACTTGCAGCTGGCACCAGGAGCTCTTCATGTTTTCACCCACCTTGCTGAAGATCTGTTTCTTACCCTCTCCAACTGCTTGCTCCCACTCTCCCAGCCTGGCTTTGCTGGAAGGCTAACTGAAGTGCATGTAACTTGGGTAACTCCTCTTAACTCAGTCTTGCCCAACAGTGAAGTCAGCCAGGCAGCGGCGGTAGCGTTCGTGTTAGCACAGCTACCTGCCGCTGTCTTGGTTGGTAGCCTCTGGGGAAGGAGGTGTCTCACAGCTTGAGCAAAGGGTTTTGGTGTGCAGATGGAAGTCAACTCAGGAAGGGTAGAGCCTGGAGAGAAGAGCAAGTTGTGTCATTCCCAGCAGTGTCTTTAAGAAGTAATGCTGCTGCCTGGCCCTGGGTGCCCTGGGGCTTCATTGCTTAGAGTGGTTGAACCACTGGAGTCTGGGGTTTAGCCTTGTCAGCAGCCCGTGCAGAAAACATAGCGACACCGGTGGATTAGCTCACCCTGGGAGCGTGAGCTGGTAGAGACTGGGTGCATAGTTTGAGTTGCACTCTTGGTGGCACTGCTTGCTGTTGTGCTAATACTGCTTTTGCTTGACTGAAGCAGACTGATCCAGGTTAAAAATACCTTCTTTCATTGTTCCCCCATACTTTTTTCTGGGTTATTTTTTGACCTGGATCCATTCCCTTTATGGCTTGCCATGCAGCTACAGAAATGCTTCACCTGTCAGATGCACTTAGCTCCACCAGGGAGGCTCTCTTGCTGGCTGCAGGTGAAATGTGCCTTTGTAGGTGAGATGAAACTTCAGTTTCCTTTCAGTTCCTTTAAGCTGTCAGGCCTGGCAGAGGTGTACAGCCTCTAGCCCAAACCAGGGATGGGTATATCTCATTGCATATGACTGCATTCTGCAGTGGAACAAGTTGCAGTAGTACGTGGCAGAAAGAGCAACGATTCTGCTTCTGCTGAGCAGCACGACACCCTTGATAACAGGGCTGCAGTTTGATGAAACCCTGCCTAGGGTCCGTAGCAGAAGGCAGGTATGCAATATATAATGTGGACCGACCTATATTGTAAACCACCAGACCAATATAACTTGTTTCTGCACTGAGGGCATTGATGAAGCAGTTGTATTGCTTTGATGTAGCATGCTGGTACGTCTTCAACCAATGCAGCCTGTGGCCCAGAGGTGGCTGAGGGAGTGATGAGGAGCAGGAGCCATCCCAGTCTTCTGTGGCTCCCTGCTGCGGTTTGGGGCATCACTGACTTAACAGAGGAGGTGTAGCGGTTCCTAGTGAATCCACTGCTCCCCATGCTGACCCTCGTCTCAGTGGAGTACCCTCCAGGAAGCTGCGGGACCAACTCTGTTGTTCACGAGAGGATGGCAGTTGGCAGTCCCTTATCATCTGGACAGCCGCTTTATCCAACAGAGTCGTAGAAAAGCCTCTCATTCCCGTGCAAACGACAGCACAGCCTGCGTTGGCACTGTGGGCAGTCGTGTCATTGTTTTACCAGGGAGTCTTGGCCACCGCTTAATAGCTGAGGTTGTGTTGTAAGATTGCTTAGGCTGGATTTATTATGCTCAAGTATTGCAGTGGATTTGTAGGCTTATCTAGGTGTCAGTGACGTGGTATGGCTGACTGCTCTCCCTGTTGAGTTGGAGCTGAATTCTTGTCTCAAGCCCAACCTCGATTGTTCACTGTGAAGCAATGCTGGAAGTCCCTGAAACCGGCAGAGGCTGGGAATGAGAAAGATTTAGACTTTCAGAAGCCACTCGTGGGAGATGTAGCTTTGTTTCTGATTAGTGACCAACGTGATGCCAATCTAGCAGTACTTGATTTTTTTTTTTCAGGTAGTGCAGTGGCGGTGCTTTTGAAACCCAAGCTAAAATCATGGCTCAGATCCATGTTATGTTGCATAATGTACCCTCAGTTAAGCCATGCAGTGTACACTTGGCTAGGTAGTATATCATCATTGCGTGCCTGAGTTGCTTAAATGTGCCTAGATAGCAATTTAAGTATTTTTAGGAATGATTCGTTGTTGGTCTCTTACTTAACTATGCGGGTTTGCTTTTTTTAACAACACCTTACTTTTCTAGTGCCAAACAAAATGATATTTAAGAGGAATGTTTGGTTTTTTGTTTGCCTTTTGTTTTTTTTTTTTCTTCCCCTACCCTCAGGACAGTTCGGGTGTTTCAAGCTCTCAAAAACCAGGACAACAAAATGCCGGACTGTCAAATGATGAAACTTCACGGCTTTATGTGAAGAAAACGATTGTGGTTGGCAACGTCTCCAAGTTAGTATCCAGAGTCTGAGGAATGGTCCTTTATTTCAGGATTAAATTGAATAGGGGTTAAAATTAGGAGACAAATAAGATTGGTAGCCTGTCACAATATGAGGTATTACCCTTGAATAATCACTGTACCCAAGGCTGCCCTCCTCGAGTGTCTGCATGAGGTTTTCTTGTGGGAGAAACAAGTGTTTTAGTAGTTGATTTTATTTTTTATATATGTATTTATATGGAGGTTTTAAGATCTGTTTCTCTCAAGGGGAGTCTTTCTGCCTTTTCTGACTAAGAAATCCCAAGTTTTTCCATGAAAATTTGGAAAAGCAAGTTGTCCTAACGGCTAATTCGGTGCGTCCCTAAGGACAATGTGTTTTTTGTAAGCAACAGCAAAAAAAAAATCCCCAAACCACCAGAATGAGGAAAATTGTGAAAGTCCAGCATAGTTAGAAGAAGAAATCAGAATTAGAAGAAATTAATTTGTATAGTTTTTGTTTATAATTTTTTCCCCAAAAAAATTTAAGATAGGTAAATATACATAACTTTTGAACTTTGAGGAAATTAGTGAGTAAAGGCATTCATTTTAGGAAACTATGGACAAGTCCAGGTTTTAACTCTCCACCCTTGCACCACTCAAGTCAGTCTTTTCCTCTTGCACAGAAAATAGCAAACATTTGCTGATGAGAGTTATGGTGTTAGAATTGTGTCTTGAAAATCTGCCTAAGCCTGCTCCCAGAACCACGTACTGACTGTGAAGTTTCTTCAAAATTTATGAGACTAAATGTTATTTTTTGTATTTGTGGTGGCAGAATTGCTGATGTTGTGTTCTGGTGCGGTTTTGCTTTCTGATATCTCAGGATAAGATGGTGAAAGGGATTTGATAGTGGTAGAATGTTAAAATTAAGTCTTCCTAATTAAGAGCCAAACGTTTAAATGGACAAATTTCATATGGCAGTTGTGCACTAAAATAGAGGAAATGTGTTAGAAGCATAGAGATAGACATAGATGGTGGGACCTGTATCTGTTTCTGGATGAACTGTCAGAGTAAGGAATAACGAGCAGGACTGTACAGGGGACAAGGTTCACATAGGCATTTTACCATCCCCAATTTTTTTGCCTAATCTTTCCCAAAATACTTTTTGTGGTATTTATTTGGCATCTTGTGTTTGTTTTTTCATTTCTTTGCCAGGTACATTCCCCCTGATAAGAGAGAAGAAAATGATCAGTCGACCCATAAATGGATGGTGTATGTCCGAGGCTCTCGGAGAGAACCCAGCATAAACCATTTTGTCAAGAAAGTTTGGTTCTTCCTTCATCCCAGTTACAAACCAAATGACCTGGTAGAAGTGAGGTAATATGGAATTATTCCAGCCACTATTCCAGTCTTTATGCTTGCCAGACTTGTTACATAAAGTTTCTCAGAAAGTTAGCAACTTCTTTTCCTGGTTTAGTATTCCATGTCTGTCTTTAACCTCTGGCTTGGCTTGACTTACCCCAAAATAATAATAAAAAGAAATTAGCTTTTATATACCAGGTGTGCCAAACAGGGTTGTTTGGGTATTTTTGGAATTTCTTACTGAGAAAAAGCATTCAGTTGTTGCATTTCATGCTATTCATGAGAGTTTGTGCATCTCCTGGATGTGTTATGCACTGTCTGCTGCGCAGCTTAGACTTCTGTTGCTGAGAGAGGTGTTTCAGTCTTTCATTCTTGCTGCTTTGGACAAGACGGTGGGAGGATGCTTTCAAACTGCTTTATGTCTTCCCAAATAAATTGTTCTTCATGGAATGTTCAGCTGGCTCCTAGAGGAGGGTGGGGAGACTGCCTAGGTACAGAGTGGCAACTTAATTCTGGCAAAATTAAACTACTGAAAGCAAACTCCAGAAAGACTCATCTGAGCTAAGAAGTGTTGGTAAGGCTAGGTAATAGTTTCTGAGAAGGCAACCCTGAGCAGGATGAAAGCAAACTCCTTTGTATTTCTTGTATAACATACTAAATTACGCTTGACTGCTGTCTTTATGTGCCTTTCCCAGTTTCCAGTATCTGATGTCAGCGCTGTTTGTCTTCTGTTTTAATCCCATCTGGTTAACTGTTTTCTTGTCACATAGTCCCAGTCATAGTAGTGAACATTAATGTGCTGGACTAAAAATAGCCTTTAAACCTCTTGTGTTTTGTTTCATTGCAAAACTGCATTTGGCATTTACAATAACAACAAGCTGAAATACAAAGTAACAGCAAATGTTAAAGATAAATATGCCCTTCTTTTTCAGCTTGGAGAATGACAGTGATTGTGTTAGCTTTTCCTTGTCTGTATGTTGTTCTCTTGGTGTTATATGAAGCATGTACCTTCTTGCTACTAGATATGCAACAGCAGAAAGTGATTGCAAAATGATGCATTAAAAACTCACCTTGCAGCTGTGCCCTAGGAGCTGACTTGGGAGCTTTTGAAACAAGTGTCTTTCATTTGGCATGACACAGCCTTTTGTTTTTTTATTAAGATGCTTATTTTCTGTGTTCTCTCCTCCAACAGTGTTTTACCATTTTCTTCCCTGTCCCCTTGTGCAAAATAGAAGTATGTTTTCAGCTGTCCAAACCCATAAAATTTTCATTTCTGTGATTGCATTCTCCCTGTGGTGAATAGCAGGCCTGAAGATAGCTTTAGTTGTCAGCTAGAAAAGCTTTCTGAAAAAGAGGTAGGTGAAATGTGTACCACTTCTGCATTCAAAATGTGAATCACTATTCATTTCCAGAGAACCTCCGTTTCACCTGACCAGAAGAGGCTGGGGAGAATTTCCTGTGAGAGTCCAGATACACTTCAAGGATAGCCAGAACAAGAGGATCGATATCATACACAATTTGAAGGTATTTGAACAAAGTATTTGAGAGAAAGGCAATTACATGAGGTCTCTTGCATAATCTAGAAGAGGTTCCGCTTGTGTGTGTGTGCACTTCTGCCTCTCTGTATTGTGCATATGTCCTGCTGGTTATTTGTACATGAATAGCTGAGCTAGAGAATCAAAAGAGATGTGGGAAAACCTCTTACTTTGGCTATATTAGAGTCGATGGGTTTCTTGGCTACCACAGCCTTGCAGAAGCTGGAACTGATTCTGCTCAGAGCAACAAAGCATTTACCTGTTTTTTTCCCTACAGTTTGAGATTTTTATTGTGCTCTCACAGCTTTAACTTCACAGGGTGCTGCAAGGCTGTCTTTCTGTTGGTAAAGTGCTATATCTGTTCTGTTCCTTCAGTATTTGCACGTATTGACTAGAGATTATCTCTGTTGGTAGAGTGGGCAGGGAGGGGCTGAGATGGCGCATTTCTTCCTTTTGAAGAGAGCCTTCGTTTTCAACTCATTCACCTGTCCTGCGACACTCAATAGGATTTATAGTATGCAGCAGTCCTGGAAAACTAGGCCATTGCTCTTGTTTCCCTTTTAATTAGTAGTCCCTAGTGTTAGTGGAATTAATTCCTGAGCTGGTTTAGTTTCCTGTTTCTTTGAGCAGCATGATTAGTTTTATTTAAACTCTGCCTGCATTAATGAATTTCCTGCTAATGTAGATACCTCATTGCAACCCTGAATACAGACAGTAGAGAAGGTTGGAAATGTTCCTCTGGAACTTAGGGATATTTAATGCAGATTGAGTAAAATATATTTGGAGAGATAGAACTTGGGGAGAAGTTCGCAACAGTACGATGGATGTTGTGCAGCAAAGGAAGCCCAGCCTAGAGAATAAGACTGAGCCAGTCCGTGGCACACAAGAACTCACATCAGCAAATCTTTTCTGTTTGCCTACTGAGCTGGTGGCTGCTGTGAGGTGATGTGAGTGAGCTGAGCCCTCCTGCGTGGCTGGCAGCCTGTCTACCCCTGAGCTCCAGGCACCAAGAGCCTGTCAAACCCAGCTTTGCTCTGTAGGTATCTTAATAGATGCCTCCTCGTCAGCTGATGCTCTGTGTGAAGAGTCATTTAATGAAAATTATAGTGCAAACACAGCCTTTGTGCTGGTTAGTTTAAATATCTTTGATTTTTTTCTCATTATTATTTCTTTATATTGACATCAGGAATAAAAAAGGGGTACTCCTTGAAGGCTCCTTTTAGAGTGAAATAATAATTGCCCCATCCTCATAGATTGAAATAATAATTGCACCATCCCTGGAAACATTCAAGGTCAGGTTGGACGGGGCTCTGAGCAACCTGATCGAGTTGAAGATGTTCCTGCTCATGGCATGGGGGTTTGGACTAAATGACCATTAAAGGTCCCTTCCAACCCAAACCATTCTATGATTCTCTCTCTGCAACAATCTCATTTCCTTCAGCTTTTTTGTGCCTTTCTACTTTAGTGGAGGCCTTGGGTTGTGGTTGGCTTTTTTGCAGAAGAGAGGGTACTAAACAGAGCGCACAGATTTCTGACTCTGGCCTCAAAATGTTTGATGCACTGCTGCTCAACTTACATAGTTTCAACCCCTTTCAAACAAATTGTATTGTAAATTCTAGCTAATCTATTGCTTTGCCCTGGTTAATATAAATATATTGTATTGTTTTACCCAGTTGGACAGGACCTACACAGGATTGCAGACACTTGGCGCAGAAACGGTGAGTCAGTGGGTTGTGGGATGGATGTTGTAATTTGATTCCCTTAAGGGTGTTTAAAAAAGAAAAGGATACATGGGACTAAGCACAGAGTCAGACGCATGTGGTTTCACAATTTCTGGAATGTAGATTTTGCTCTCTTGTTAAATGGAATGATTATGACACCTTGTCACTATTCATGACAACAGTGATTTTTATTCCCCCCCCCCTTCTAGTTCACGGGAGGCTGTTTCCATCTCTTCTTTTATAAAGAACTTAACTTGTACTACAGTTTTAATTTTTATTTCTTTGTGGACCTTCTGGTACCAAATGTCTTGATTTGCGTTCTGATGTGCTGCAGATCTCATACATAAAGAATTAAAGTTAAAGGAATCACCCAACTATCCTGCTGAAATTTTGCAGTATATTAAGTACTTCTAAGTTGCTGTCTCTGTCAAGATTCAGTATCTTCATGGAAAATGGACTTTTAAAACTTAAAATAAAATAAATGAATGAATAACTCAGTTTGCTGTATCCCTAAAGGTTTTTTTTGTATTATTTTTCCCTCTGTTGTAGTGTAGTGAATGAAAATTGTTTTGATGAAATTGCATTATTTCAGCTTTTCAGTCTGTGGAGAAAACGTTAATGTGAGACATCTACTGTGATTAAAGAACACTTTTGAAGAGTAGATAATGTGGTGTGGTTCTCAAGGCCTTATCAAAAAAGGCAGAAAAGGCAAGCTGCAGTTTTGTGCCTGTCCCTAAGGGTGTATGCAGTTCTTTTCCTAGTGAGATGCTTGGAGCTGGGCTCTGTATTCCTTATGGTGTTCACTATTCAGATTTCCCCGTGGACTGAGGTGTGCTATTTTACTGTGGTGGGTAGATGCTGCAAGATTTTTGTCTTAGCCCAGGTACTGCTGGACCACTGGCACACCTCCCTGAAATGAATGGGAGTTTTATGCAGAGGTGGGGGGGGAGAGGGAGAGGTTTCCAGACATTAAAATAAAAATGAAGGGGAGAGTTGTTTTCACTTTTCATATCTTTACCTAGCTACCAAATATTAATGTCATCCTTTCACCTATTTCTGGAAGGTAGTGGATGTGGAGCTACACAGGCATTCCCTTGGCGAGGAGTATCTCTTTTCCCAGTCTTTGGAGTCTGACCTTTCTGATGTTCCTACATCTTTACCGCTGTCATTGAGTATCCCAGCACCAGTCAAATCTTCTTCACCAATTAAACAGTTGCGGGACTCCAGCCCAGATGCTTCTGTGGACAAAGGTAAAGCAAATGGGTATTGGTGAAATTTGAGTTCTTGGAACCTCAGCTGTTCTGGATACCTCCTCTTAATTGCTCTTTTGGCTTAAAGGTTGCCAGTGCCACCTGCTCCTTGCTCACCTCGGATAATTATTTCCTCAGTGTACTCTGAAATGCAATTCAGAAATTGTTATGGTTTATTTGTTTTGGTTTTCTTTAATCTGGAGTTTGCGGGTGGGCTCTGTTTTGCTAAACATAGTGAATATGGAGCTTTCTGCAGCGGATGTAGTTGGAAAAAAGGTTGTTGAATAGCACCCATAGTTTTGCTCCTGGCAGACTGTTGTCAGAGGATTTTTTAGGCTTCTGAATGTTTTGGGGACTGTGTATAGATTGAAGGAATTGGTCTAGTGGTGTGTTCAGTCATATACGTTGGTGTTTAACATGAGTTGACTGTGGGAGAAAAAAAATGACTACATAACTGTGGTGTTGAAAATAGGAAGCGAAAAAGATTTAGTGTACGTTTGTCTGAGGGATGGTGTCTGTGCACGTCATGGTCTCTCTCACCTTCCCCTGTAAGATCGGGAAATGCAGCGCCCTTTTCAGTTGGGCAGCAGCTGATAGTTGAGGATCATTTGAATTGCCTGAAACAAGCTAGTGCTGGCCACTTGGGCACACTGTTATGATTTTTAGTTTGTGTGAAGTAGGAAAAACTGTGCCTGTTAGCATTTAGCTTTATTTTCTGAAATATATGGTGTCAAGAACTACATGACAGACCTTGGTTAGCTGGGCTGAGAAACAACGGTGTCTTTTATGGTTTGCACATTTTAGTGTGAGAAACTTGCTGAAAACAGCAACTTTACATTTCAAAATATGGTTGCATGCAACATGGTTTGATGCCTTTCTTGATTTATCCTGACACTCCTGTGTTCAAGGAAAGGCTTTAAGCTGATGTCTTGCACGGTGCGCTTTCTGGTAGGCGCCGTAATGCCACTGGCACTGTCTTGGCTCAGCGAGAAGAATGTCCACTGTAGAAGTGTGGTGTTTTCTTGTGGCCAAAAAAGGAGAAACACAACCACATTTTAATTACACAGACTTTTATTCAAACAGGCAGATACGCGGCACCTTTAGGTGAGCAGTGCTACAGCCAGCAGGAAGGAAGTAAACCTGCCTCTTTCTTACACTGACAGGCAGTGGCTTCTCTTGTCAGCTCCAGGTTAGTTGATCTCCTTCTAATGTCAGATAAGGTGGATTCCTTACCCCAGGTCAAAATGCAGTAGGTGGTCTCCTTGTGCTCTTACTCCAAAAAATGTGCTGCGAGATTCTCTGCCAAGGAGATCTGGCCTTAGTTCCTGTGGAACCCTAACTGAGGACACTTGAAACTACCAGCAGCTTTTGGTTAGCTTTTGGTTTCCTTTCTTGGAAAGGTTGTTCCAAGAAAACATGTAAGAAGTGGCTGGTCACCTGTTGCAGCTGAACAGTCAGCGCATGGTAGCATTTTGTTCTTCTGTTCACAGACAAACAGGTGCACAGGAGGAACCCCCTACCCCACTTTCTCCCCGTGCAGCGCTGCCCACCAGTTGCTTTTCCTTCCTGCCTTTGAAAGCGTGTTTGTCATACCCGAGTTTTGTTTGTGCAGAGAAGCACAGTAAGGAATTAGATATCTCAGCCTAAGAACTATTTCTCTTCTTTTCCCTTTTTAATCAGGATTCCCTGGGAATGCTGAAACCGAAAGACATGCCACGTTTTATTCCCTGCCATCTTCGATAGAACGGACTCCCACCAAGTTAGCCACACAGAAAGTTGCCTTTGGCTCTCATGGAAATTCAGCCTTTCAACCCATTGCAGCTAGCTGTAAAATAGTGCCTCAAGGTCAGAGTCCAAGCCCTGCAGAGTCGCCAGGAAAATCCTTCCAGCCCATCACCATGAGTTGCAAGATTGTATCAGGTGAATGTTAGTTTACCTATCCGAGTGCTTCACCCCGGAAAACAAGAGAGTGAACCAGTTGGGCTTGTTTTGCATCCTTCCCCTGATTTCCTGCCAATGTGTGAACATCAGGCAGTAGGAAACTCTAGAATAAGGAGCTATATGCACTTCTTAATGTTAAGGAAAAAAAAATACAGGTGTGAAATGCTTCGCATCAGATCAAAAGCAGGATTGAGAGCTCTCCTCTTCCTGTTCTTGAATACCTTTAAGTATGAAAATGATAGTCTTTAGCAGGACTGCTACGCACAGAAAGGCCCAGGCAAGGACACATCTTCCATGTGCTGTATTTGTATGTGGGAAGAAGCCATTCTTCTCCCTCACACTTTCAGACAGCTGGGTTGGACTAAGATGAAATTTTTTTTCTGATTATTGGGCAAATAATTAGGGTCAACCTTGTAGACTCAAATGGTCTCTATTGTACTTGTGATATCTCCTCAGGTGGAACAGCTTTGGTCTTCCTCTTCCAAAAGTCCACCCTCTGTTGGATTAAATTGTCACTTATAGTCCCTTCCCTGCCTGGGCATGATGCCATCTACTGGATGGTGTTTTACATCAGAAAGTTTTAATGTTGCAGCTCACCACATCACATGTTGTGAAGCTGAAAGATGACCTGTTACATCCCTTCATTTTCTGGTATTCAGGGTAGAGAGGACAAAGCACCAGTGTGATTTCTGATGATCTGCTCCCAAATAATTTTCCTCAAGTTTGTCTGGTTTGTTGTTTGGGTTCTTTTTTAATTAAATTTCAATATTTTTCCTTGACATCTTAAAACTGTACTCAGGCTGATTTACATTTGAACCTATGCCAAGTGCTTTCTTCTATCTTAATAAGCTCTTCTCTTGATCTTCTTTTCCCAAGGCTTCCCAGAAAGCAAGAATTAGGGGGGCCATCTTATCTTTCTTAAAATCCTTGGACTATTCTCTGTTTATCTTTGCTATTTAAATGTTTCCCTGATAAATATTTTTCCAAGGTTCTGCTATCTGCTGAGAAGCATCACCCCTTTCAGATTTCAAAAGCAGTTGATAAGACGTGGGGATTTTATTTGCTTCCATTTTAATTGTCAATCACTGCCAAGAAAGCAGATTAACAGGCAGTTGAAGCTTAGTGTGCTTGCTGCCATCTCTTTTCTCTGATCACTTCCTTGCCTGTACTTTTCTCTGCATTTCTTGTTTACCCCCAATGCAGCTTTTTTTCTTCTCTAGTTTTTCTGTCTCCTGGTCCTCTTACCCAGAAGTTGCATATTTTACAGTTTGCTTTCAAGGGCTTCTGCTGTAGTGAGAACAGTGAAGAGACAAGAGCGTCCATGCCTGTCTGAAGGCTGCTGTATCGCATAGCCTTTTTATGTGAACTGCTCGGTTCCGGGCTCTGAATGCTTGTACCGTGGGCTCCACAATGGAAAGAGAGCGCCTGTCAAAGACCTTAGCTCTCTTTCTTCATCTCCTTGGATGGACTGGTCTTGGCAGTGAGAATGATTTAGGTAGTGACCCTCAGGATTCAGGTACAGACCAGATGGCTTCTCAAGGTCCCTTTTGAACCCTGGTTGTCCTGGTAGGCAGAGAATGTCCAGGGTGGGTATGAGCCATAGTGCTTTATGTCCCTTTTCCTTTCCTTCTGTCTCCTCTTTCCTCTCCAAGTCCTGTAATCTCGCTCAGGCTGGGAATTGCATCCTCAAAAAATGTTCATTCTCTAAACCATTTAAGTAAGTACTACTATTGCTGTATTTTTGTGTTCTTACAACATTTACAAGATAGAAGCATTGGACTTTTTTTCTTAAGGTTCTCCAATATCGACCCCTAGTCCATCTCCGCTACCTCGTACCCCAACCACCACTCCGGTGCACATGAAGCAAGGCTCTGCTAGTTCAGTCATTAATAATCCGTATATTATTGTGGACAAGCCTGGACAGATGGTTGGAGCAGCAGCCACAAGCACAGGTGTGTAGTGTGATCACAGAAGGCAGTGGCTTAGTCTTACCCATTCAAGTTTATTCTCCCTTTAAAATGATAAGTATAATAACAGTATTTCAGCTTGTGAAGATGGAAAAGTACTCACAAAGAAAGAGGGAGGTATTGTTGGTTTGCACAACTGTCCGATGTAACATGGCTAAGGTATCTCAGACTTTAACGTAACTTCCTTTAGGAAACAGCACATAGTGTAAGGCAAATTGAATTCATAGATACCTCTTCAAAGAGAGCCTGTTCTTTGCAGGCACAAAGGGAAGGGGAGAAAGTGATGTAGACTGTGGTGCACAGAGATTTAAACAGAAACAGTGCACAGGTGGTTGGGTGAGGACTGTGTTGCAGATATGGGCCAAAAGCATGGAGAGCTTGCAGCAACTTACAGATCAGTCTTAAGTTCCAGTGTAGGGTGCTCTAGATGTGTTGAAACGGTTGGGTAGACCCGGGTTACCAAGAGAACAGCCATGCTAGTTTCTGTTGCTGCTCTCAACCTTCTAGCTGATCTGATTCCAGACCATTTGGATTCCTCTAACTGGATTCCCTTGGTGCTTCAGTGGTGACATAAGCCTGGGATCGGGGTGGGAGGAGGACAGAACTGCAGGAGATGGATGATGGGTATGAGAGTCAACTGGTAATCTTTGTGCTGGGGCTGGAGGAAAGTTCACTCAAAAGTTATTTATTTGTTGTGATTTATGGCCAAGAACTGCTGTCTATTTAAAAACACACTTGTTTGTGTATGTGTGTGCTTGCCAGCATCTCGGAAGGATACTCAGAGCCATGTGGTGAACTGCAGCATCCATGTAACACACAAACCATTTGCTGGGCATAGTTGAAAGGTGCAACTCTTAATAATGGTTCTCCCTCTTATCTGAAGGAATACATCTGTCATGTTCTTTTAACTTCATCACAGGGGAATTGGTAGGGGGAACATAGTCACAGCTGAATTTTTTTAAAGTATCTTTTGGTGCTTTCTTGGTAATACTGAAGCTTTTTCACCAATAGGATGGGGGTTTTTTGTTTGGTTGGGTGTTTTCGGTCTTTTCCTTCCTGTTTCTTCCTTATCTCCAGCTTGACTGTCTGTTCTGCATATGTGGTTTATCATGGTTTAGGTAACCTTTGTGTTCTCGTAAGTAGAGATTTGTACATGGAGGATAGAATCTGTAGATGGACCAGATGGTTTGGACATACGAGTCTTAACTCCAGTAAAGGTGCAGTTTCCCACCACAGTAGTGTGATGTGAGTCCAGACAGACCTGGAAGAAACTGCCTGCTGCCTCTCCCTGCCCTGCACTCCTGCCGCTTCCGCTGTGTCCTGCGTGAGTCAGATCAGTGGCAGAGCAGAAAATTAATACCATCCCCTCCCCAAAGTGAGCTTTGTCAGATAGCCTCATCACCAGACCCCCTATGAGGGAGCAAGAGACAATGTGGAACTGGATTTTTGGCAACAGCAGCCAGGCTAGATTGAGTGTAATGTGATATTACAGACAAAGTCACAGATCAGATGAAAAGGAGGGGCAAGATCTGAAACTTCATGCTCTGTGAAATCCAGCCTTCTCAAACCCCATTACTGCAAGAAATGGCTGCTCTTTTATTTTTTAAATTTAAGTGCGGATTGTAGTACAACTGTGTACAAATGTGTGCATCTCTTAAACAAATGGAACTAACAAACCAAACCAACAGCAGTAACAAAACTGCTGCTGGGCAACGGTGGTGTTTACATGCTCTGAAAACGCAGGGTAAGTTTACTACTGCACCCCCATCCATCTCGGGGGGGGGTCAGGAGAGTGCTGTGGCACATGTCTCCATATGATGATTTTGCAAGAGCAGTCTTCTGCAGACAGAGGAGCCTATGTCTTCATTCTCTATTTCTGTTTCTTCCTTTTCCCTCCCTCACTCGGTCCCTTCCTCTTATGACTCCTTCCTTTGTCTCCCTCCTTTTCTGGCCTTCCTTTTCCATCCCACTGCAGCCTCCTCCGGGCCTTCCCCATGCCAGTGTCTGAGGTTCAGAGGGCTTCTGGGCAGTGGAGGGTGTTACAGCTGCAGCAGCAAATTTTGACTGGCAGCTCATTTACTGTCCTAATCTCACATATTCGCACCTCCAGCGGATATCCTCAGTCTCCCGGGAAGGTGCCTGACCATTTGTTTGCAAGAAGCAGACCTCTGAGTGGAGAATACCTTCTCTGGGGCATGAATTCAGCAGGTGGAGATTCGGTAGTGGATTTGTTTTGTGCCCATGCCACCTCCCCCCAGTGTACCTCATGGAGAGTACAGAATCAAAATGCAATGCTTCTTGTTAGAAGAGGTTTCATGTGTTCAGTGGCACCGCTCCCTGTCCCTCACCCGAAATCTGCTTTATTTCCCCATACACAGGAAGCCCAACCAGCAAACTGACCAGTGTTTGTCAGGCTTCTCATGGAACTGGATCTCCTGTGTCAAAGACCCATGGGAGCAGTTTTGTCACCTCAGCTGTCAAGGTAATGTTCTCATTAGGTGCGTACTTTCCATTTAAAATCCAGCTTCCTGTTAAGTAGGGCTTTTTAATATTATCAGTTTCTGCATTTCTTTTGGTTGTCATTTCATAAGAAGGTTTACTGTGTCTAACAGATGGAGCCATATAAGAACATGGTGGTTATACAAGACGATAGTGTCACTTTGTGCAGCTCTGATTTGATTTGCCTACACTTCTGTTAAAGACACTGCTCTTTTGCTTTTCTACAAGGAAATCCATGGAGGGCATAGCTCTCAAAGTGTCTTATCCTTCAAAAAAGCTCTTCTGTAGCTGACTTTGATCTTCTTCACTTTGTTAGTGACAGTATGTGATTAAACCAGAGGTGTCTACCTCAAAACCTTCACTCTGTTCATTATTTTTGTGCAGCAGCTGTTCCTAGCAGCGTGAAAATAGCTCATTTAGTAGCTTTACAGCTGCCTGCATTTAGAAAAACGTTTGTGTAAACAGTGGAGTAACCAAATATGCAAACAAACAGTGATGAATAGGGTTCATGCTTCTGATCTGCAAAGCCCAAAAGGTACAGAGCTGAACGGCCTCACATAAAATCTCTCCCACATTTTGTACTAGAAAGGATATTTCTGGCAGGCAAGTAGTGTCAGTGAGGCTCTTTTTGAAAGCAGCTAGTGGGTGTGCTGCTGAAAACAGGAGCGTTTCCCTGTCTCCAAGTCACAAGAATATTAATTCTGGATATGGTGGGGGCGAAAGGTTTGCCAGTCAGCCTGCAGAGAGCGAATCACTTTACATTTGGAACTGAAATGCTTCCTGTGTCTGTTAAAGAAAAAGTGTTGAAGATTGCTGTCTGAAGCAGTTACTCCAAAGTAGCATTTTAAGTGTCAGGTGTGCAGCTATTCAGCTTTTAAAAGCCTGTCTGCTCAGATGGGTTTCGCTTAACTATGTTGAAAACCATTCACTAATCTTTATTTTTTGCTGGTTTGGGACAGTTCTTTCTGAAAGGTTTTAAATGAGTCAAAGTAGGCACATGTCATTAGTAACAGTTGAATTCTTTATTTCCAGGGCAAAGTTAAAAACCGAATATATTTTAAAAAATACAAAAATCAGGGCTCTGTAAACAGGAATGTATTTTGATTTATGACCCTATGCCTTCTGGATTGTGAAAAGACTGTAGTTTTATGGTTTCTTTAAAGAGGATGTTATAGTGTGGTGTTGTTACAGATTGTGCTTAACTGACCACTTCTCATCTCTTCACTGAGTACTAGTTTTCTCTGTATGTTTTTTTTAATGACTTAAGGCTGTGTTTCTTCAGTCACTTTAAAATGTCTTATATGCATTCTGCTGTTGAGAGGACTGGTTATGCCTCTAGCCCATTTGCTACCAGTTGTGTAGCGGTGTGGTAAGCCAGAGCAGACAACTGATCCAGTTGAAAACTAACCTGTTTTCAGCCATGTGTGTCAGCACAAGGAAGACGGCAGGAGTATTAGGTTAAGAGTCTGAGGGCTTGCTTTCTGGTCATAATCCAACCCAAGGATGGGCCAAGTAATTGTGAAATCATGGCTTTGGAGTCCACATTGATTGTAAAAGAGTATAATTACTTTAATTAAACAAAACATAAAAGTAACAAACTTCCTCAAATGCATTTCATTTCTCTACCAGACTAAGATCTAGGAACTGCATGATTTTGCAGGTGCGGAAATGTTTTTTACACCTTTTAGTTAGGTAGCCTCACTTTTTCTGCCAAATGGTGAGTTCTGCCTGGAAACACTGTGATCTTTCTAGTTACAGGACAACAAAAATTCATCTGAGAGAATTTTGCTTGCAGATTTAAATCGAACATTTTTTTTCCCCCTCCGTAACTTGTTAGATTTTCTTCTCTCTCTGAGATTGTGTATAGAATCACAGAATGGTTGAGCTTGGCAGGGACCTTTGGAGATCATCTAGTCCACCTCACCTGCTCAAAGCAGGGTCAACTAGAGCAGGTTGCTCAGGAATTTATCCAGTTGTATTTTGAGTATCTCCAAGGCTGGAGAGTCCACAACCTCTCTGGGCAACCTGTTCCAGTGTTTGATCACCATTAAATTTCAATAAATAAACAAATAAATCATTATAATTAAACAGAATTTTCTGTGTTCCGGTTTGTGCCTGTTGACTCTTGGTCTTTCATTGGATACTATTGAGTGTTGTCTGACTTGATCTTCTTTACACCTTCCCATCAGGTATTTATATGCATTGATAAGATCCCCCTCAGCCTACTTGAATTTTACAGCTCTGAAATGCAAACTCACAAACGAGTCAATTTCTTTCACTTGTGTATGATATGGTAAGAAACCATTACTGCTGTTGGAGATGTAACTTTCCAAATAAAATTTGCTTTGTAGGTTGTATTAAGTATGTTACACTCCTTTTACTTAAGTGCTGACTGATTTTGTGAATGGCTTTCGGTAATTTAGGACTGCCCAGATGGTCCATGCTGCCCTTTGTTAGCAGTCATTTGTTTTATTTCTTGTATTGGACGTTTCACCAATGTTTGCACCATGTCTTCCTATTTGCAGCAGGAGGATTCTCTGTTTGCCACCATGCCACCTCTTTGTCCTATCGGGAGTCATTCCAAGGTGCAAAGCCCCAAATCGGTCACTGGAGGACTTGGAGCTTTTACAAAGGTATTCCTTCTGGCTTTTGTGCCAGGACAAGATGCCCAATAGTACTACCTCGTGCTGATTTGTGCCACAAACCGTGTAACTTCAGTGCATATAAAACTATTACTGGCACCAGTGTGTCTTGCTGCCAAGAGCTCTCTAGCACCTCTCAAAAAATGTATCTTGTTTTCTTTTCTTTTCCCGTGACTTTGCTGTTCCTGTGATCTTTCTTTCTATCTTCTCTGTAAGCCTTTCTTGTTTTTCTTTGAATCACTGTCATATTGAGTCTGGTATTTTTTTAAAGCTATTTATAGTGGGATATAGTAAAATTAAACTGGGGTGGATTTGTCAGGTGTTTCTTGAAAAATGCTGTAGAGATTTCTGAATGTCAGATGTTGCCACTTGTGAGTACATTTCCATAAAAGTTACCATCTAGAGTTTAAAGTTGTTTCTGACAATATTAGGGTGATCCAAGTAAAAGCTGGAAGAAAGCTTCCTGCCAGTTACAGCACCTACAGCAATCTAATGGGAAAAAAACCCAGCCTTTCTTGAGTCACTGGCTGTAGGGATTAGATTTAGGGCCTGTCACATTGAAGCATAAAACATTAACACAAGAGAATAATATCAGCTATAATAATTTACCATATCTATAGCTATAATATTGGTTATCATTTTGCAGGATATAAAAAAATTGAAGTTTAGAATGTGTTCTCAGCAGAAAGGTGCCTAGAAATTGGAAACCTTAAAGTGTTCTGGCTGCTTTCTGAGATGTGGGGCCCGAAGAGGTAGTCAGGTCTGGCCACATCCATCGTTAATATGGCTACTAGTTATAATATTACTAGTGATTTCTGTGATTCTGTAATTTCTGTGAGCACCTCTCAAATTTAGAATGCTTTGTAAATACAGACATCCCCCTCACACACTTGTGTGTTGGGAGTAGCCCTCACCTTGGAGCTGAAATAGAGAGTGCGCCTGGTGCTGTGTAAGAACCACATCTGAGTTTACTGACTGTTGCCTGCCCTTTCTCGCAGACAGGCTGTTCCAGAAATGCTCCCCACTTATTTAAAGGTGTGGGGTTTTTTTGTTTTGTTTTTTTTTTTTATTTCTTCCTATTTAAAAGGTGATAATAAAGCAGGAGCCGGGAGAGCTTCCCCAGCAACCCCAACTACCAGCAACAGGGACAACCACGCAGACCTCCGTGCAGCAGTATGTCACTGTAAAAGGGAGCCACATGTTAGCCTTGTCACCGCAGAAGCCAGTCATGAGCACAGGCGAGGGGACAGTGCAGTCTAAGGTATGAGGGGTGTACTTGGGCATCTTTGGTGTGGTGTAAGCTGGCTTTCTTGTGGTTTCATTGCAACACCTCATTCTCTCAGGGGTGTAGGGTTGCTTCTCTCTCAGACCCAGGCAGAAGCACTGTGGTTAGCTGGTTTCACCATGTGCACGGGGTGTCTCACATCATGTTCACCTGTAGTCCCCTGTAGAAGGGAGCAGGGTGAGGAGGCACTATTGCATTTCATTGTGTACAGGGAACATCTCCCACTTTGTCTGACCCATCGGAACACTGGGGTGGGGGTATTTTTGAACTGGAGCTTGTCAACCCGGAAAGTTGGCTGCCATCATCAGCTCTTGCTGAAACTCATCCAGGTCTTTCTGCAAAAGGAGGCAAATTCTTTCTTTGGACAACAGGCTTGAAATGAAAAAGAACAGGACAAATAGGGAATGGGGTGGAGGCTGAGCCAGAACTAATATGAGGTGGAAGCAGTCCTACTTGAGTGGCAACTCAAGGGTTATATTGTAGGAGTCTGTGCCAATGCACTGCTGCTATGGCAGGAGTGAGGCAGCTTCTGAGAAGTCACAGTAACTGTGCAGTTACAAGATGACAGATGTGTCAGAAATTGTCTCCATTCTTGCCTGTTTCCATTGTGGATAGAGTCAAATCACGTGCCAAGCACAAGAGACTACATACAGAGCTTTCACTTTTGCATAAGTAAATATATATTTGCATTTGCAACAGTTCATTGTCCTTTTTACTGCCTGTTTGAGCAGGTATGCAAACTTGTGTTTGCCTGCAGTTATTGTCAACACGTAGAATTGAAGCATTTTGTGGATTCTGCTTTGAGGCCATAGTTTTCCCAAGGAGTCTGTTCCCATGAATGTGTTGAAACTGAATTTCTGGATCTCTGTGCTTTGCCAAGGCAAGCTTTATCTTCAGCTGGAATTAAGCCCTTGCTTATATATCAGAAAAAAAAAATGGAAGGGCCCTGTAATTTGAATGTACTTAATCTTTTTGTGGGTGCTCTGAAATCCCGGTTATGTTTAACAGTTTATCTTTTTACTTGGGATTGGCCTCTTGCCAATTTAATTTTGTTTTTGAATGAATAGCTTTTATACGTGACTAGACATGTATAAAGTATCCTGAAATGTCTAGAGATGGAGGAAGTGTACCAGCTAGAATTCACATGCTTGCCCTTGCCAGCAGCACATCATCCAATGCTTATTTGTTGCAGGTTGTTGGCGTTCCAGTTGGTTCTGCTTTACAGTCGACAGTGAAACAAGCAGTGGCTATCAGTGGTGGCCAGATACTTGTGGCAAAATCTAGCTCTTCGCTAGCAAAGCCTGTTGGTCCGAAGCAGGTTGTGACTCAAGGTGTAGCCAAAGCCATCGTGAGTGGAGGTGGAGGGACAATTGTTGCTCAGCCTGTGCAGACTATAACAAAGGCGCAAGTTTCTTCCACAGGTGCTCAGAAAAGTACATCTCAAGGCTCAGGTAGGGTAATTTTGCACCTTGTTAATAGCTCATGATGGGCAGACTTTGGGGTTCTATGATGATTTCTTCAACTGCAAAATAGCTGTGTGTGATGGAAAAACTTCAAAATGAGTAGAAAGGTCTATAGGGAAGTTCAGGCTGACTGAGATTACTAATAATGAAAATGTTAACTCATTATCTGTAAAATGGAAGAAGGAGCACAAGTACTTCAAAACATGCTGTGTTCTGTGAGTGGAGGTCAGACGTATGGTGGGGAATGTGCTAGAGACCTAGCAGATTTTGTGGAGCCAGATTGCAGGTTTTTGCTGAGCATTGTGGTCCTTAGATGCTCACAGGGCTCCACATATATCCAACCAACAAGAGCCAAACTACCCTTACTGCATCTTCACATCTTCCCCAGTGCTTACAGTTACAAGAGTTTGGGCAGAAGCACCCAGCCTGCTTCTGCACACAGTTGGCACGTTAGCTCAGGCTCTGGACTGCTTGAAAGGTGCTGTATGGCCCCTAGACTCAAGTAAGCCTGTAGACCCCATGGCTGTGCTGCTTTGGCCTGCAGCTCTAAGTGGCACTGCATGCAGAGAGGGTTTTTTCAGACCTATTCAAAGTGCCTGTGCATCACTGGTGGAGTTAATCTGCAGTTAGGGCAGCTAAGAGTGGATTATCAAAGGCTAGCTGCCTGTCACTCAAGTTCTTTCATCCTGTGCAGATTTCAGTGTGTACTGCTTTCTGCAAGCAGTAGTTTTATTTTAATTTTTTTTATTCTTTCTTTCTAGTGATGGCTACACTGCAGTTACCAGCCACCAACCTGGCAAACTTGGCAAACTTACCACCAGGCACCAAACTGTACCTCACCACCAACAGCAAGAATCCTTCTGGGAAAGGAAAACTGCTTCTGATACCCCAAGGAGCCATACTGCGAGCCACAAATAATGCTAGTTAGTCTTGCAGGGAAATCTAATGAGTTAAATAATGTAATCACTGCATGATTAATATGTTTGGCATTTTTGCTGTAAAGCATCCTGGTACTGTGGAAGTCAGGAATGGGATTGGTTTTCTTTGTTCAGAACAAATGTGGTGTGTTGTGCTCTTCAAGACTAAGATCTCACAAGTGTCGTCTGTTTTAGATGAAACTGCTTTTTATGCAGTGCTGTCAGTGTCTTTCTGTGCTGAAAGCCAACAGTGTAATTTTCCTCAAAATTCAGCGAAGGGTTGTCTTTAACTCTTTGTTGTGATCTGTAGGAAGAGACAACTGCATTTTCGTGATGTAGAACTGAGGTGGATTTGAATGTAGTTGTGAAAGCTATTAAGTCATGGATTGACACCTTGGATAAACTAGAAACATAAGAAATTGACTTTGAAAAGGACAAGATACTATATGTGGAGTGAGGGAAAGAAATGGTTTTGAATATTGATACAAGGTTTGGGCCCAAGCTGTTGGGGCCAGCAGAAACCCTTTGCTGGTAATGGGCTTGTGAATCAAACTTGCTGTGAAATACCTGAAGAATAACATTGCTGAAATAGTTCTGATGAGAGATACTTTGTTTATAGTGTGCTATTGCTGTAGGGCAAGAGTACTGCAGGTTTTGGACTTTGTAGAGGAAGAATTTTGGTGTGAGCCTTCTCCAGAATGCTCCTTTTAAGACTGGGGGTTGGGGTGGGAGATGGATTGGATGTAAACTTTTTGCTCCCGGTTCTGATACTGGCAGTGAGGAAAAGGTATAATTCAGTTTAGTATATAAGGCTGTAAATACCAGCAACATAGCAATAAAGTACACGTCACTGAAAAAGTAATGAAACTACCTTCATGGTGAAAGTATTTGGGGGCTGTAGAACTGCTGATGGGAGCCCTATTGCTTGAGATTTAGAGACGCAGCTGGGGCAGCCCAACCTTGAGAAGGAAATAATCTCACAGACCTCGAGGAAGAGCAAATACTTGTGATTTTTATGACAGAGCCATGAGTATGGCTTTTTTTACCCTTGTTTCTTAATGAGAGACCGCAAAATGGTCAGTGTTCAGTCTGTTCCTTCTGGAGGCAGAGCAATATCAGTGTTGCTACAAATTACCACTGTTTGGTATCCATGATCTAATACTCTGTTAACAAAATTGCATTGGAACAGCCGACAACAGTAAAATTAAGAAGCCAGGGGGATTCAGAGTGTTTTAGGGCTTTTGCTGCAGCTTCATAACCTGCAAAAGTCTGATAAAAAGACTGTTCATCTGTTGGACAGCATCTTCTTTTGAGAGAAAATTCAAAACAGCCTGAAATGAGCTTTGCTTGCCCACCAGTCCTCCTTATTTCCCCCATAGCCCCTTTTGTTCATGGCATTTGCTGAGCTATAAGAGAGCACAGCAGAACACTGGAACTGTGCTGGGTAATAATGTTACTCAGTTGCAAAACATGGCAGCAAGCATCTTGCAAAGTGTTTTCAATTGCTTGTATATACAGGAACACTTCAGCAAGTGACAGTGTCTGGTTATCAAAGGGCCAAGCCTTTTCTTCTGGTTACAGGTCTCCAGTCTGGTTCTTCTACAAATAGTGGAGGAGGAGGAGGAACCCAAAGCACAAGCAGTAACTTGTCACAGCACCTCACCTATACATCCTACATCCTGAAGCAGACACCCCAGGTCAGTGGTGTAAGCATCTTAACTGAACCATATCGACATTCCAGGCTGCAGTGGTGATATGTGGATATCCTGTGGTTCTGTAGTACATGAAACGTTCTTGGACTATGGGATCTAGATCTTCTCTAACAACCCATGCTAAAAACCTCTCCCCTCTGCCAGGCACCTCCTTTACCACTTGCTGTTGCTATTGGCACATCACTGCCCCTCACCTCCCCTTGCAGGGTGGTACCCTCGTGGCTCCTTGCAGGCCAAGAAAGCAGCACTGAGTAAGACCAGGGCAAGCAGTGGGTGGAGAAGAGACAGAGTCTCCAAAGGGTCTCCAAAAGAAGAGAGGTGATGTGACAGAGTTGAAGAGTTATCTTACACAGTGGGATGCGTAAGAGTTGGAGGAAAGCAGTAGAGATAGGACAATAAAGGAGAGTTACTGGAGAGAAACAGCAAGGCTGAGTAAGGAAGAAAAATGAGAAAACAGAAGATTGTGTGAAGGGATTCGTGCGTGATAGTGGGTGAATGAAGCCTCTGAAGGGTAGCAGCTGAATACTGATGAGGAGAAGGAAGGGTGGCAAGATCACAGCTGGTAAGTTATTAGAGTGCACACCTCCAGTTGCCACTGCGTGCTGAGCTCTGAATATATAGCCTTTGTGGGGGAACTAAATACATTTTGAAGTGAGAAGGTGACAGAATGTCTCGATTTCTCTCTTTTTTTTGCCTCGCCCAGCAGCAGCCTTTCTAATCTTGCAACACTTCTTTTGGATTCTAAGCAACATTTGTCACAAAGAATAAACTTGAAGAGCATAAAATGTGTTAAATTTTAGTGAATGCTTCTGACAAGACAGGAAACGTATTGTGGCTTTTTCACCCCTTCCCTTGCATCAGAAAGTGGTGTTCTGCACCAAGAAGGCTGTGTTCTGCTCTTAGTGCAGAAGCATCCACTGTAATTAGCAGTGCCTTGTTTTTAGAAGATGAAATATTGTTGCATTACAGCTACAGGCTTATGTCCTATATTGACACTCCTAGATCTCTGTTGACTCTTAACTGTGTTTCAAAGTGCTGACCTCTCTAACTTATTTCCGGAGCAGGGCACCTTTCTGGTCGGCCAGCCTTCTCCTCAGAGTTCTGGGAAGCAGCTGACTCCAGCTTCAGTTGTTCAGGGCAGTGTAGGAGTTGGAGCATCTTCCACACAAGGACAAGCACTAAAAGTGATAACTGGACAGAAAACAGCTCTATTTACACAGGTAACGTGCAAAGGATGCGTTTCTGTCTTACCAGTCAGCATTTTGTCAGATATAAAGTGTAGGAACCACAGCCATGCATTATGAAAGCTTTTGCTTTTGTAGCTGTTCGGTTTGGGTTTGTTTTTGTACAATTGTGATGCTGGCTGTACTATGGTAAGGAAAGCACATGAAGGCCTATTTTCATATGCAGATATCGGACCACAGTTTTCCAGCTTTATTTCTGTTCTCAAAGTGGGTCATGTGTAAGCTTGGGTTGCTAGTTTGTAAATTGGGATTTCTTAGTGAAATGGAATTAGAGAAGTGAATACAGTCAGGTGTAAAAATGTGCTTAAATATTTGAACCTTAGAAATGGGTCACCTGCTAAAGCTCTTGAAACCATGACAGTTTTGGTATTGCTCAGAGGTCCTTCTTTTAAAAACTACCAAGTGGTCCCTATGAAATTCAAACTCCCCAAGGGTATTGATCATCCATTTGATCATCCAAAACTCAAGACTGATAGGCATGTTTTTGCAAAGTCAGCAGTTTGATAAAGTTGACTTCTGAGGTGATAATTTTGTTCCAGCTGTTATTGCCACAATTTGCCTTCTTCAAAAGTCTTTTGAAAATATTTTTCAGTAGTATAAAAAGCATTTGTCTTGTTTGTCTTGTTGTTGTGGTTGTTTGGGGTTTTTTTAGGTCATTTAAAAAAATCCAAACAAATACACATGTTTTTCTTATGCTGAATTCTCTTTTCAAAGGCTGCACCCAGTGGACAGACATCGCTGGTGAAAATATCAGATGGGTCTATAAAATCAGTGCCTGCCTCATCCCAGCTCTCCAAACCTGGCGCCACTGTGCTGAGAGTATCAGGGGGTGTCATCACCACGGCTGCTGCTCCTGCTGTGGCCCTTCCCGCAAACGGGGTGGCCCAGGTGAGAAACAACACTGCCAATATTCTGTAATACAACATTTTCACTCTAGCCAGTGTAATCCCCAGGGAAGGACTTCTGCTTTTTTCCCCTCTATTTGTATTCTTCTCAGTCAGCATTGCTGGTGGGTCTGCTCTTGTTTGTGTACCAGCGCAGTGCGCACCACTTCTTGTCTGTTGGGTTGTTTGCTGTTTGACATAAAGTAGTATCTGTGAAGAAACAAGGGGATGAGCGAAACTGAAACTTGCACTTTCTTGCTTTTAATGTTGTTAAAATTCAGGTAGGCCAGGAAGGCTTTATCTGAAACAGCTTTTGCAATCATAGAAGTCAGATTTTTTGGGCTACGCAGCTTTTGGAACACCAAATCTGCTGCTGGCACAAAAATTTGCAGAAGAATTTGAAATGCCTGAAGCTCTGTATCCAGCAGGCCAGTGAAAGCCAGCAGTAACTGGACTGTAGGTCGCTTCTCTGAGATCACAGGCTCTACATGGTGCTTTAGTGCCCAGTCTGTCATCAACAGATTTCAGAGGCCATCAGTGACTGTGGTTTGTGGTCCTGTCTGTGTTTAGAGGATGTATCCCCCCTGTATCCTGGGGGAGTTGTAACAGTGCATCCTTGGAACGGGGTGCTTCGGCATGGAGTGAGGTTGGAAGTAAAATATTTGCATTCCTTGAGTTGAATGCTCTTGTGTGTGGATGGAGGTTGTCCACCTGGAGTGAGGTTGGAGTTCACAGGGTGGCAAGGAGGCAGCAAAAAGAACAGCATGTAGTTTGCTGGGAGGATTCCTCCAGCCCTGCTGCTTTTGCTTGTGGGGAAGCAAAGATTAAACAACCAGAAGGTTGACGTTATGCTGCCCTCGGAGGGCTGAACACTGACACACACAGCATATGTAAGGTGAAGGTGCTAAAATTTGCATTAAATGCTACTCACTGTTTTTACAGCTCTCAGTGAAGCTGCAGAGATCGAAATTTTCCATGCAGCTTCTGTATCCCACACTTTTTTCCATTTCTCTGCTGATACCTTTGGACTTCTGAGCAGCAGGGAAATATGAAACATTCCTGGGTCAAATTTCTCATCTGGAGGCCTCCCTGCTTGCCGAAGTTGAGAGTCCTGGCTCCAGATAGTATCAAAGCAGTTGTGGTAGCAGTTCCTGTGTGCATGGTTTCACTTTTTCTGCTTGAAACGTGGGCTTTTGCATATGTGCTTGAGAACCTCTTGCTTCTTAATGATAAACATTTGGTTTTGCTCCTCCTAGATATTCCTTCATTGTGCTTATTGTTGAATCACCTATGACATGAAAAGGAATTGTTATCCCTCTCTCTTTTATGCAGCAAATAGATAATGCAGGTTCCAGTTCATCATCTTCTGGAACTCCTGCAGCAAAGCCATCTGGACAGCAACACCAAATCTGTATAAGCCAGAGCCAGTCAACTTCATCAGTAGTGAATAAGACCGCAACTTCCACTGTTGTAAGTGTTGCTTCTCTGATGACTACACCAACGCCTGTGACTGGAAAAGCTGCAGTATCAGGTATTAAACTCCCTTTGTGACTTTCCTATAGAAACTTAGAATCCAGGTGAGAGTTCTTTAGATGTCTTCACTGTAAATGGAAGAGTGTAGAGTCACCTGCATTTGTGAACGTGTAAAGGAAAAGTCACGCTTTCCAAAACATGCCTTATTAGCATAACTTTTGGCTTAGCCAAAGAGATGTCTAAAATAATTTGGCATCCTGTCACATCACTGCATTGACTGTATCTGTTACAAATAACAGTGTGAGTTGCTCATTGGTATTGGAGAGGGATTTTAGTTTTCATGCCAAGTTCTCATTAAAAGATGCATTCTGCCTGTTGAAGAGCACAGTGTGTCACTGAATGCTGAAACTGTCAAGGTACCAGCAATACTACAGACTTGATTAGTTTATGAAAGTGAAACTCCACTGAAGTTGGAGAAGCTGCATGAGCAGAATTTGGCTCTGAGGCTTTGCATCTGCTCTGTTTGGCTTGGAACAGAGAGAGATGTTGATTAGGGGAAACTGAAGGCTTTGAAGTCAAAATCCATTAGGTACAGTGAGGAAGTTTGGATCTGGAATGTCAAGTTAATAAAGGTGCGGTAATAAAGATGGACTGCCCTTATGTAGAGGGGAGTTTTCGTTATTTACTTTTATTGTCTTCCAGAATCTTTTGTATCATGGAGAGTACATATAGCAGGTTTAATTTGAGTATTACAGGTTAAAAATCAGAAATTTTCATTTTGACTAATTTACTTGCTGGCATGTTCTGTTGACTTGAAATGGCTTCTTACTAAGTGGAAATAGAGTAAAAATATGGAAAAGAGAAAGTAAGTTGCAGTGACCTCTTCTGACAGTGTTTTTTTAAAGCAACTCTTGTTGTTTCCTATGTGCCGCAGTCTTCCAAACTCCTCCTGTTTTCATAACACTGTTTTTCCCAGAGCTTGAAAGTAAACAACATAGTCTGCTGACTGTCAGAATTCTGCAATAAGTGGTTCAGTACTTTCCTCTTTGCAAACAAAGCAGCGTTTTTTTTTTGTAGAAAATATGCCGTTCTAAATAGCTTTCAGATTAAAACTCCCATTTAGGTATGAGAATGTTATCTAGGTTTTGTTTTGTTTTTTTATAACCTGAGGCACTGACTTCATCATGAAAAGCTATTTCTTCAAGAATCCTAAAAGAAGCAGTGGCTATAAAACATGATATTTCAATGTAAAATCAAAACAAAACTGTGTTAAAATTCTGCAGATTTTTATTTTTAAAGGCAACTTTTTGAAAAGAATCTCAAATTTTCCCATTGTTTTGCAACGAACAATGTGTCTGACCCATCAAGCAAATAGGGTTAGTCGCAAATGTCGTGTTCTTACTCGCTTTGCTGTTTGGGTCCCTTGCTTTCCTATCCTGACACGTGTGGATCACACACTTGGGACGTCCCCCAAGGCACTCTTTTAAATGATGTGTTTTCTCAAAGTGTGGTTAACTGTTCTGGAGAGAGACTTGCAAAGCCAGGAGCGTTTACTCGCCTGCTGGAGACTGGCTCTGTGCCCAAAGGAACCTTCAGTTCACCATTTAACATCCCCAGAAGAACTGCTGGGAGTCAGTGTATCAAGGGGAGCCAACCAGCACTGAGCTTGGCCATCCTGGGGCTGTGTTTTTGAGAGGGCTGGAGGAAGAAAAAAAGGTTTTGACCAGATGTGTAGCAATTGTATTTTTAATTCTAAAAATACGGGCTTTTATTTAAATGAGTCTCAAATAGAATGCACTATGATGTTTAAAAATGTAATACTAGGTTAGACTTCTTGCCTGATGGTGAAAGCCTAACTGACCAGTGCTGTGCGTCTTTCAAAATCAAGAAACATCTTCATCAGACCTTGCATGTCTAGTACTTGAAAGGCAGCTGTGCTTCTTAAACAATAATAATAAAATATGAGAATGGAAACTTTAACTCAAAACAAATTGTGAGTATAAAATTACCACTGTGAAGCTAAGAAGTCTACTGTTGTCGATGTTTTAAAATAGAAACCTATTAAATTTCCACAATCTGAATAAAAGATTGAATACAATTATATTGAAAATAACTGGTTTACCAGTAGAAAAGATGGGCATAGGCCCAAATCACAGTGTTAGAATGCTGGCTGTGGTGGCTTGAGGTGTCATCACTGTGGAGGACAGAGCTGGTGATGAATACTACTCGCCCATGGCAGTGTGGCGCAGCTTGGAGCTGTGCTGGTTTCCACCGAAGTCACTGGGTGCTGCCATTGATAACGCTGTTAATTTCTGAATGTCCTGCTTGTTCTTTTATCCTTGACTAAAATCAGTGATTTAATTCAGTCCCCGCTTTAATAAGCTTCATAGCTTGATTAGCCATCCTTATGGATGTATTCAGTGCATGTTACAGAAAAACACAGGACACTCCAGTTCAGCTATGTCCTTCATCAGACTTGCTGCACAGCTTTGGGCTTGTTGCTTAGTTAAAACATGGTTGATGGTGCTCTGCTGACTGCAGTGGATTCTGCTAAGCTGAATTGCCGAGGTGTGTGTGGCACTTGGGTACCTCAGTGAGAGTGGCTGTGTAAGTACAACAGAGCTGTCCGTCACTGGCTTACCAGACCCGTGAGCACAAGGTCTTGTTCTGACAAGAGTGTTTTACTCTGTGCTGAGCCTGCTTCAGTTGAAAGGTTTGTGTTACATCAACTTTTGGTTAAGATTACTTAGGCAATTAGGAAACCTGCCTCACAAATATCAAAGTGCTGTGTGGCATGTAGTACTGCACACACTGTGGTGCAGCACCCCGGTATTTTAGCAATCATTTGTGTCAGTAAAAACTTGTCTGACAGTTCACTGAACTGTGGCTTCTTGAGAGTGGCAGTGCTAGCTTACATGCCATCCTAGTTCAGGTAGAAAGGGAGAGAAGTAGCTGGAGATAAACAAAATGGTGTGTTTTATTTAACATTTTGTCTTCCGTTCTTCTTGCAGGGTTGCTAAAAATCCACTCAAATCAGTCTAGTCCACAGCAGGCTGTTCTGACAGTTCCCAGCCAGCTTAAACAGCTCGGTGTAAACACAGCTTCTGGAGGTGTTCAGACAATACTCATGCCTATGAACAAAGGTAAAGGGCAGAGGAGGATGGCAGATGGTGTTTGAAAATCCCCTTTGACACAGGGTAGCTCTTGATCACTGTTGGCATACGTGGGCCAAAGTTAGAGGTAGAAGAAAATGTAGCAAGGAAATTCATCCCTAAACTTTGTGCTGCAAACACTGTGTTGCTTCTGAACATGGTTATTTGTCAAAGTGTATGAAATTTGATTTTTTTTTCTTTTATTTTTCTTTTCTGTGTTGTTTTGTTGGGGCTTTTTTTTTTTGCTGTTCCTCTCCAGTGATACAGTCACTTTCTACCAGCAAAGTTTCACCTGTTACAGCTGTCACAGCAGCAAGTACCGTCGTCCCTAGTCCCTCTACAGCGTCCATCACTAAAGGTAACAAGGAATTTCTCAGTAAGACGAGTAGTAGAAATAGGCTGGTGCTGCTTTATGCAAGTGGCCTAACTATGAAAGTAGACTCTGTGACTGTGGGTTCCTTTATTTCCATTGTTAATAGGGTTTAAATCAAGTAAAAATGGCATCAGGGGACTAGGAAATTAACAGTGGCTTCCCCCTCAACAAATCCCAAAGGAGAGGCAAGTACAGAGAGAAATGAGGGTGCTGTAGAAAGCTACCATGAGTACCTTGAACGTTCATTGTTTCAATCCATATTTGCAGAAATGCGTAGAGCAGCATGTATGTAATCACAGTTTCTGCTGTCCTTAGAATAGTGACTGTGGTGAAATGTACTGGAGAATGCTTTCCAGCAGCAGTAGGTGTAAACAGCACATGTGTGTGCACGCACACACGCAGGGGAAGAATGTACACACAGTACTTTGCAGAATAATGCATAGGCCAGAGCTGAGATACTCAAAGTCCAGTTCTTGCAGATCCATCATGCTTCTCTCCCATCCTAGATGAATCACCAGACAGCCTGGCCGTTCTGGGTTGGGAACATATCTCTCTCTCCTGCTCCTGTCTCACCAGAGTTCTGTCCTAGACGTCAGAAAGTTCACTGATATCAAAATCAGTGAGGTATTCAAAAAGATCCTCACTTTGAAACGTCACTTCTTGCTAAAACTGTTAGTAGTTTTCTCTACAGCACTTTGTTTACAGAAAGGCCAACGTACATTTGCAGGCAGTTCAATCTAGATCAGGCAGTCATATGCAAAACATCAGCAATTGATTATGCACATGCAGATTTTCTAGAAACGATGTGAGCATGTTGAGATTGGGGGGGGNATTGAAGGCCAAATTTGTTCAGGCTTAACAATCAGAATGTGAACAACAAATTAAGTGATGTTATGTAAGACCCTTAGTCTTACCAGACTCTCACAAGACATGATTTATCAAGCTTACTGGTACTTTTTGTCTCTTAAAATCTGTTCTGTTTCTTTGAAGTTAAGATGGAGCCTGATTCAACAGGGCAAAACTGCAGTTCTGTGGGTACCCAAGAAGGCCAAGCAGCAGTAAAAACAGAAGAGAGCTCTGAACTTGGGAATTACATTATCAAGTAATTGTTCATTTCTCTATAAGTATTTCTGACCTTTGCAATACCAGGGGGTGAGGAGGAGGCTCCAGGGAGAACGTGCAGTAGTGTTAAGTTTGACCCAGAAATACATTATAAAATCTTCTGTCCCATACGCTGCTATATTGGTACGAATTCCACTGGCTGGCATTTGTTTCAGACAGTGTTGAATATTTTCTTTGTAAGTGGATTTTATGCAGGGCTCATGAAAGGGGAAGAAAATTATTTGAAGATTTGCAGTCGTTTTGGGGTTTGCTAATTTATCATCTGCTGCTTGTATAATTCCCATTGCCGTTGTGTGTCCTTATTGAGGTCAAATTGCCCAGTGGAATGCAGGTCATAAAAGGGGCATCTGAAATAAGGAGAACTGTCTCTCTTCTTGCCTTACTAGTCTTGTAAAGCTCATATGCTTCTGTAATTACTTAGTGTGACGGCTGCCTTTGTTCAGAATTTGAATTAAATAATAAAGATCATTGGAGTATTTGTTCACTGGATGCTATGAAATCCAGTGCCTTGCTTGTGATGCTCGTGCAAGTACTTGTTAGTGTCTTTTTCACCAGAACTCAGTTTGCAGAATTTTCCCTGCATATTTCTTGTAATGTGTAGGGTATTTTTTTTCTGCTCTTGATTACTCCATGTTTTGAAAAGGTTATTTTTTATCCCAACATATCCCTGCAGACATTACCCTGATGGAGAGTTTGTGTAAGAGATAGGAATAAACCATCAGACAATACACACTGGAAGTTATCTTAGTTGTAAAATAACCAAGGGAAAAATACAGTTCTTGGCAGTTAAATACAGTATGGCTGGTTAAGTAAAATTTCCCTAAACTCCTGTGAGTACAAAGCTTCCCATGCAGCATCCCATGTTCCTATTGGGACAGCCTGTACTAATAGGAGCATCTTATCCCTCAAAGTAGTGTTGCAGCTTGCAAGATGATGCAGGGATTTCTTCCAAGCCAGCCCAAAAAAGCCTGTCTTCGGTTTCTTCATCATGACAAATGCAGCTTCAGATGTGGACACTTCAGCAAGAGGAAGTGCTGTTTGAAATACCTTCTCCGGATTGGGGCATAACAGTTTATCCTCATACTAGTACTGCTATAATGCCTTGGGGCTAGGGACTTGAAACCATGCAGTGATTTTGAAACATTTTTGCATCTGATTCATTGCTTCCAACAGTATTCTTCATTGTGATTCTTTTTATCCCTTGCAGCATAGAATATTTGGAGAACACCCAGCAGCTTTTAACAGCAATAGTGAAGAAAGTTCCATTAATTGCTGAAAAAAGTAAGCAGTAAATGAAAAGGCTTTGCTTTCTATTTTCAGTGTATTGACAGAATGCCTTGCACACTCTGTAGCCACAAGAATTATTAAAAGGCGGAATGAAATGAAGCCATTTTCCTAGATAGATTACTCCAGGAGTTGTTCTAAAGATGCTTAGAATCATATTCTTCCAATAAAACCAAATATGTTGGCAGCAGTTATTAACTTTCAACTGTGTTTTGGTTAAATAGATTGTATTTCCTCATATAATGGCTGCGAGTAGGTTTTCTTTTCCCTGGTTTGTCCTTAATAGATGTGCTGCTTTTTTTTTTTTTTTTCTTCCTTAATGCCAGCATTTCAGAAATGCTTGCAAATGTGATAACATCGCTCAGCATTGGAATGTGTTTGTTGTTGGGGTTTTTACTTCTGTGTTTTTTTTTAAACAAAAGGTGGTAGCTTGCAGAGAAAGTTTTTAATCTTTTATGGTACTCTATAATTGCATACCTCTTGCTGTGTACCTAGCTGAAAATATATCAGCTTTCTCTGGTAACTAATGCACTTTGAATAAGTGGCCCTGGAGACTGGGTAGGTCAGACCCTCTCAAGGTAAGCCCAGTGAGCAAAGTAGGAGTGGGCGGAATGGTAAAGCTTTTGTTACATACAACTCTCTGGCCTACGGCAGCATTCATGAATCCGTTGGTTAGGATTCATATCCTTTCCTTATGTTTCTTCCAGGAAACCTTTTCACTGTATCATTTTTATATTGCAATTTTTTTGGCAAAAAAAAATGTTTTCCAAAGGAAGAGACATTGCCCAGTAAGACAGACTTACAGGTCTACATCATTACAGTTTTGGGGGAATAGGAGGCTTAAAAGAGCCCATAGCCACAGATGTCTGTATATCCTGACCAAGAGGGATGCTGATTTTACTTTCAAAAACCAAAGTGTCCGCTGCACGTATCTGTGCTGTGCTCAGAGAGAGCATGGCATTTGTGGGAGTTACACTCCTTGATCCTGTGAGCGTGAAACAGCTTTCCCTCTTCTTCTACACTAAATAACATCAAAACCAGAATTTATCTTTCTTACTTAAAATTTAGTACTGTTTTTGGCTTTGTGATTTCTAGGTGAAGATGTAAGCTCTTTTTGTGCCGGTTCAGTGGAACAGTATTACAGCTGGAATATTGGGAAGAGGAGGGCAGCCGAGGTAATCCTCTCCTCCTGTGTTTCTTAAGCAGTCACTGGGGATGCAAGAAGAATTTCTGAATTATGGAACCTTCCTTATTGTTGGCTGGTTTGTTTTCTGAAGCAGTCTGTCGCATTTTAAATGGAACCATTCCTTACTGCAAGATGCACTGATTTGTGTCCAGGTAGTGATCCAGTTTATTGTTCAGAGACTTTCTCAAGCAGAAGGGACTCTAAAGGTCATTTTTCGGTTGGTTCAAAGTAAGGTATTTTTGAAGCATTGTCAAAATCAGAATTTTTGTAAAGTGGGCACTTTATCCTCATCGCTCCTCTGTGGCATATTACGATCATGGGAATTTTACCCAGCATACTTTGTGCATCTTTTCATGGGATTGTGTCTGCTTTCTGTAGGAAGAGAATTGAGGGAAGGGGTCTGACATAAGCAATGCTAGTGCTGAAATAGATTGTCAGTGCACTAAAGATAAATATTTCAGTTAATCTGGACCTTTTTGTATTGTGATTATTATGTTTTTCCCCTGTTCCTTCATAGTTTTGTTATCTTGCTGTGGAGTTTTACAGGAAACACAAAGTTGATCAGACCGTCTGCTGTTGCCAACTTAAATGATTAAAGAGTTTAATCAAAATTTTGAGCAGCATATATTGCTCTGGTGGATTTCTTGCCTTATGCCATCTTACTTGGGAGATGAGACAGTTCAAGTCAAGACAAATGTGTCTGTGCCCCTCTAAATGAGTGTCCCGGTTTCTTGAGGTTGGATGAGAAAGCAGAGTTTAAATGACCTGCCTGCAGCTGCCTAGTATGAGGATTAGGCCCATCTTCCACATTTGTTTTTCCTTGTCATTTGGACTTCTGAGAAAATCTCATTCTTTTTGTTTCCCTTGCAACGTGGATTTTTGTTCTGGGACATAGTCTAGCCTTAAATGTTTTGGCCAGTGTGATGAGCTTTCCCTTTGGTTTGTCACAGTGGCAACGAGCAATGACAGTGAGAAAGATCCTTCAAGAAATCATAGAGAAGCACCCTAGGTTTCACAACATTACACCCCTGAAAACAAAGCACGTGGTGCACTGGTGTCGATGCCATGGCTACACTCCACCTGACCCAGAGACCTTGCGGAATGATGAGGACTCGATTGAAGATGTGCTGACACAGATAGACAGTGAGCCAGGTGAGTATGGAGGGACAGAAAGCTCCTTTTTGCCAAAGACACTGTTTATTAAATGGCTCAAGACTCTGTGCACGCGCACATGTGTGCTGCTTCTTCCAGAGAAGGGGATTCTTACTTTCTTTGTTTTTTAAGTTGATGCACTCTGGAGTAATAGAAGCTGGAGATCTTAAGGGCAACCTACATGTGAGGCTACCCCTCATACCTACCAATCCTGATGTTCTGTGGGGCCTCTTTGGGGTTTTATTGTGCTTTGGAGGCGCAGTATGAGAGATGATTCTTGCCTCACAGTGTAATCATTTATAAGTGGGCACACAGACTAAGCATAGAGAGTAATGACAGTTCTGCCCTTGGGTACGCTTAGCCTCTGTTAAAAGACTTACCGTGCAAACAGTGTGAATCAGTTCAGGGGCAAAAAAAACCCCAAAACTGGCAGCAGCAGTGCGGAGCTCAGTGGGGGTTAATTTACTTCCAAAGGTGAAGTGAATAGGCCCGTGTGAAGCTTCACGTTCTGTTATTACAGCTGCTACGTTACTGTACTAGGCATAGCTCTGGGATCTCCACAGTCCATTTTAGTATGTATTAAACGTATATTTTTTTATTTCATTAATTCTTCATAGTTAAGCTCCCTCGTTTCACCTTCAGATAATCCCTTTCCCAAAGCTGAATGTTTTCCTGTTCTGATCAAACAGGGATTTAAGGTATTTCACAGAAGTGTATGGATTTGATGATTATTTGCCAAATCTGGCCCTGCATTGCAGCTATTGAAAGGAAGCCTACATCCACCTTTTAATATTTGTATCTAAATAACTAGATCTGTGTTTGTCTTTGAAGAAAAGAATCTGTTTATTGCATAGCTTTCCACTAAAGGTTTTACTCGCTCATGTCCGGCATACAGAGAAGAGGCTACCCTTTTGTAATTCCACTGCAAATCTGTCTTCTGATTTTTCTAAAAAGCATGATAATACTTGTCACAATGTAAAAGATGATTTAGTGCTATGTGGTGTCTACATAGTAAAAACTCCATTTCTCCAAGCATGTTGAAGAGCATCAGACTGCTTTGCCAGTTGTCAAAAAGCTTCTGTGAGATTTTTTGGGAGACTCACATTAGCCTGGTTTTGTTTGAAGTGGAGCCTTCTTGATTGGTGTAGGAGCAGATGAGGGAGAGAACCATGTGTGTCATGAAGATATAATTAGAAGGCTCTCAATGACTGTTTGCATTTCTGTTCAGCCTTATGTTTGGTAGGAACTACAAAAATAGCTTCCAATTACCTTAATTTCTTACCATATTTTGTGAGCGTGCATCTGTTTGTAAACAGCTTTCCATAACCTATCATGTGTTTAATTGATTGCTTCTTTTTCAGAATGCCCTTCATCTTACAGCAGTGGTGAGGAGCTGTGCCGAAAACTAGAGGAACTACAGCAATTTCTGAAACGAGAACCAGAACATGAAGAGGAAGTAGATATTCTCAACTTCAGTGAACCATTGAAAATAAACATTAAGAAAGAACAGGAGGAGAAACAAGAAGAGATGAAGTTCTACTTGGCTTCCTTGCCTGCATCAGAGTTTGTGAGGGACACTGCAGAGAAGGTAATAAGTGAATCATAAAACTAACAAGAACTGCTTTTAAGTTGTGGTCTTGCATATATTTAGTTGCCTTTCTTTCATCTGTATGGGCCTCTGGATGCTTTATGAAAGTTTTTATAAATGCCCTGGTAAAATTGGACCTTCTGACTCATGACACTCAGCTGGCTGTTGGTGGCAGGAGCGGGTGAAGCCTGCCAGCTGGGAGGTCGTTTCAGAGTAGCTGTGTTGCAGGGCTTAGTACCAGAAAAATCATCCTGGAAGGCTAGAAGCAAGGGGAGATGAGGGAAGAGGAGCACTGGCACTGAATTCTTCCTGTTGCATCACATGAAAGATTCAGGCTCATTGCTTGGACCAGTGCTGTTTAATAACAGCTTCTGAAAAGGGGTTGTGGTAAAGCTTAGACCACAGCAAACTGCTGTATTGCTTGGATTTCTTCCCCCTACTCAAATTAGGGTGAAAGAAGGCGGGGAGAGGGGCTTCTGTCACAGCAGCAGGAAGAAAAGAGAGGAAACTGGCTCAGCTTGTAGGAAAGAGTGCTCACCATTATACCAGCCAGCAGAGACAGGAGCAGCGGGAGGGGTTTGCATGCAGCAGTTGTGAGAGAAAGGAAGGATCTCTGTCTTCACCTCAAATGCTGACAAGACTTTGTTTCTGCAATGTAAGTCTCTGGCTACGTAGGTGACAGGGCATGGCCATGATGAGTGTAAGACTGGGGGCTGAAACACTCTCTTGATGTGGAACTTTTGTGCCAGGGGTACTGTTTAAAGTGGCTTCAGTTGCCATAGTTAGGTGCAGGGAAGATCATGCATAGATGGATTCAATATATGTACAGTTTTAAAATGGAGCTTCCATTCTCAGTCCAAAGATACCCAGTGCAGCCTGTTTTCTATGTGGACATTATGAAACAAAAATTAAAACCTGTTTTTGTTTCTTCTGTGTTTTAGAGGCATTTCTGCAGGCTGTTCTAATGGTCAAGCTTCATTTTCTCCAGAGTTTTTTTTTTAAATGAAGCCTGAGATTATACTGCTTGAAAGTTCTGCAGTGTCTGCTTGCTTGTTTTTTGACTACCCTTCGTAACAGATTTTTTCTGTTAATCTCATTCTCATCTAATTTGCAGTACAACGTGGGTTGTGTTATTTGATGTACTAATTTTTTTTTCTCTCTCATATTTTACAGATAGGGATTTCTTTTCAGCCTGCTGAGGTACAAAAGAATGTTTATGCATCAGTAATAGAAGATATGATTTTAAAGGTAAGAAATTACTTCACAGTAAGAACTTTTCTGTAACTATATTAACCCAGTAACGTAGAAAAAAAGATTGAAATACATATTAATATGCATTTATCAAATCAGGAGATGCAGAGTCTGATGTCTGCCTTTGTGCACGTATAGAAAGATACATAGCTGGCCAAAAAGAGTCATATACTTCTGTGTGTGTTTCCAGCTTTCCAGCGGATTTGTTGGCTTGGACACAGAATAGTGATTTGCAGATTTTCACTGCCAGTAAGATACTGACTCGTTCTGTAACTTTGAGAGTACCCTTTACTTTGCTCTGCCCTTCAGAATTGGGGGGGAATCTGCCAGAGTTCTCTTAAGACTTGATTATTTTATACGAGGTTAGCTATTTTTTCCTAAACACTGTTTGATTTCTTTTTGCCTGTGTTGTCTCTGCTGGGAGACTGCTGAATTCCTGCAAACAGTAGCAATTCTGCCTTTTATGAGAAACCATTTCTCTATCATAATCACTTTTGGGAAAACAGAGATGGTTTCTTACCAAAGCTTTGAACAGCATGGAATTGGAGTTCTTGGGTTTGGACTGAAGGCTAACAAAGATTATTTTTAGCAGTGCTGTGCTGTATTTCAAGCCAAAGACAGTTTTGGGGGTTGTTTATACAGGCTGCTGCTTATCAGAAGATCAGTTTTACAAAAGCTAATTGATTCCAGGCCACACATGCACTTGCATGTGCACTTCTGCTGTGCTCTCTGTTACTTACATAGTTGAACTCGGATACAGATACATCCATTTGTGGACACAGATTGTAACCATCAGATTGCTCCATTATAATTGTAGAGTTATGCCAGCTTTCCTGACTGAACGGCCCAGAAACCTCTGCTCTAGTCTTGATACAGGCACAGGAAGCCAAGAGCCTTAATTACCTTTTGATTGAACCTTGATTAAGCCAAGTGTGTAGGGCATAGGGCTGCCGTCTGCGTGCTGTCCAGACTGGGAGTTTTTTGTGTGGCTTGACATAAGCCTGGTGACCACAGGGAGTGGCTAACAAGCATACACCAGCTCCCAGGAGAATATCTGGAATCTGCCACGTACAAAACAAGCTCTGGTGTGTGAGAGGCAGGGCCCTAAAATGCTCTTTGAAGCACAGGCTCTGGAACATTGGATCCACCCTGCTGCGTGCACATACTGCTCTGCAGGTCCAGAGAGAAACCAGACTGGGCAGTTGCAGTCTGAGCTCTGTGCATCTGTAAGTCTCTTCCTTTCTGTTAAATATACTCAGTTCTTACTACTGTGCTAATAAAACTCACTTGGGCATCTTGAACTGCCCTCTGCTGATTGAATACAGGATTGAAGTGACCCAGAATTTCAGCTGCTCTTATACTGATACTCGAGTAAATAGCATGTTCTTTTCCTCTTTTCGTAATGCTGTTTCCTAATGTTGTCTTTTGTCACAGGCCACTGAACAGCTTATGAGTGATATTCTACGGCAAGCGCTGGCTGTGGCATACCAGACCGCTCCTCAGAACAGGTACAGCAGCTTGTTTCCTCTTGGACCACTTATGCCAGCACTAAGGGCCAAACTGCTTCAGGAATTTAGTCAAATTAGCTCAGACCACCTGAATGAGGGAATTTATGATCTGGGAAGATCCAAGCCTAAGGAGGAGGTTTGTCATCTCTTAGCTCCACAGCGGCAAAGGAGTGGTAACATAGACAACACCAGAAACTGAGGCAGCGTTGCCACGCTCAAAGGCAGATGGCCTGTTTCTACAGAGCCACTCGTCCACTTCACGTTACCATGTAGACAACTTGCCCGTGGTCCGCCAGAACTTAAATAACCTAAATAATCTCTTCTTTACTTTACTGATACACTCTTCTCTGGCTCAGATACCGAGTGATTTTTATGGTAATGATTAGGCCATATTTTGTTTTCTGTTCAGCAGCATGATTTGGGATAGCTTGAAATTGAAAAAAAAAAACAAACCACTATGAGAAAATGCCTAGTTTGAATATTTACTTGTATGCAATATGTAAGTATTTATATAATATATAAACATACATACATATGTTACATATAGAAATAGGTACACATATTCTGTGCTATAGAAGTTCAAGAATTAATACTTCAGCACTTGATTTTCCTGTCCCGGTACCCAAGATGTTTCCCTCAGTCACTTAGGAGTAGCTTTTTTGTGACGTGACATTTTAATGCTTTTCCTGTGTTGCTCTAACACCTGCTCTTTTATCCTGCTTTTTTTATTGATCTTTTTTTTCCTCCCACTGTTAAGAAATTTATTGACTTGCTGCTTTATGGACACGTGTCTTTTTATGTATTATAATAGCATCTCTGATGCATTCCCTGCAGGACTCCAAGAGAGATCACAGTGATGAATATTCACAAAGCCATCTGTAATATTCCCTTTCTTGACTTCCTCACAAACAAACATATGAAGATATTAAATGAGGAACAATGAAACAGAGCAGAGAAGATGCTACAGGAAAGGTGGATTTATGACTGAAGTTGGGTTGACAAATACAGTATTTCTGTAGGACACTATTATATACGTTTATAACATTGGGCTACTAGATTGTTACCTCCAATTAAAGATGCACCTTAATGCAACAAAATGACGCTCTGTTCCAAATCAAGTTGTTAAATGTCAGTGTTTACTTGGTAAGTGTATGTTCAGTGGCTGAACAAACATTGTCAGTTTGCATCGAGTTGCTAGCTGTGAGAGACTCCACAGGCCTAGTCCCTCTGAGACAGCTGTATTGATGAGATTGAACATTTTTTTTTAAGAAAAGAAATTACGCTTTTTGATGCAGTCTACGTACAAGTTGGTTTCCCCATGTAGTGGGCAGAACAGTTGCTTTGGCCCTCCAAACATGAGAAAAGTAAAAGGCAGCTTTTAAAGGTGGGTCATTTGAGTAGGTGGGTGGGTTGGTTGCTTAGGTTTGGGTGTGGGGGAGCAGAAGGTTGATGGCTGCAACAAATTCTGCCAGTTCTGCTTGAGCATGAACTATGTGAGTGAGAACACAGCCGGGTAGGCCTATCATTAGCTTATTCAGCCTAGTGTCAGCTAAGTGTTCCTTGCCTCTAGAGGAGGTGTCAGATGCCACCTTTCTTAGTCCCCTCAGAAAGGGTAGGCTGGGGCATGCTCAGTCAAGATGAATAAACCATGGTCAGGCTTGGTAAGATTTGACTGACCACTTGTCCTGCATGGGAAAGGAGAGGAGCAAGGACAGTATTCAGTGTTTGTGGGCTTGGACTGGCTGAAACCCTTTGCTTGCCCAGTGAGTGCCTCCCCAGGCTGCCAGAAGGTTCGGAGTGTGCTGGACGGCAGGTGACCAGCTGTGTTGTATGAGTCTTAATGTTTTGACAGCATTCACTAATGGTCAGCTTAGATTGTGAAGTGCTGTGGGAGCAGTACCACTTTGGCTGAAGTTCTGCTCAACGCAGAGATAATGAAAGAATTTGGTTTGCTGCTTGTGGGGATCTCCTCTGATGTCTTGACTGCAGGAAGAAGTTCTGCTACTAACCCCAGCACTTACCTGTCTCAGGAACATCACTGGTGTGGGAGACACGTCTGCAGCCTGGCTATCAACGCATCGCTGAAGAAGGCTTTGCTGACAACATCCTGACCGCCCCTTTGTCCTGCCCCATGGGTGCTTGCTAGTAGTGTGAATAAGCCATTGTAAAGTTGGTGGGACTCCTGTTGGACTGTCATGCTTTCCAGGTGCTTGTTTTGTGAAGCAGTGCTGTCATGTGGGTGAAGCATGGGTCAAACAGCCAGAACCTCCAATGCGCTGATCTCAGCTGGGTCTCTGATCTGCTGCATGGCCTTTGATTTAATCACTCTGTGCCTCAGTTTCCCCATCTCTGAGCATGGGGAGCAGGATACCTACCTCACAGGGGTTTACTGAGGCCTCGCTCTTGTTGGTGCCATGCTTTGACAATACAAAGCCTTTTATAAACATTAAACTACAGTTATCTTTCCTGGCCTGGGGTAGGAACAGAAATCTTAAAAATGTTATCTTTTGGTGCTTTTTTGGGCTAGAAGACAGATGATGGTAACTCCAGCAGTGTGCAGGAACTGTGGAGGACGGTTCAGTGAGAGGGCAGTTTCAGGCTTCCATGAGAATAGCGCAGGTTCTTAAAAAGAAGAAGGTACTGTGTATCTCATATGAGGTGCTGCCTGTCTTCTCCACCTTAAATAAAACCGGGGTCTGCAGATAAGCCCCTCTCAGCTCATCAGAGCTAACAGGGAGTTACAGTTTGCTTGTGTAAGAGTGGCGGAACCTGGCCCTTGAATGTAGGAAGTGGGACCAATGGATGGAATCCAAACAGCATTCAGAGAAGGACTTAAACACCCCCTAGAAAGGGTGTTTCAGATGCTCTGGGTTCAAAAGGTGATCCTGGCTTGTTCGGGTGAACTGAGTGCAGGATTGCCTGCAAGGTAAGGTGCACAGCGTAGCCCTGACATAAGTTTTTTCAGCTGAGGTCGGTGTGAGAGCAGTGGTGATTGTGTTTGAGCTCAGTGCTGAGAGCAGGGAGGAATCCAGGTCGCTGGGGAACTGCAGGCTCCACATTTTGTAGGCTGTAGTGAACTCAACGTCCATACTGCTTTCAGGCACCCCTGTACGCAGCTTTTAAAAAAGAGAAGGGCATTCTCAAGATATCTGTCACTATCACTATGACAGCCTGCAGGTTGTGTGGGAACAGCCTTTTGGGCAAACTCAGTCGTGCTGTGATCTTCTGCAATGACACATGCATTTCCAGCCCCCGTCTCCTGTGGGCTTAGTTTCTGGGATTCTGATATGCCCAGAGCAGCTCTTGAGGATGCAGGAGCTCGTCTTTGGGCGTCTGTTTGCAAATTGTGGCTTCCTTGCCTGCGTCCTATGAGGAATGGAGTTTCAGAATGAGTCCTGAACCTGGCCCTGAAGCAGGCGGGTAAACGCCCCTTGCTCTTAATGGGGTTCTTGCAGTGGAGATCTGTTGCTACATTTCTGAGCAACCACAGGTTGTTCTCCTAGGAGATGCTATATTAATAATATATAAAGTTTGCTGGAGAAAAATAACAAAAGCAGATAGAAAATAACACGTTTGTTTAGTCCTTCAGATGTAGGAAACATTTGCAACAAGTTCTTTGAATTTTGAAAAGTGGCAGGAGAAAAATTTGTTGGCGAGAAGCTCCTGTGGGAATTGCTTGGAGATGAGTTAGAGGTTGTGGAATTTCATGCACCCATTCAGGTGTGTGTGGAACGCTACAGATGATATGGTGTGTAGAAATGTTACGGTATATTTCTCTGGCTTTCTAAAGAGTCTTGATACAAGTTAAAGATCTCCTTACAAATATTGCCCCTGTTTGTAATGCTGAGTGTTTAAATACTTCATGTTATCTGTATTATACTGTATAATTGTGTAAGATACGTATGTTTACAATAAATTCTTTTATTAGCTGTGATAGGATTGTCTTGACTCTCACCTGTCCCTCAAAGAAGTTTCCCCATATCCACGTATTTCTGTGTGCTCTGTATATTCAGAATGTTTTAGTTACTTCTTGATAAAAATTGGTGGTTGGGGAATTGATCTGGCGGAAAAGGTAACTTTTCCCTTTTCTAGTTATTTTAAAAAGCTCTTGGGTTTGGAGGTTGGGGGAGGGGAAGCCAGGAGCTCAGCAAGCTTAGTTCCTCCAACTTTTCATGCTCCAGAGCAGCCTGTTTAAACAGCAAGTAACTGGTTTGTGTGGAAGTTTGAAAAGCATGGTGGGTCGATATTGGCTGGCTGCCAGACGCCCACCCAGCCGCTCTCTCACTCCCCTTCAGCCACACAGGGGGAGAAAATAAGATGAAAAAGCTTGTGGGTCAAGATAAAAACAGGGACATTGCGTACCAATTACTGTCATAGGCAAAACAGACTCAGCTTGGGGAGTCAGTTGAACTTGTTGCCAATTAGAATAGAGTTGGATGGTGAGAAACAAAGACAAAACAAATGAAACACCTTTCCCCCCCCTCCCCCTTTTTTCCTAAGGCTCGACCAGTCCTTCGTTCCTGACTCCCCCCCTTCTCTCCCCCCGCAAGAGGTGCAGGGAAATGGGAGGTTGCCCGTAACAGTCCCTCTTTGCCAGTCTTTCATCCTCCCTTTCTTAAACATACTCACATCTCCTCTGGGGGGCTCAGCTCCCCCAGCTGCCCTGGGGCCATCCAGTTTAGAAATGAAGCAGTTTGCACGCACAGCTGGCGCAGGAGCAAGCGGTGTATCTAGGTCCTGTCTTGGTGACACCGAAGCCTGTGCCACCAGAAATGAGGGATTGTCCATCCCTTCTGTGCCATCTCTGCCCTGAAAGCAAAAACAGCCTCCAGGCTACACGGCACCAACATCCATTTGTGGTAAACCAGGTTGGTCCTTAGCATCCTACGTTACTGCAGTGGCCAAGACAGAGAAAACCAGTATGAATAAGTCAGAGGTGATAGGTTTGCATCTGATTGTTCACCCTTCAAGAAATCAGTATGATGCAAAGAGAAGTGTGCAGTTTACGAAGGCAGGCAAATCATTAACGTGCTGCTTGTGAACTTTCCAAGTTCAGGTAAGGAGGAGGGTCCTAAGTAATGGGGTATTTCTCACACCAGAGCTTCACCTGAACATGTGGAAGGTGTTCACAGCTCCCTGGCATGCTGGATGCAGCTGGCCCAAAATTCACTTTCAGCATCCCAACAGGCCAGGTGTCAGCAAGACAGAACAAAACAGGCTGGTTCAGTGTCACCCTATTGGTAGTAGTAAATTATAATGCTTCAGGTGGTAAAACCTTCCTTTTAAAGGGCATTTCTTTATGTGTCAAATAACCATTGTTTGCAGCGTGATTCACAGTTGGAAAGGCTTGATGGACTTGGACGTGAACCCGGAGCAATTGGGAAGACAAATACTAGTGTGAGAGCAGCGTTGGAAGCAGTCCTGGCATCGTATCTCCCCGGAGCCTGCAAAACCTGTGTAGATTTGCCCTCTTCAGAGAAATTTGCTGTGATGCTTTTCAATTCAGCCGAGGCAGGCGCTTTCCGTGCAAATTCAGGTATGTTGCAGATGTCAGCAGCCAGTTGCATCGCCCTGCGCCTTGCAGGGGTAAGTACCTGGTTGGTTTTCCCTCCATTCTTCCCTCCTGCCGTTGGAGCCAGGCAACAGCTCGCAAGCCTTTGGCTTTCTCCTGGACATCTTCTGAGGCACAGCTAGAAGAGCTGGCGTTGCAGTATCTGGGCAGGCTGGCTGTACCTTCGGCACCTTTACTCAATAAAATGTTCTCGGGAGCAACTGTAAAGCGATGGCCTCTGTTAAAATTCAAAGCTGGCACCGTTTTTCCATGATCCGTGTGAGATGGCAGAGTAAAACGGGTGAAATCAAGTTAACAGGGCACACTGTGGGCACTGCTGAAAAGGGGGTGTTGCGTGGCACCTGCATCAGAGTAGATCCAGCCTCTGTGTCCCCGATAGCACACGTAGCACATTGGTATCATTGGTTCACCCCCTTTCCCCCTTCATGCTGATGGACTGCTTGCTGAAGAGTTTGCTTTCCCTTTGAAAACATCTGGGAAAAATCCTGTGAGTGATTATGAGTTCTGCAGAGCAACAGCTTTCCTTTGGAAAGCAGTTGGGCCGCAGCTTGAAATGTGTCTCGGCAGCCCTTCTTGCTGGGGCTCTGGGCCTGTGGATAAGCTCGAGGAGTAAGGAATGGACTGCTGAGGGCTGTGAACGCAGACGGGCATCTCTGTGGCACCTTGCTTGGTGTCCTGCGTGCCGCGCTGTTCTGCGCGTGCAGCTGTGCAAGAGAGAAATGCAGTGACAAATTGTCCTGCGAGGTTGAATACCCATGGGTTATGTTCTACAACAACAACAACAACAAAAATTTGGGAAAGAACCAATAGCCAAAATACATTTTAATTTATTAAATTAAATCCAGTCCATTTGGTAAAATACAAGCTTAATATATTACCAGTTTGTTTAGAACTGGGTTGATTTTTTTTTTAAGAAATAACAGTGAATTAAGAAGAGAGACTGAATAGACAATTTATCCTTTTTTTTTTCTTCTTTTTTTTGCTGTTAATAAACACCAGGATTGAAATGAACTTAAATTGTTTGAACAAAACTGTTAAAAACATTATAAAGAGATCAAACAAGCAGATTGAATTCTTAGAAACATCTAACATGCAAAACCTGTAGTACAGTTTGAATGTTTCAAATGAATTTCCTGAAAAATTAATCTCCTGGAAAAATTATTTTGGCGAGCACTGGTATTGCTGTACATTCTTCTGAGTCCAAGGATGAGCGTGGGAAGTGCCCTCCCCTGTCCCAACTGAAGGCAGCGTACTGCAGCTGTTACCTATTCTCACATCATGCGGTAAGAAGATGCTGTCTGCATGTATTCCAAATACAATCCCCCTGCCAGCAGCTCCAAAATGGTTCATGCATACATGTTTGCAGAATCCCCAGGGCTCGTTAAATTTGCCTTCAACTTCACCTAGTAGGAAGGTTAAGAAAAAAATCCTCCTGCGTTGAAGTCCATCGCAGTACAGAGGAAAGAATATCCCATTACTGTTCAAGTCTGAGGATAGTTTCCTTTCCTTCTAGCCAACACTTATGTGTGTTTCAAACACATATAGTAAACGTTTTTCAGTTTGGTCTTTTTTCCCCCCAAAGTAATTAGCAAAACCATGAAATAAGCAGTAGACTAATTATATTGCATAAGTCATTGAGATAGAAACTGTAAACCCACTACATACAGTCTTGATGAACAAAGGCTAAAAAATGGTTTCTTAAAACACGTGTACCTCAGCAAAAGTTAAACGCACACCAATCTTAAAAAAACAACTTTAGAATAATGACACTTAAAATGGCCTATCTTAAAAATGAAGATGTCTTACATTCTACATTACATTTTTCTTTAAGAAGAATTTCTAAGTAACATTCGCTTCTGGTTGTTCCTAGCATTAGCATTACCAATACACAGGCAATAATTTAGGAATTTCAAGGCAATATTTTCCACCTTGCATATGCAAAGAGTTAATATTTGTTAAAAGTATAAGCATGTCCTTTTCATTAAAGGATCACATATTTGCTTTAGGTAAAATCCATGTACAATATTTACATTCACCCTAACAGCTGTACAAACTACGTAAATATTTGTGATCCTGTGGAGTCTGGTAGGTGCCTAGCTGACTCTGGCCGTGCAGTCTTCCCCGAAGCAGGCTGGTGGGGTGCTGTCAGGGCTATCTCATGAAGTTCGGGCCCCTCTTGCTCCCGCATCAGCCCACCAATTTTGGCAATATCCAGCTTTCCAGCCTTAAAGTCCCAGGATGCTGCGTGTGCCTGTTTTATTTTGTTGTTCAACGATGCTGGCTTCCTCCAGCTTCTAAAACAACCCTGGAAGTTCAGACCAGCCCCTTTGGTGCTATGTTTTCTGGTGATGCCATTTGAGGTCCTATTTCCAAAACCCCTTAAGAAGCTCAGAAGTCAGCAAGGCACACCCTCCCTCTCTATCACTTGGCCTAGTTAGAGGGTACTGCTAAATAAAACTCTATTTGGTTTTAATTACCTGTCCCGCCTGTGATCGCTTTCCCTCCCACCCTGCGCAGTTAAGCGTAGGGATGTCGCCTGCAGTGCTGCCTTTGCTGCCCAAAGTCAATCTCCTAATGTGACGCCAGCTGGTGTAGTCATGAACCCGCTCTCGTGGAAAACTAGGTCACTCCTCGCAGCGTGTTTTGCCGGTCCTGAACCGAGCGCTTTGCGGTTTGTTGTGTTGACGGAAAGTGTGTGTGCATATCATTAATCGCTGGAGCTGCTTTTGATAATACTGGTTCTTTGATCTTAACACTCCTCATGAAAATTGCATAGTGATACATCTTAACCGAAATGCCACGTTTAAGCTGCCTGGGTGTGAGGAGGGTCCGGCTTCACACGTTGAGGATCCGTGACGGCGCCTGGAAAACAGCAGAAGGGTTGGGGGAGAACCTGGTCTTCACCTCTGGGATCTAGTGGGGTGAGAGAAACGTTAGTGCGACACAGGGTGCAACTGTCTGGAGAGTTTGAGGGGTCTGGAGCGCTGTGCTGATGGATCTGCTCTCCCCTCTAACGTGCCACTCACCGACAAGCGTTAGCTCTTGGTGCACAGCATGATTCCAGGGCAGGTGTGATGCTGTGCCACCGAGGAGGGGCTTCGTTGTAACCCAGCCCTTGGACCTCCAGGTGTGTGGTGTGGCGGGGGACAACCATGGCTGGGCAGGCCTTGGCAGGAGCCAGCCTCTGCCAGAGAAAAAGCTGCCCTCTTCACATACAAACACCACAACACATTCCCCGCTGGGCTGGTGCTGGATTTAAGCGAGAGGAATTGCGGTGGTGTGTGTCTGGTCCTTAACCTTTTGGAGAATGCCATCCAGGCTCTGTCACAACGCTCCACTGTAATGCTTTATGGGGCCACAAGTTATGTGTGTTGTGAACAGGCCTGGAGTACCCCAAAGGAGAAAAATTGGTTACTGGCCACGCCAGGCTGTGAAGCTGTGAGGACTTTGATACGGATGTAAACTCCTCAGGCCTGGAGGAAAGGTAGAGATAACAGAGGTTGCTCTCTCTGATGTCTATGGAGTCAGAATTTCACCCAATACGCAGCTGTTGTAGTTGTACTGAAGCACAAAGGACACCTGGATGCTTGTGTCTTCCCTAATGCTTAAAACCCAAAGGATCTGAAACAGGACTGGCCTTAGTTGTGCATCCAGCCCAGGACTCTTGCCCCAGAGAAGGGCAGCGAAGCTGGTGAGGGATCTGGAGCACAAGGCTCATGAGGAGCGGCTGAGGGAACTGGGGGTGTTCAGCCTGGAGAAAAGGAGGCTGAGGGGAGACCTTCTCACTCTCTACAACTACCTGAAAGCAGGCTGTAGTGAGGGGGGGTGTCGGTCTCTTCTCCCACGTTACAAGAGATAGGATGAGAGGAAATCACCTCAAATTACGCCAGGAGTGATTTAGATTGGATATGAGGAAAAATTTCTTCACGGAAAGGGTTGTCAAGCATTGGAATGGGCTGCCCAGGGTAGTGGTGGAGTCACCATCCCTGGACGTATTTAAAAGACGTGTAGACATGGTGCTGAGGGACATGGTTTGGTGGTGGTTTTGGCAGTGTTAGGTTAATGGTTGGACTCAACAATCTTAAAGGTCCCTTCCAACCTAGACGATTCTATGATTCTATGACTCTGGGTGAATCTGGCCATAAAACACGAAAGGGTGGAAAGCTTTTCTGGGTGCTGAGTATTCTGATGGCACCATCCGAGCAGAGAAAGAAGAGCAAGACCACAGGCAAAGAAAGTATAGGGAAAGCTATTGATCTGTTTGTTGTTGTTGCATTGTTCTGATTTTTCCGTTCCTCTGGGGATGCATCTGACATGCTAAGGAACAAGAGGAGCATCACAAACAGCCTGTGCACAGCTCGGTAGCTGGGGATGACCAGCAGTCCGAGTCCTACATGCAAGCTGTCAGGACACAACATAAACCTGATTCCCCCGTGTCCAGCAAAGCCATGGGCTTCAGGCAACAGGGAAAATCCAGATGGCCAAGTGTAAACCAGGGAGAGTCTGACTTCTGCTTGAACTGGTGGCTCCTCGGCACCATCTCTATCCCAGACTACACGTTTCCCATGCTGTCTGTGAGAGAGGCTGCGGTGGTACCCTGGGGCTGCAGGAAATGGGACCATTGCTTACGTGGTCCAGAGTGCGGTGTCCTTAGTGGCATGTGTTTGTGTCTGGAATTCCAGTCTTTTCTTTCCCTTCCTCAAGAACTGGGATAGGGACTCTGAGGGGTTCATCTAGGACCCTCTCCTTTGCATCCTATCTGCCAAATAGGAAGACACTGTTTTGCCCCTCCAGGGTCAAAATACAAGATTAAATACAAGGTTTAAGGGTTAAATACCCTCTGTCCTCCTTGCTGCCCCTCGGTAGGCAGCCCAGACTATTCACAGTAAGGAGGAAGTTTTGGTGAGGTTTGCAAATTCTGTTTTGCCTGAGGTCACTGTCCCACTTTCAGTGGAGCTGGATATACCCATCGTGCGCCTTGTCGCAGCAGTGTGCCAGCAGTCCTCTACAGAGGAGGCACTTGGCTGTCTGCTGATTAAACACTTCTTCTTTGTCTCTTCCAAGGCAAAGATTTACTTTGTACAAGTGGCCCTGGAGTAGCTGCTATTACGTCTACGGCGCGGCAGGCTGCGGCTGGGGAATTCAGCCCTGGCCCCGTCTCTGCTTTCCGAGTCGCTCGGTGCAGCTTGTGATCAGCTTTCGCAGTTGGTTGTGAGGTGCCGTTCTCTTTGGTGGTCTAATGCAAAAAGCAGCTAAACCAGAGCCTGGTCGGTGTGCACTTTCCTTCCTCGTGGGGACGGGGAGCGTGTGGAGCCCCACCAGGGAAAACGCTGAGTACAGAGAGAATGTTTCCTCGTGGGATTTTCAGTAACGCTTAGATGTAATTTGCCAACGAGAAAACCACCTCACGCTGGTATAGAGGGTTGTAGAAACTCGCAGAAAAATCCCAAGGAAGTCTCAGAGGCCCAGGAGCCGTGCGGCTTGGCTGCTCACCACAGCTGCATCCTCCTTGGTGTTGGTACCAGGGGCAGCTTCTGCCCTTACCAGCATGGAGGAGTTTTGTCCTGTTCGGTTGGTTGCTGTTCCTGAGGCAGCCATCTGCGAACGTTCCCATGCAGACACCTGTGTCCCCAAGCGGTCTTAGCACCAGAGGCTGAATCTCCCGCTACAGCCCTAACGCTCATGCACACTGACTGTTCTGAGTGTGTGCAGGGGGTGTTAAATGCATCTTCCGCAGAGGGAGGGAATAACACATGCCTTGTATATAAGGTATCCAACTGAGGGAATCACGAATCTTGAACTTGCTAGCTGTCCTGCAATATATCTTGGTCTTGGGTTGAATTATGGTAAGTTATGGTATGACATGCTCTAGCATATCTCTCTGAAAGCAAGGCATGGCCACATTACCTAACAGGCAGTGACGGAAGAGTGGTCACTGAGGACATGGCTTTATTCTACACGCATCACACCGATAACAAATGAGGCGTTCCTGATGCCTCACGTTTACTCACGTTGACTTTGGGATTTTTAAAAAAGTTAATTACCTTAAAATCTGCCTTGTAGCTTGTCTCTTGAACAAAATGGTCTTCTGGGATAATGAAGCCTTGCTTTGTCTTTATAGGTTTGGATGGTTTTGCTCCAGTCCATGGGCGATACTCCTGCCTGAAATGAGATTGTCAAGTCAGAAGAACGTGTAAAACATGACATACTCACAGGGTACTTCTGCTTAGAGCGGCTGCAGAGCCAGAAGGCAAGGCTGGTTACAATCAGCTCATAAGCTTGAAGTTGTCTACGGCACACTGAGAATAAAAGAAGAACTGAGCCAAGGGGGTTGCCTCTCCCAGAAAGCCTAGGCTGGAAGATGCAACAGGGCATAGACTGGGCTAACTGCCTGCCCTGAATTCACTTTTATTCCTGGCAAAATGTGCTCTCCCCTGGAGGTGCTCGGTGCTTTCCCCCTGGGTAAGAAAAAGTCAGGGTGACTTGATAGTTTGCTGACCACTTACAATGTAAAACACTGGCTGGCTCATTGGCCACTTTACAATGTGAAACTTTTTGGTCTGGGGCTGCGAGCGCCTAGCCCTGTGGAGGGAGGCTGCTGATGCTCCCTTACTTGGCTTTAGCTCTCTTGACTGCAGGCGCGTTTGCCAATGTGTGCTGGGCTGCGCCTCTGTGGTGACTCGGTCTGAAATGCACACGAAGGGAGACACCATCTCAGCTGGCAGATGCTTCTGCTGGTGATTTTCCTTCAGATGGGGGTAAGTGCTTTGGCTTTGCATGGTGATGTCTGAGAAGAAGGCACTTGGCTGACTTACTCTAGGAGCAGCGACGCGTGAGAGGTGGGTGCAGAGACTGCACTGAGAAAGGGGCAGCGCGTGTTTCAAGAGCACTGCGGGATGGCGTGGAAGGGTCCGGCTTAGCTCAGCTGCCAGCCCCCTTCTGCGGCCTTCCCTTTGCTTCTCTGTGCCTCTTGTCACAAACAGGCTCCGCTCATGCCCCCTCCATCAGGGCCTTCTGGAGGCTGCAGGAGCGGTCAGCTGAGCTGGCATGTCAGCTCTCAGGAGAAGACAAGTCTGCTCTGTTTGTGTATGTATCTCTGGCAACTAGTTCCAACAGCTTCTGTAGCAAAAGCAGAGGTGACTAACCGAGATGGGACAATTTTATGTTTGTACCCTGGCATACTTAAGAAATAACTGCATTTTACTAGCTGCTTACAGACAGGATCGAGGGATAAGGTTGAGTCCTGAGCCATGTCCAGGGTAGGGAAATAGGCTGTGCGTTAACGTGCCGAGCTTAGCTTTGATCACAGCCTTTCTGATTTTCGTTTTTCCAAGTATGCTATTTGCTGGTTTGATAGTAGCTGCAAATTCCTCTTTTAAAAAATCTTATTTAAAGTGTATAAGCGTGGAGTAATATTTTAGAATGTGTAGTTTAGTCTTGATCCTTTTAGTATATTACCAAAAATATCCACTGCCTGGTTTATGCTGATTTCTAAACATAGGCTCAGCCTTAAAACACTGCCTCTCTTCTTGGTTGGTTTGTTGATACCGGGCTTGATCCTGGACTGTATCGAAACTAGATAAACCAACACGCTAACAAAATTAGTTCTAAAAAAATTAAGTTACTGTTTCTTGACTGATTTAGCCGCCGGCACTGACCCCCCCGTCAGGACGGATAAGCACCAGCGCCGGCACAAAGAAATGGGCAGGAGCCCCCAGCCTTGGCTGGCGGCAGTTGGTCAGCTGGAGCGGAGGGGGAGTGAGTTCTTACCTCCACTCGGTTAGTAACAGATATTGCTCTACAGAAGAGCTTCCTGGCCATGAGAAAGGAAAGACAGGCCCCTCTCAGGGCTGCCTATGTCCGCTGCAAATCTTGTCTATAATTGGTTTGCTCTCGTCATTCTGAGCCGCCGCATTCTGCCTTCCCCTGCACCTTGCTCAGGCAGCAGGTGAGTGCCTACACCGCTCTCCCGGTGCTGTTCCTGCTGCTTTAGCACCTCGGGATAAGGAAAGACCTTTGCAGGAAGGTGATTTTGGCCAAGCGATGTGCCGGGAAGGCAACCTTTCAGCAGGGAATCCCAGATGTGTGTGAACGCCGAGTTAAATCTGAGCTCCACTCTGCTGCGCAGCCAGAGGCGGGACACAAGAGTTACTGGGCAAAATACCAGCAAAATGGTACAAAGCCATCAACAACCCAGCAGTTACCAGGAACTGGAACCTGCTGCCCCACATAAAGCCGGATTGCCTCAAGGATGCTGGTGGCATTGATTCCTAACCACTCTCCCCGTGCCGGCCGGTCTCCCTGCTGCATTACGCTGCAGGGGAGTGTGTCCCCAGCTTTCAGTGAACGACTGTGCTGCCTGTCTCTGCAGCCAGCTCCGTCTTGCTGCTTCGTAGCAGACCATTTGCTGATTTGGCAGGCCCTCAAACACGGCCCCTTTCGGATCTCAGGACCCTCGTTTTGGCTGGAAGCCAAACCGTTCTCCTCTCAGCCTGGATAGCCAAAGCGACTTTCGAGGCACCTACGTGGAATGAGGAAACACTCTGCCTTCAGCCAGAGAAACAGAAATGTGAGGGCAGATGCAGTCACAGCTCAGTCACGTTTCTTATTTGGCCCCAGACTTTCCTCCCGGGGGAACCCAGGGCACCGGGCCACAGGGAAGGGCTGGGCGAAACGAGACGGCTTGTCCCGTTTGGGAGCCAGGGTACTTGAAACCAAGCAAGAAATGAAAATTAGAACCTTTGGTGCGGAAAGTACAGCTAACTAAATTTGCTCTGCCTTTCAGCTTGCAGGACACATGCACCCATCTCCAGCTGTATAGCCGAGAGCCAGAAGGAACATGAGCCCGAATACCAGTTTGCTGACTTGTCTAAAAATCAGTCATGAGTCGAGTCCAAATACATGAGCTACTCAGAGCCGGGGGAAGAGGAACCACCGTTTTTTAACAGTACTTAGTTTGAGATGTCACGTGCCAAGATTTAGTGACTTTCTCCCCCCTCGTGCTCCATGGTGCAACATTTGCCTCCTGTACTTGAGGAGGCCAATGCATCAGGTCGAGCTCAGCCTGTGCATTGCCCCTCCCTCCCTTCCTGTGTCCGCCGTGTCCGTCCAAGATCACACAAGTAGCAGTTATTAGCATGGTGGGAGAGGAATTTACAGAAATGGCATGGAGAAGGAGAGACCCCAGTGCGGTGTGACATCCAGCTGCACTGGGGATGAACACGGGACACATTGACTGTTGCAGCTGGAAAGAGTCATCTTCATCCTTCCTGCTGTACCCTCCCTCCCTCCTCCTCCTGCTCTTGTCCCTAGACAGCAGCAGCTGTCAGGTTACTTTGGGGCTGCAGCACCTGAAGTGGAGGTGGAATAGCCTCCAGGTCCATAACTCAGTGTCCGGCCTCTCTTTAGGTTCAGTTTTGTTCTCCATTGTTAGAACCCAGAGGTGAGATTTTTTTTGATCTCCATAAACAGAAACGACCCAGTGGTACTTCTAAGCACTAGCGCACTGGCGTTGTGAAAGAAAGAGACCTCCTGAGTTGTAGGCAGGCTTTAAAATAGTAGACATCAAAAGGGAAGGGCGGCTTTCTGTGTACTGCTGTTCCTTCACCTCCGACTGGCTCTAGGAAGGAATAAGCAGCAGCTTTTTGCAGGTGGTTGCCCCATTACACTGTGGAACTGCTTTAATCACATAAATCACTGGTCTGTCAATCCTTTGTTTGCTCTTTCTTGTAACTAGTTAATAGAGCCCGGGGAAAGGCGTTTCTTTTGTAAAGTGTCAGGATGAGTTGTGTGGAGGGGAAGGTTTGGTTCAGTGCAGTGCGGGAAGCGGGAGGCTGGTGGCCTGCTGGGACAGTTTAACCCCCCCCGGCAGTGATGGGAAATGGAGCAAGAGAGAGCACAGCTAACGTATATGCTAGAAACAACAACAACAAAAAACATTGGACTATTAATTACCAGACTGGGTACCAGACTATTAATTACTATCAAGCCCAGCTTTGAAGAGAGCTCTTTGAGCGAGCTGGTGGCTGTGTGCCATCTCCCTGCCCGGATGAGCAGGACCACCTGTACCAGGGCTGTCGAACAGCCTGGGCAAGGGGTCAGGCAGGGGCGATGCTCCCACCAGCTCTCTCCTGATTCACCGTGTGGCCTCGCAGACTTGGGGGCATGATTTGGGAATGATGGATTCAGGACTGGTCCTTCTGTTCCTTCCAAATGCAGTGTGCCGCTGCTGCAGCCCAAGTCGCTGGGTGCTGTGGGCCATACAGCTGCTGCCTCCAGCTCTTCCCCCATTTCATGCTGTCCACAAAAGTTTTCTGGCTTTGCAGAGAAAGCTGCCTGCGAAATCGTTTTTACTTTACTGACCTGGTGAAAATCTAACCTAGAAAACTTTGGTTTCACTGAGATGGAGGCATTTCTGTCAGGTGTGGGGAGGCAGAGGGTGGAAATACCAACCATGCTGTTTGCAGTGCTGGAGCTGCCACTTACAGCCAGATTTACCTTCAGTGTTTATAGCATTCCTTTGCCCCATAGTACCCCACCAGTGCCATCACAGTTGGCTCTTTAGTACCTCATCATGTCATGGTTTCCTTCAGGTGATTAATTATCAGTGGCACTTTGAGCCACTGCATTTTAATCCAATTTCTCATTTAAGAAATAGAGAAAAAGGCTCATGATGTACAGCTGGATGTAACTCTGAGCTACACCACCTGAGCTAGCCTGCATTTATTCTTCCACTGCCGCTGCCTTTCTCGTACCCAGCACGCCAGTGAGAAATAAGCAGCATAGTGAATGTTTGCCGCATTTCCCCTTCAGAGAGAAAGTCCTGTGTACATTTTGGGGGGTCTCTGTTATTAAGATTTTCTTTTCGAAGTACACACTACTCTAGACATCTGCTGGGGAAGCCAGACTGGTGTGCACGGGGTTCGGGCAGAAGGTGGTGGGGTACGCAGTGGTACCCTGTTTGCAGTGCAGCTCCTCGCAGGTGCTCGGGCAGGTTCCTGGTACAGCCGTGCAGCCGTCCCTGCAGGTGGGACGGTTGTGTCCTGCCCAGGCAGAGCTGGCAGCCAGCGGTGCTCTCCCAGGCTGTGCCTGCTTACGGCAAAGACCAGCACAGCTCAGGGTGATGTGACATCTCCCGTTCAACAGAAGACTGCAAATGTCACGAGTCATGGATGCAGCGGTGAGAGCTCTGGGGGATGGACAAAGCCAGGAGCCCTCCTGGATAACAGAGCTATTAAACTGCTTTTCGTCTGAGCTGCGTCAGACACCGGTGCGGTGCTGGAAGCCCTTCCAAGCCTTGGGGCACAGGAGCAGATTGTGCCCATTCTCCTGTCCAGGCAAAGAGCACAGCGCAAGGACAGACATGGGGAAAGGAAAGGCTGAGAGAGAGAAAAAGCTGGAGGGGTAGACGAAAGCTGGAGTAGAAGGGCAGAGAGAGCAGCACAGAGGAATTACAGAGGAAGAAGGCAGAAGACGTGGCTGCTTCCCAGCTTGGCTCTCACCTGTAGTGAGGTCAGGCAGCACTTGGAGCTGCTCTTGACTCCCAGGAAGGAAGCAGCTGCAAAAGACTAGACTGAAAGACCAGGAGGAAAAAACCCTCAAGCTTCAAACTATTGTCTCCGGGTGAGTTTTGGGGTCTTGCTCTGCTCACAGCCAGACCCCTGAGGAAGGAATTCTTACAGTGGTGTGAGAGGATAGGCAGCTGCTTCCCTCCTGTCAGAGCTGTGTGAATGGGAGTTTGTGGGTATTCCTTAGGGTCTTGACTTCTGTCATTATCCCATTTCCCATTCTTTCCCCTTTTCCTCTAACATAAGTTGGGGTGTACTTTGAGTGGAGGAAATTCCTCCTACCTTTATGCAACAGCTTTGAATCTTCCCCATTTCAGTTCTACGATGTACTTTGCAGAATGGACGCCTTCTCTTGAACCACTATTTCCAGCCCCTCTCACTCTCTCCCCCCACGGCTCTGTGTGNCTTCTTAAATAGCGTAAAAATCAGGGGCTTCCGTATTAATTTCCCCAAGCAGCAAGATACTTAAGCATGTAAAGATAACTGTAAGCCTTGATTATAAAAGCTTTACTCCCATTATTAAGGATAAGCATGTGTTTAAATATCTTGCTGGATCAAGGACGGAGCTCCTCATACACAGTACTATTAACCCTGCCGGCTCAGGTGTGCGCGTACTCTGCTGAACATCAGGGCAGGTGTTTTCTCAGTTTTCTTCTGCACAGCTGAAAATAAGAGGCTTTCCAATGGGAAGTAGTCAGCACGGCTGACCTTGCCCTTCCACACCAGCACTATTTGAAGGCGGGTGAATAGTATAGACAGCAAAAGAGAAAAGACGACTGAGAGGGGATCTTATCAATGCTTATAAATACTTAAGGGGAGGGTGCCAGGAGGATGGGACCAGCCTTTGTTCAGTGGTGCCCAGTGACAGGACAAGAGGTAGCGGGCACAAACTTGAACACAGGAAGTTCCTTCTTAACATGAGCAGGAACTTCTTTCCTTTGAGGGTGGCAGAGCACTGGCACAGGCTGCCCAGAGAGGTTGTGGAGTCTCCCACTCTGGAGACGTTCCAAACCCTCCCTGGACACCGTCCTGTGCAACCTGCTGTAGGTGACCCTGCTCTGGCAGGGGGGTTGGACTAGATGATCTCCAGAGGGCCGTTCTAACCCTGACCATTCTGTGAAAATATGGGGGAAAGTGTCATTCCCCTTCATTCTGTGTCATCTCCCCTAGAGGGGAGGATGTTTCTGCTCCTGGTCACAGTGCACGTGCTGAATACTTGCCCAAGAAGGTGGGGGTTCAGTTTGTGGAGGGATCCTCCACCTTGCTATTCCCAAAATCATTAGCAATGGCACATCAGGCCCTTTACCCTTAACGACCCCAGCTCTTTGTGCGTTTTCTATTCATCAAAGCAACAAAAAAAAATTGCTCACTCTGGGTGAGCAGGAAACCCTGCTGCTCTCACAGCCCCCAGTTTGCTCTGCGTTCCTGCTGTGCCTCCCACCTGCAAACCAGTCGGGTGCTCTCGACTCTCACACCCACTTGAAACCCTCATCGTGTGCGAACACCAGCGGCAAAGACTAGGCTCCACTGGGGGTTGGCGTTGCGTGCGTGTGCGGAAATTCACGGTCATCCTCCCCCTTCCCTGAGTGCTAATAGATGCAAAGCCAATGGGTGGGGGAAGAAGAGGCAAAACGATTGCTGGCAGCTCTGATGCAACGTTTTCAACTACACATTTCAAGTGCTTTCCAGAAACGGGCAGGTTACCGAAGGGGAAACTGAGGTCTGAAGTGACCTGAAGAAGTACAGATGAGCCTTGAACGGGGCTCTCCTCCCAGCGCTACCAGCCCCAGCAGAGAGACTGTGCCCGCAGCCCCCGTGCCTTCTAACAAGGCAAGAAGATGACAGCCAGAGAGCAAAGCCAGCTGGAGGTACCTGCTGACAGCATCAGCTTCTCTCATCCACCGTAGAAGGGAGCTAAGTAAAACACCCGTCTACTTCTAAAATGTCTGCTAGATGCAATCAAGACCTAGTACTGCAGTTAATTGTGTGCAATCAATCTCTGCTGTGTCAGAAGCACACAGCACCTTCAACTTACTGCTGAAGGGGAGAAGCCACTTCCATGACCCCAAAGGACAAACCCCCAGGGAGGTGCAGAGAGGGTGGCTCAGTGCTTCCATCCACCTCCTCCAGCATCAGCTAGGTGTAATCTACTGCAGCCCTCTGCAGCAGTCCCCGGGATCTTTTCACTCTTGGAGCACATCCCATTTTAGCCTTTCAAGTGGAGCTCGCATCGATCCGCCTCAGCCTGCGTGCCTGAGCTCCCCCTACGTAGCCCAGTAGGGGTTTGACTTCATTTGGACCCTGCAGAACTCCAGCCGAAATCCAGGGACTGGAGACAGGACCTGCCCCAGCGGTCCGGGGACCTAGGGTGATAGTTTGGAGGGCAGGCAGCTGCGCTCTTTTTCCACTTCCACCCTTTACACAGTCGTTCTTTCAAAATGAAAAATATCTTTGCTTCTTCAGAGGTACAGGTATCCTTCCAACACCCCCTCCACCTTTATCTTTCTTCTGGCCATAGAAAGGCTGCCCCAGAAGTCAATAGGAATGGGACCGGTCTTGGTCACTGATCCCGGGGGTTTATTTTGTTCTTGGAAATGCCAGGTCAGGCTGGCTGGCTGGCTGCACCACGTACAGCCGGTTTTGTATGCAGCTGAGTTTCCTTCTCAGCTTAAAAAAGAGTGGCAGAGAGGAAGACGTAGCAGGAGCTTGCAGAATGAAGTCTCCCGGGAGCAGTGCGCTGATGCACAAAAGCGTCTCAAACAATGCTGAACGTTACAGGGGACTCACCGCGACACTCGGGTGCTCCACAGAAACAAACACGCTGTTGTAGAACCATGCAGTCAAAATCCCTCAGTTAAAAAGAAACAAACAAACCACAAAGCCTAAAAAAAAAAAACAAACCCCAAACCAAACCAACACCTTACAGAATTCAGTAAGAAAACAGCTACTGCCATTACAAGCTTGGAGCAGACCATGTGTCAATGCCAGCTTTTCCCTCGCTTCAAGATATTTGCTCTTAAAGATTAAGCAAGCCCAGCCAGCTGCTGAGAACCGGACAAAGTCACAAAGTACAGCTGGAGGCTGCTGACTGGCCGCATCCACCCGGCAGGAGCCCATCAGCTACTGGCAGGAGCCTCGTGGTGGGCGGCTGACCAGGCCAGGCGCAGAGCCTGCTGAAGGTCCAGCACCCCGATGGCCCGTCTCTCGTGAGAGCGGACACAGGTCCCCAGGCGTGCAGCCCCCTCCTCAAGGCCGCCCTGCCTGCTCACAGGGCTGAGCCACAGGGAAGGGATGATATTCCTACCACAGAAAAGGGGGAATCACCCCAAGAAAGAAAATAAGAGGGTCTGACCAAAAATGGATGTCTTCCACACCTTTGCTCTTCTCTAACCTGCCTGCAGTCGTCCCTGCCGGTGTGCCTCTGTGCAAGACACCCTCTCCTTTTGCCAAACACCCTAAAGGCATTGCATAGTTGACACCCAACCTTCACCACCACCACCACCACCACCACCTCCTCCTCCTCCAGACCCTCCCCCTCACTCTACCTCTGCCACAGCTGATGTGCCTTTCCTGCTGCCCAGGTGCTCCCGCATTACCTGTGGGTGGGTGCAGCCTACAAGAAGCGGGGCAGGTCCCTCCTACCAGAGGTTAGTGGGGCTGTGTGGCTGCCGGGGGACAGCTTAATGCATGAGCAGGGTCCTTCTGTCCTTTGTTAGGAAGATGAAGATATGCCAACCCTTGATGGAGCTGTTTGGCTACTGCCTGAAGATGAGAGAAATGTTTGCAGACCGCAATGCTGCCCCTGGAAAATAATAAGGTAAGAGGAAAGGAGACCTGACCGGCAGGGCTGTTAGTGGAAATCTCCTTGTGGTTGTAGGTGCTGAGCTTGTAAAGGGTGGGTGTGCTGTGGGTTGCCCCTTCCCTGCCTCAGGCCAGTGGAGCAGCTCCTGGGGCTTTGGAGCGACTAAAGCTACCAAATACAAACCCAGGCGTAACAGAAAATGAGCGTGAGTAACTCTGCCAAGTACCAACTGCTCCATTCCTGCTTAGTCTTTCTCTTAAAGAAAAAAAGGCAACAAATCTAAACCAAAAGAGACCCTTGCTGCTTGCAAAGTTATTGTCAACTTTTCTCCTGCTGCTTGTGACTTCTCTAGGGCGCACTCAGTGGTATGGGCATTCCTTAAATTTGCAGTGCTGAACTGGGTGGTAACTCAAAGAAACAGTGGGAATTACTGGAATAAGGCCGAGGTGGCGTGACTCGCACAGCTGTGTCTGCATTAGTTGTACCGTATAGCCTTTAAACAGCCTAAAGGTGTCCGTGAGAACTTTGTCCCACTGTGGCTGTCCCCAGCTTGTGCCTCTGTCTACCCTACTCCTACCTGTCCCGCACTGCTCCTCCCGTCAGCCATGAGGAGTTCCTCCGCTACATTTAAGTCTTACCTTTTGTGAAATATTTTTTATTTGCTTGTTGGTATCTCTCTTTGACCAATGTTTGTCCTGTGACCTGCAAATTTCTTGCCCTTTCACTCCAGTGGTTGAGAGCCCTGTGCAAGAACAGACAAGTGAGGGGGAAGAAAGGAGCAACAAGTGACTCTTTGCTGAGCGGCAGAACAGTTGTAGGGAAGCTGCGGCTCTAACACCGTCTAATGCGCCCTTCCTCTGGGGTCAGGCTGAAGTGGGGGGAGGTCTCCACTGCAACATGGAGATGGATGTGTTTCTAAAAGATGAACCTTGCTCATCTTGTCCTAGGCAGGCTTATCTGAGGTAATTCCCATGTTGCTTTGAAATTTAAGAGTGCTTTTCGTCAAAAAATAATGTTTTGTGATTGTCCTGTGAGATGTGGTAAAGGATAAAATAGCGCATAAATTCAGATACTGCAGTTATCCCTTCCAGAGTCCATACATTAACTGTTGGTAGTACCAGGGCAGCCACCTGTGTGGGGAAGAGTGGGATAAACAATATGCGCTCTCTTGCAGGACTGTAATCCTTCCCAGGGTGCCCAATGTGTTTGTCTTAAGTGCTGTGATAATAATCTGATGAATTGTGATTATGAAGAGAAACATCTCCTAGGTACATAACTGAGAATAAGCATCTAGATACTATTCTATTGGAATAAAAGTAATTACTCTATTAATATAACTCAGAGGTGTACTAAAATCTGCCGAACGTCATTATTGGGGACCGTGTTGTAATAATGTGAAATGGGTATGATATGCAACAGCAGCCATGTAAGAGCTGAAATCCCCTCTCCTCCCGTGGTGGATGTCAATGAGAACGGGGGCTGAATTTGGATGCGTCCCCTCCTGATTGCTTTTTCCAAAAAAAACGTGTCTGTAATGAGTATGCCTGATCACAGGGAAAGGAAGGCATCAATAACAGGAAAGTCACTTAACTGTTTTCGAAAACTCTTTGGGAAAGGTCGTCCGTGACATTTTTTCCCCCCATTGCCCATACTGGTGTATTTTTGGGGGTATATCCCCTACGCCTTTGCGTCTGAAACGTCTGTGTTTGATCTCTGAGGCAGCAATTCTGCTCCCCGTGAACGCGGGACCCCGGGAGTTTTAAAGGGGCAAAAGCCGATGGCACCGGGGAATCCGGGGGGCGCAGCTCGGTGCGGCCGTGGGGTGCGGGCGGGTCCCGGGCGGCTCCAGCTCTCCCGCCTCCCGCCGCGCTGGGGATGCGGCACCGCGGATCCCACCGCGGCGT
>VZSZ01004930.1:440650-457323 GCA_013398815.1 Ibidorhyncha struthersii
CACACACCCCCCCTTATATTAACAGTTTAACTGCTGCACTTTAAAAATCCTATCTATCCACCAAAACCCAAGTACCTATTATATATCTTCATATATGGTCCACAGCATTTACCGTTTGCCAGAGACTGGAAATCACAGCTTATCTTCTGTACGTTCACGTTCAAAACCAAACAGTCCTGGCGCAAACCACTGAAGCTGACGGAATTACATTGGGGATAAAGCTGGCTTTTGAAATTTGACATCTTATGTAATAAGTGGCTACAGGCCATAACGCTCCTCCACAATTCCCCGTTCAGATGGTTATTACAGAAGCTGAATCTCCCAACGGGTTGCCGAACTAGGAAATATAAGACCGTAAAAGTGAAGAATGCAGATAGATGATTTTCTAATAGGTGGCATCTCAGTCTATTTAAAGGCTAACTAGACAGATAATTAATTTTAGAATGTAATAATCTAGTTACAGGTGGTATTCTGATAAGATCTAATAAGAAATTAATAATGCAGTGGAACTCCAAAAGATTTATTGCTTTAGTTCAGCTGAGCAGTCTGTACCTGTAGCGTCTTAGCACCTCAGTCCAGATGTGCACTTGCTTCTGGTGGGGAGGAGGGCTAGAAATGTGGATATGGGCTGAGGCAGAACCTCTCCGCAAGTGTTTGGCCTCTCTTTGAAATGCTGTTATCGAGGGATAAACAGAAATTCCTTTGCAGGTGGTCCTGTTGTCCTAAATAACAGACTGGACGCTTGCTGCCACTACCAGCAGTTTTGCTTTCACACACACACGCACCCCTCCCCATGTTGGTCAGGACAAGGGGACTCGGAAATTTCAAGTAACAATGTTTTGGTCCCACACAGAAGTCTTGACACAGTAACGTATGGGATATTGGATGCTGCGTTTCATTTGCTGCCTGAAAAACATGCAGACAGAATTTTTACTTTTGGGAATATGCAGGGAGATATTTCTTAATTCTCTGCTGCCCCCCCCCCCTTTTCTTTTTTTTTCCTAGAGCCACTCTGCTCTACGCAGTGATTTGTAAAAATAAATTCATTTGGGTGAAATTCATAACACTTTACCCTGGTAAAGAGAAATGGATTTTACAGTCATGGGAGAAAACAGAACATCTGCTTTATCATCTGCTGTCACTGGCACAGTACAAACGATGCTCTGATCCTTGTTCCTAGGCCTGACTTAAAATACACTGGAGAATAAATCGGATGTCTCTGCTCTCCCTGTGCCTGCCACTTCCTAGCACTGAGTTTGGCTCTGGCACCGCGCATCTTGGAGCCCACCTACAGGACCAGGAAAGCTTGGAGCAGCTGCTAATCATAGCTTGTAGGATGAAATTGGCACAAGGACTCTCTCAGACTGGATGAGATTAAAAAGTTGTCTGCATTTAGAAGAGATTTATCATGATTAAAAGCTGGGGGGAGGATGCTGCAACAGTAAGACAAAGGCAAAGCCATCGCGTCAGAGAGCAAAACAGCTGCTGCTGCCAGGAATGGGGGCTGGAAGCTCAGACACTGTGTGTTCTAATGCTAAAATGGAATTTCAATAGAGCAGATCAATAACTACACTGGAGCGAAATATTCCTTAAGCACAGCAAGGCCACAGCAGACTTTCTTAAAGCCACTGAAAAGGGACGAAGGATTGTGTCTCCGCACAATTAACCGCGACCTTACGCTTACTGCTATTTTCCTACACAAACACTATCTGCCATCTCTGCTAAGTGTCCATGGAATTACCGCATTGTATTTTTATTCACAACAATAAGCTTTTTGAAAAAGGGGGGTGGGGGGGGAGGTCTTTCCATGTGGTTAGTTTTGTTTTAGGTGGTTGGTTCTTTGTTGTTTTTTCTGGGGTCTAGGGTTTTTTTTTGTGGAGTTTTTTGTTGTCTTTTTTTTTTTTTTTCCTCATTCTTCTGACTTCTTTGCTATTCAAAGCTGCGACTAAATACTGAGATACCGGTATATGCTAGGTTTTGCAAGAAGCTTGCCAGAAAGGTGTCTTATTTAGCCTAGTGAGCTGTCATAACTCCAGGCCCTTCCTTGTCTCACTGCTTTGAGTATTGACTTTCCTATTGCAGTTTGAAAGTCATTTTGGACCACAGAGGAGAGTTTCCCTTTGGCAGACGATACCGCACGAAGGCTCAAGTTCAAAACAACATGAAAGCCATGTGCTTGGCCACGTGAATGTTTTTGTACAACCTTACATATGCTGAATACCTTTAGGCTTTCTATAAACGAGGAAGATTGAGGTATCAAACAGCCTTTAGAAGGGTGAATGCTGTTAGGCCTAAAGTTAAGGTGAAGTTTAGGCATGAGACCTTCAAGCTGCAGCCACTGAATGAAAAGTCAGTGACTTCCAAACCTTTCTGGTGGCTCCAGGCTGGTTTCTCAGGAGCTTTGTGCCCTGCAACTCTGAGAGTCCAGCAGCAGCGCAGGCATTGCTTCTGGAGGGTCAGCTGCGAACGGCTCTGTGCTCATCCAATACCATGCTGCCTTCGCAGTTCTAACAGACCATGAGAGCATGACTCCGGCCTCTGCGAGCCGTGCAGGGGCACGATTTCCAAATTTTGAGGTAAGCACTGGCTACTATGGTGATGAACTTAACTGTAATCTTGGCTTATTCTTCTAGACCTGCAAAATAGAACACCCTTCAGGGTTTATACACTGCATTTCCTGCAATATTACCCCACTTCCTACTTTCAGACAGGATCTCTAAAAATACCCTTAGCAAATACAGAAGTGTTGAAGAGAACTAGAAAAGTTCTTGAGTGGGCAAGAGGTAATGCAAGGAAGAGAAGGGGGGGGGGGAATAATAGGAAGTGGACAAAGACAACAGATAAGTGTTAAATAGATGCAAAGCCACCACGCAAAACACGCTGAGCTACGGCTTTGGAGCTTCTTTGGTGTGAAATACCCCCTAATGACAAGCCTGTTCAGTGGCCATCTTCTGATGCTGCTGGCTTCTCCCTGCCTCCGTGTGAGGCGGCTGCTGGCAGCAGTGCAGCTGGCTGCACGTTGCCTGCCCTCTGCTGCAGGCAGGGCTGCGCTGTGGCTGGAGCCCTAAAAGCCGGCATGCTTGTCCCCAGTATCGGAGAAGGAAGCAGGAAAGGAAAACAGGTGACAGATGACGGACAAAGCCAGAAAGCTTCTGGAGAGGAGCAAAGGAACATTAGATACTCTCAACTCTCATTTTTTTAAAGTGTTTAAATCGACAGGCACTTAAAGGAACAAATCTTCGAGTGTCTCATTTTCCAAGGGAGAAGAAAGTTTAGACTTGAGCGCTGGCCTGTGGCAGTAAGGCAATTTACAGCAATTTTGTACTCCATCGCTTATTACAACTGGTGCCATTTAACATTACGTATTCTTCACCCCTATGGGAAATACATTTTCTGCAAAGCACAAGTTGCTGCTTACAGATGCAATGTGTTCTTCGGCAAGTCAGTCCATCCAGAACAACTCATTCAGCCTACAGGGAAGAGTTAAGGGTTTGAACCCACCAGCTTGTACCTGGGCAGACTCATCAGCCCTCTGCAAGGGGTTTGGCAGTCATCCTTGCAGGACAGGCACAGAGTAGCAGCACACCCAAAATCCAATTTTTGTTTTTATTTGTATAATAGGAACACTGGTTGTGGTGCTGCCCTCGGGGTTTACTTCAGTAGTTACTTCCAGTCACAGTGTTGCTGATCTCAGGCACCTCATCTATTTTTGCTGAAGCTGCTCATTCTTCTAGAATTGGCACCTTCTGAACCAAATGTTACTGTTTTAAAATTCTTAGAAAAACCTTAAAGGAAACCAGCCATACAGCACAACTTTAAAAAAAAAAAAAATCCTCATGCAGTGAAAGAACATAGAAAGCAGTATAACTCATGGCAAAATATCCAAGCCTACAGTGTAAGTCATTCCTCCACTGCACGTAATTCTGAAAGAGAAAAAGCTATCGCTGTAGTAAACTCTAACAAGATGTGACAGCATCTTGGAAGCAGACAGAAATGAAAAACACAGGTTGAATAAGCCACAGCTGACAAATAAAGCCGGACCATTAACCTATATGTAAGCTTTGGCAAACAATCCAGTATCGCTTCATGTATTTCCAGTTTAAGATCAAAAGAGACCACTGGCTTATCTCAGCCAATCTTTTCAACAATAAAGACCACTGAATATCATCACGTTAGCCTTATCCTAGAGTCCAATCCGTCTAAAGTGTGCCTTCCAGAAAAGCACCTAGTGCTGTCTGGCAGACATTAGGGGGATGCATGATGCATTAACTTCAGTTTTAAAAATGTTTCTCTTCCTAAGCATTAGCCAGTTGTACCCCATTTTGAAGTTCTTTGGGCAGAGCTTTTGGTCGCTTCATTAGAAAGCTTTTTTTTTTTCACTCCTCCTTTAAAAAAATCTAATGCAGACTGTTACCTTAGAGAGCAATAGAATAAAAACCTTTATTGTTCCACCTTTGTCAGAGTTCATTTTCTATTGATATGCATTTTTGTAACTGTAGTTTACATTAGAAACTTCAGCTCCTCAGGGGCTTAACATGGAGTAGCAAAAAACCTTCAAAACCAATTCAATCCCACGTCTTCAAGTACTACACCACTTGGGCACAAGGAATCTCTAGGATTAGGATCAGTTAGACCTTCCACCGCCTCCTTTTCCTGTGTTCTTTGTCCTCATTTCATGCCAAGCTTTCACCAGTGGTTCTCTGTTCTTCCATATGAGCTCGTGGCCGTAAGTCACGTACCACCTGAGAAAGAAAATACCAATTAAAACTAACTGCAACTTTTCTCTGAACCTGAGGAACAGGCTGATCACTAAAATTAAGTAACTCAAATGCTTAGTATAGGAGATAAGAGAAACTGAGGCAGAAAGAACGTCATTCTTGGAAAGTGGCAGTGGCAGGTACGCCACTTGTTCTCTTGACTCCTAATAGTTAACCTCTTTGTGTTTTTGCTTATCTCAGTCCTGAGGAGCGGTTTTCATGCCTTTAATTTCATGCGCTCATGATTTCTACTTAAAAAGATGCAAAAAACCTATTTTCATTTAAGAGACTGTTAAAACAGTACTGTTGTTCGTGGTAATCCTTACTGACACCACCAAGTGAGAGTGTTTTTCTGTTATGTAAATTTAACTGCCCCATAATGGACAGCCACCTTCTATTCAAAGTGAATCTTCTATAAACATCTAAATGAAGATTTAATCTATCAAATTGTTCTAGCATAATCTGTATTCAGAGAGCATTATATGCTGATATATGAATATCAGCATAAGCGACTCAGCAAGGGAGGTTATGGTGGAGAGGTGAGAGGGGAAGCAACTGCCCAAAACCAGGCTGAAGGCCTAACTTCACATCTGAGTCCTGAATAACAAAAGCACTGTTACATGAGCCATCAGCCAGTGCCAGGTAAACTGGCCGTTCCGTTAAATCATACGGCCGCTTTCTGAAGGGGACAATTGTCTGTGAGGCAATGCGTAGAAAATACATCGACCATTCAACATATGTCCTAAATAGAGGTCCTGTTTTAGGATGAAGTGACCAAATGACCACAGAGTAGAACATAAAAGGAGAACATATATAGGTGAGGAAAGAAAGATACTTTGACAAGACAATTTTTACTGCAGCTGCTATCCTATTTTATTAATATGTGAATCTGTATTATAATGAACAAGCATCATGGCAGAAAGTAGTTACGAATCAGCAAGACTACATCAAATGCATTTGTCATGCCAAAGAAGGGGGGAAAAGGAGACTGCAGCACAGAACTTACTGATGCTGAAGCCGAAAAATAGCAAACAAAGGCAAACCAGTTCGCAGACCAAAATAAAAGTGTCCTCCACCTGGTTCTTTGGTCTTGTTAAATGTGAGGTAGGCTTTTACTATGCCTATATAAAAAGTTTTAAAATGCTCTTAGCAGTAAGTGTGCAAATTAAGGTAACATGGTGATCACTTAGAAGGGGAAACACTCATTAGGTAGCGTAGTTAAAACGTGGAACAATGCAGAATTGTTTCCTACAAACTGGTTTCTAGTAGTTCTTCCCAATTAGGAAGGCTCCACACAAAGACAACACAGCAACACTGAGAAACCGCAGTAGAGGCTGCTCAAAGAATTTGGCCTGAGTTTATACTAACTCTGTAGCTCTCTAAATTGGTAATTAGAGGAAAAACACTGTGACAAAGGAATTTTCTTAGCTGTTTAATTCTGAAGTTGTTTTAATTTGTCCATGCTGTGTTTTGTGAGAATCTTTTCTGCCTTGTGACTCTGCTCAATGTGCTAGGGAGAGCAGGACAGAGACAGCCAGCTCAGGTTACAGTGACAGGACAATCTGACATCTAATCTATTGTTCTAAGGCAGTTCAGCTCAATTTCTTTCAGTTCTAAGAATTTATTAACAGTATTTTCCACACAATTTTATAACACTACAAGGATAACAGTGAGTTGCCTTCAATGCTACTTAAGACAACTTTCCAAAAAATCCCCACACTAAGGAAGTAAAGAGAAAGAGGAAGCAAAGATTAAAAAAAAAAAAAAAGGATTAATTTAAATATGAAACAAACAGAAGCTAGTAAATGCAGACTTACATTCCAAACAGAGCCCCCCCCAGGTGTGCGGCGTGGTCAAAAAGTCTCCAGCCTAGAGCAAGCCCTGCCGTGTCAAATGCAATTATGGCTTTTAAAGCCTGGAAAGGAACAGAACATGGAATGGGCAGGATCAGTCACAGCATATAATGGTCACTGATAAATAAGTTTCTTATTCTGGCACATGAGATATTTTTGGACCCCAAATTTTTGCCATAAATTTTATACCAAAACAATCACTGTGAAAAAAAAACAAAAAAATTAATTGTTTTCAACCAACGGACTCAGTCCTTAGCTGTACTGTGCTGACAAAATACAGACATAGGCAGCTACAGAATAACGCAGGGTAGGAATGTGTCCTTTTCAAATACTCAATCTTTTCCAATCTTCATTTCTAAAGCTACACATACATTCCAAACTCAGGTCAGGAAAAAAACAACACGTTACTTGAAGGAGTACACACTGTAACAGACCACAAAATACAGAATTGCAATGTTCTCATTCACTAATTCTGACATAGTTTAGACTTAAGTGCATCTGATCTCCCAAATACAATCCTCTAGTGGATGAAGAGTGGGGCAGCATCCCTGTCACCTTATCTGATCTAAATTGATCATTGCGATCTCTTAAATGACACATCTGTTGGATGGTAGAAAATCAGGATGATAATGAACAACTCCGTGGCTGGAAACAGCATGAGCAAAAGTATACCATCCTCAGGAGACAAACTGTAATTATGCAAAATTTTATGAAATGCCTCATCCCTAAAAGACAAACAGATTTAACATTAAGATGAAATGTTACTTTAAGTAGGATTTTTTTCCTTAAGCATATGTGTTAAAATAGTAGCTATACTGCTGCATTGGCTTGTTTATTTTAAAAGCAGATTACAGTATATGTAAGGTAGGCTAAAGGAGTATGCAAAGTTTACAAATACAACTACACTGTAGAGGTTCTTACTTAAGAGTTAAAATTATTCTAATGTTTATACTGCAATAGCCACTGTTGCTCATTTTACTGTTGCAATGAGTGTTTCCTCATGGCAGTGCTCTCTCTGGCTCTGCCAGTATTTCTGCCTTGGCTATCTTTTTTTAGGAAAGATGCAGTTAAAGGGTAGCATGCAAAAAAACAGGTCCACTCAAGCAGAAGTGCAAGAAAAACCTGAAGGCTGCATCTAAGACACTTGTTCAAATTTGTAAGCTTCACTTACAAAAAATACTAAATCTTGTGATCTTGAAATGACAAAGCTTAACTACTTTAAGTAAACCAGTAAAATAACTTCAAGTAGGGGACCAAAGATGATTAACTTATTAAAGCACGTCAAGATAGACATGAGATGCTTTTCTTAAATGGGGCAGTAGATGTGATTAAATGAACTTAATGAAACAAAAAAGGAGTACGAGACACGAAGAAAAGCCTCAGTAGTGTATTTCTAATCCCAACAGCGTACTTAAAAGTATCAAAAGATGGTATACAAATGACAAGGCGGGTATTCCCCCAGGGCTGGAAAGTTAGTTCCCTTGAGAAGCGAAGTTCTGTTTTTCCCATCTTGATAAATTTTTCTTCAAAAAGAGTGTATGAGATTAGCCTGTAATGAGTGCTGCTGTAAAAAATATCACCCATCAGAAAGAACAGAGTGTCTGTGCATGTCTCCTCAGATGGGAAGCCGAGTCCCTCCTAACTTCTTTCACCTCTTAGTATCAGATCTGAAACAGACTCATGGAGGATGGAATCTAGGATAATTCTAAATTCACTACACACTTGTGTAATGACCGTATTAGGCTGCAACAATTCAGAATCAGTCTCCACGACTTCCATGACTTGTATTCTCTTTCAAAATAAATTTAACAGCTTAGAAACACAAATGAAGAGGGGACATGCTCAGATACTGGAAAGGTATGGGGAAAATGTTTTAAGAGTAGGATTTCTTTGAAGCTCTGAGGCACTTACGTTTCCTGCTGTAAATGTGAACATTGGAAGAAATATGATGGCTAGTTTTGCTTCTGGCATCTTTGTACATACGGCTGCAAGGACAGTCATTATAGCTCCTGACTGCAAATACATTAAAACACATGGAAGTAAGCTGAGATGTTACATAAGGGGAAACTTATTTTTCTGCACGTGAACACGTTTTCCTTTTGGCTATTATTTTCAAATACAGCTCTATGGTAAACCTCAAATCACAAAGCACCACAGCAAAGTTCAAAATAAAAATTAAACAGGACACCATTATTTAATTTCAATATCTGAAAAAAAATACCCCTCAGATGCTCTTATATAATTAAGAAATACCATCCCCCACTCCTCCCCCATTTTTAAGGTAACGATTTATGTTAAAGTGCTTTTTTTTCCTCAGTAAACCCTAGAAATCTACCATATATTAATCAAATACAGACATCTCAGATGAAGGGAATCATTCTGAGGCTTGCACAAAAACAAGGAAAATAACAAGACAGACAGGGACAAGAAATCTTTTGTCAGTGAAAGAATCAATTCCCTGGTCTGTACTAAATTGACCATGGGCTTTTGTATCCATGAAATATCTCAATAGAAAGGCTGTGAATACAGTAAACTAATACAATGTGTGGCAATTTCTGTAAGTTCACATCAGTAAGACTAACGAGAAGTAACTTGCTCCAGATACAGTTTATTCAAAAGATTAAGGGACAAGACATAGGCAGCACTACCAAAAATTCTTCGGGACAGCTTAAAAGATGTTTTCATTCCAGTTGAAAAATAAGAATCTGACTTTTGGCTTTTATAAAAATTATTTAATAAAGTAAACTAAGATGCTTTTAGAATTGGGCAAATGGCTAGGTGCACCTCAAACTTCTAGCAAGTCAAGTGTTTTAAAATGCTCTACTACTAGAAATACTTGTAAAGAAAACCAGACAACCACACCACCTCCTCAGCCTGCCTCATATCTTTCACACTGTGAAGCCTTTGGCAGGAGTGCTGCCCTTTCTGCACAGCAGGCCCTACAGCTTCCACTAGTATCACATGCTGATTTTGATTTTTCTCTTTCTAAAGTATTCTGCTTTCAGTTAGAGAAGACTGATATGCAATTATGACATGACATTTATGAAACAAGTTACAGAACTGCTCACTGTTACTATCTGCTCACTGACAAGAGGTCCTGCTGTTAAGTAATTGTTTACAAGCCATTAGCATTAAGTGGCATTACTGCTGGGCTGCCGCTGCAAGAGTTAGCATATTTGAAGAACAGGCAAGTTCTTGCACAGGAATCACTGCCTGGTTACTTGGTTTTGGTAAACTTTCCTAGTTTCCATTATCCCAAATATATTCTTGGCTTTTAGGCAGGTAAAAGAATACAACGGCCTTTGAAAATGCCTTCAGAGGTCATGATGAGGTCTCCCATATTCTGAGATACTTACAGCTCCAAGGGATGGTTCAAACTTTCCAGTGGCCATTTTAGCAACATAACTGACAAAAGTGGAGATAACCCCTAGAAAGGAAAAATTATTATTGGAAACAATACCAGCAATGCAGACAAGCATGAGAAAGTTACAAGAACATTATCTGAACATCTTCCTAAAGAAGCTACTGTAGATGGTGTGTTTGGTTGGTTTGGGGGTGGTGGGATTTCGTGTTTTTTTTTTTCTTGGTCGGGGGGAGTGCGTGTTTGTTTTAACTTGAATTAACTGTCATTTTTTCCCACAAAACTCCCGTGAGTCTGTATTAAGAGATATTTTATTTTGGTAGCTAAGTGTGACTTAAAACCAGATACTTGTATTGTCATGATGTTTTGAAGCCAAATATCCTAAACCCATCAAAATTCTGTATGACAGCAAATAAGCACTGCAGTTAGTATAGAGCAATGTGTGGGAATGAACGATGGCCATCTGTCATCATACAGCTATTAACCATGCACACACTTTACTTGCATTAATATACATTTTTAAGTGTTGTAAATATATGTATGTATTTAACATTACCAGCAGAAAGATACACTGCAATGAACTGCTCACATCCCAGAAGAGAGACAATGCTGCTGGAAAAACTCCATAAAACATACATATTTGCTGCCATGTGGAATAGAGAGAAGTGACTAAACGTAGAAAGCAGCATGGGAGAACACAGGGCTTCTGTAAGAGAAAAACAATGGGAAATAAAAAAAAAAGTCAGCGTTTTAATTTGCTTCAAGTTACATGTCATGCAGACTAGAAACTTAACAAGACATACTATAGGCTAATTATGCTTAGAATTCTCAAATACAAGCTATGTAATAAACACAGAAATGTAACAAGTTTCAAATTCCAAGCGATACCTTTTGAAAGGTAGGATGTATACCCCAGAGATATGCAAACTGTATAAAGAGCTACTTCAGAAAGTCTTTATTACCTACTGGGGAATGTTTCATATAAAACACTTATATTAAGACGTCTCCTATGCTTTGGAAACGAAAAAGGATTTTATTTATGTGTGTATATGGTGAAACATTTTTAATGTATTATATGAACATCTATATACAATTATTTTGCTGCAGAGATGGACTTGTAACAAAAAACTAGTTTTCTTTTCAAAAAGCTACTAGCTCTCCTCACTGAAACAGCAGCCTTGAAAATGCAAAAAAGCCAATTAGCAGCTTTAAAGGTCAAGGTTACTTAAAATAGGAGTGTTTGGGGTGACTGACGCTCAGATCTGGATAATAGCTACCTTTAGCTTTGGAGTGCCCATTGGGGAATTGGTTGAGTTTCTACTTTCTCAGAAGAAATTAGGAGGATAGCAGAAAGTACTCTCCTAACGCATGTTTGTCTCATAGTTCTTTGTCTCTTAGTCCTTTTCTCTACTGTAGAAATGAAAACTAACTGTTCTGCCATTAAATACTAGTAACTTGCTTTTCTAAGTTAACCTCTTCAAAACATTTCACACACAGTGAAAGCCAAGTTTCTGTGGGTTTGTTTTTTTTTCAATGTGACCCAAAGCACAGCTTTGAAACAAGGACTCTCTACATAACATACAGAGCAATGCTTATCCACTGACAAAAGCACACCAATGACTGTTCTATCTGCATCCCACAGAACATTACAGGAAGAAGAAAAATAATCACATTTGAGGCTATTTTTTGTAATGGCGCTACATAGCGCGATTTATTTCCCCCCTTTCCAAAGACTGGCATGATTAGTATTCTTTGCAGGAAAGCAGTGATATCACTGGGAGAAGTGCCTCATCACCTTTACAAAGGCAGGAGCTGCATCCCGCTGAGTGCAGCGTAAGGCCAGATAGCAGGCAACAGTTTTGACATCACAATATTTAGAAAAGCACCAGTGAGGTGTTTTTTTTCTTAATCCATTACTTCTAACTTCCCCCCCCCAAGTGTTTTCTGCCTAGACAAAACGATGTATTTGGGCATGACTGATATTGTTTGTGGGTGACAGAGTTGCAAGTAAGCTATGTGCCGTCCAAAGCTTTTGTGGTACAATCAGAGGTTCTATGTCATTCCAATTTATAGAAGTTCCCCGAATTACTGTTCACTTACTGGAGGATGGATCTGAGGTGAAATATGTAAACATAACCCGTCGCATACCAGGTAGCCTCCATAAACAGAATACAAAGACATTTGCAGCTATAATACCTATGAAGAGGAAAAAACAGTATAGAATCAAGTTATGAATGTAACACGCCATAATGCTTACTGTAAACAAGCATTCAAAAGTAAGCTTACAAGTATCCTGCTTTTTCTTCACTATTTCATTAAAAGCAGTATCCACTTCTTACTTTACAAAGAGTTTAGAAAAAGCAAAGAAAAATATTGAAAGCTACATTTATACAGTGTAGTGGAAGCCTTCGAGAGATATGACATTTAATTGTAATTGTTTTAACATACGATGTAATGAATGAATGCAACATTCCAGAAAATCTGTACTTAAGACATTCAAGCTGCGTTTTCAAACTTCTATTCCACTGTAGAACCAGTGAAACAAGAGCCAGCTTAAGAGGTCTCATTTCTTGCCTCTTGAGCTGCTTATTCCCAAATGCCATTGATCTGCTGCACAGTTGCATTTAACAGCACGCGAAGGCAAGGGGAAGCATGCAGACAGGCAGTACACATCCCTTCCAGTTTCTGGGAAGGTTTGGTTTTGAGGTAATTGTAAAGCCAGTGTTTAGAGATCGAGCACAAAAAGTTGAGTTGGCATTCCTAAGGCACAATTACCTCTGGGAGACAGCAAACGCACAGCTTTTTACTTCACAGGTGTTTACGGCAATCTTATTTCAGTTTAAATAAGAACGTAAATAATTAGAAACATAATTATGTAAGGTCATTGTTTCTCGTTTAAAGTGTCTTCTCTATTTCTAGCCAAGCATTTAGGTATTTAAAATGTTTTACAATAGCCAGAAACACTAAAGGGGAAAATAACTGTGCTTCCTTTACAGAATAGTAAATGTCACATAATTATTCTCTATTTGAAGTTTGCAACAAAATGTAAGAACTGTGAAAATCTACAATACGTAAATCCTGGAACCAAAATGTTAACAGATCTGTTCTTTTGGCACTCCATCCTATTCCACCACGCTCTTTTATTAGAGGAAGTATTTCCCCTGCACACTACACCAAGATGTTACAGAACTCTCAGCAATTTCAGTACAGTAAGCCCAACCTTGTTATGGCAATCAGGGGTAAGTATCTGAATGGCTTAGGGTCTACTGGCTAGAATTTACATTACTTGTGAGATTAACTCCATGCTGAGGGATGCTCTAAGGAATACAGAATATGAATCTTCACACCCCCTACCCCAATACAGTATTTGTAACTGTATCGTGACTTGGCTTGCACGTTGAAGAGCAATGCAAAGCATTGTACAAAACTTCCTGACAGGACTTGTTAGCATGTGGAATACATAAAGGCAGATATGGCTTAGCTACTTTATTTAAGTTTTAATCAAGTTCTCATCAATTTCTCTCCACACACTACATTTCTCTTGGGGGCTTCAAGTGATGCTAGGCTAACCAACCAAAACTACATCATAACCAAAGGAAAGCTCGCAAGATAGTTGCTTGTTTGCAACACTATGTATTTAAGATAGCAAAAAATTATCAGAGAGTTTTATTTCCATGTATCAGTGGAATATACACTCATTCTTTCTAAAAGTGTTTGCTGTTTTTCACAGTTCCTGAGAAAAAATGTTGCCGGGGAAGATTCCAGCTAATCCTCCACACTCTCTCACACAGACGCATAGGATATTTTTTTTTAATGCATACAAAAAAATAGTTTGTGAGAAGGAAGTGTAGCAGAAATAGTGTATGTGCAGGTGTGAGTTTACACATGCTTTGTGCCTAACAACCTAAACGTGGTACGAAAGCCGTCTGTTTTAACATACTGTACCTGTTTGCCATATTTCTCTTCCTGTGAATGTCTAATACTTGTAAGCTAACACAAACCTGTCACAGTCCGCTGACCCTCAGTGAGGTTATTCCACCAGCTGTTAACCTGAAACGGAATTGTTGTACATCAGTGCCACTTGTAGAGTATTTGCAATTTCAGAACCAGTCACACAAGGTTCTACCTTTTTAAGAATGGAAAGCATTTGTTTGAAATCTGTTAAGTAAATCAGTTTCAAACTTTTTTTATTTCTGACTGGTTTAGCTTTTCAAGTTGGTGTTTACTCTTCTTTACTTGAAGAGTAGTTATTTACCCTTCTTTTCATAAAATATCCCAACATAGATGAAGAGTTTCTTCAAAAAGAATGGGGTTATATCCTTTTAAACAACTCCATGGGTTTAACTCTACTTGTACTAAACAAGGAGCTAGCCCATAATGCTTTCTTTAGCAGATTAGCCAAAGTTAGCATAAACCCTGCCTCGACTAAGCCTCACCCTAACGCTGTCTAACGTCACACCACCCACCTTTGAGAGATTCCACTTTTGTGCCAGGGTCACTTTTGCGGAGGTGGCTCACAAGATGTGGAATCCATTCCCCCTTGCGTCCAGCTCACCCAGCCCTCCTCCAAGTTTAAAACCCCTGAAAAAGTTTATTTTGAGCGTGGTCAGCCCACAGACAAATTTCAACCCCCCTTCCCTTCCTCAGCTTTCAGAATCGTTTTGGACAAATATTTTATTGATAGCTCAATGCTCCTCCAGCCACATTGATGGGGACAACATCATAAAAATTACCTGTAGGTTTGAGGCGGGGAGAAATAATGCTGTATGAAACAAATCATTTGCTATTTGATACCAAAGTAACAAATTTATTGCATTTTTTTGGTTTAATTCTCTGGCACAGGATACAGATAACAGTATTTCCTACGAAGCTCCCCAGTGTAAGAACACTAAACAAACATGATTTTTCTAAAATACAAGCAGTAGATGCCCTCAGAAGCTACTGGGGGATCCTGAACTTTTTAAAATAGAACTTACCAGCTGAAGACAGGGATTGAGAGTTTCAGCCTACAAACAACAGGCCATTTTTTTTTTATTTTTTGCATAGCTAATCACCAGAACTTCCCCTTCAGGTTTTGAAGGAAAATAAAAGTATAAAACCAAAATTACTTAATATATTAAGTGGCAATCATAACCTCAATTGCAGTTCATATACACTGAGTAAGAAAGCATGGGCCTGGCTAAGACAGAGTTAATTTTCTTTATAGCAGCTCATACATTAGATTTTTGACCAAAACAGTACTGATAACACACCAGTGTTTCAGCTTTTGCTGAACAGCGTTTGCACAGCATCAAGACCTTTTCCATTTCTTACTCTGCCCCTGCAATGAATAGACTGGGGCTGCGCAGTAGGCTGGGAGGGGACACAAGCAGGCAGATGACCCGACCGAACCAAAGAGATATTTCCTGTCATATAATGTCATGGTCAGGGAAAAGAGGGGATTTTAGGAGGTTTAGCCATCTTTTGCTCATGAACTGGCTGGACACGGGTCTGCTCACAGGACATCATGAGTGCCTTTGCATCCCTTGTTTTAGTGTCGTCTTCTCTCACTTAGCCTTCACTTATTTAGCAATTTTTTGGTGGTTGTTTTATCTTTACCCCCAAGTTTTCCTGCTTTTATTCCCTTCCTCTTCTCCCACCCCGCTGGGGGTTTGTGGGGGAAGTGAGCAAGCGGCTGTGTGGCCCTTTGCTGCCCACCAGGGTCAACCCACAACATGTGCCCATTTCAAAAGAAGTACCACAGTGAGCACAATTCACGTTACAAAAATGGCTCCTCTATGTCCTACCCAGGGCCATGTGCTTCTCCAGCTCCGCACTCAGCCCTACTTCCCTTGGACAAGCAGACCTGAAAGAGTAATCAAGCCTGGTCCATCACAAGCCAGGGTAGTAACCTTGAAATAAACGTAAAACATGCACATTCAGTCTAGTTTTAAATGCATTTAAACTGAAAACTAAATGACTGATACGCTTAGGATGTCAGCTAAATTTACAGCACGTCTTGCAGTACTTGCATTGCTCTTCCTGCCCAAACTCCAAAGCGTTTATGTGGAAACGTCAGCCTCCCATAAAGAAAAAAGCCCCCTAAACCCTCGTATTTGTGAAGTATAGGTTGAAAATATGAATGCATTTCAGAAGCCAGAGCATTAGAAAACGTCATGCGTAAGGTTCAGAATTTAAACTAGCTCTGTCCTTTTTGGGAGTTCACGTTCACTTTTGAGAACAACTAGGCATGGCAAAAATGGAATTTTTTTATAGTCAAAAATCAAAAGGTACCTAGTTTAGACATACGAACTAGTACTACTGACCTCTCTTCCCTGTGCTTCAGGGTGAAGATGGTACTTTTTGCCAGTATAGCTTTTGCAGTGACACCGGGACTTGCAGTTTTCTAGAACAAGTTCTATCAGGTTGGGTTTTTTTTTTTTCTTGTAAGGAAACGCATCTAGCGTAACGTGCTGGGAACCTATCTATTATGTCTCCAAGTCAGAAATCGGGATAAGCAGGACGAGCGTCCATTGTACCAACGGCGCACCGGGCGAAAGCGGCGGTCACGCTTCATGCTCCCGTGGGGACCCACGCGTGCGGGAGCAGGCCGGGCCCGGCTCCGTGTACCTGCTTTCTGAAGTCCCCTCTCTTCTGCGGCCGTATTTTATCCAGCCAGTCCGCTCGGGCTCCCTCGAAATAGGTCTGGACCCGCGACTTGAG
>VZSZ01004930.1:457972-482491 GCA_013398815.1 Ibidorhyncha struthersii
GAGAGGGTCGTCCCGGCTCTGCGCCGCCATGGTGGGAGCGGTGCGGCGGCGCCCCCTCGGCCGCCATGATGAGTGTGGCAGCGCCCTTACCTCCCGGGCCTCTTTGGCGAGTAGCGCTGGCGCGACGTAATTAGGGGCTTCCATGCTTTTAATGTATTTTTTTTCTGTAGACGCCTTCCGGAATAGACAGAGCGTGTGTCTTCCTAAGCCCGCGGCTCAGCCTGCAGCAGCCGAGGAGGCTGGGGCTGCTGCCTCAGCCTTGCCCTGCGCCGCCATGTGGCTCTGCTTCACATCACCGCGCCTCCCCACCTTTTCTCACCTCGCCTCGCCTCACCACCGGGCTGCTCCAGCGAAGGGCTGCATGTGGCTGGCCAGGCACAAGGCAGCTGCTCCTGCCCCGCAGCCTCCTTTTTTCAGGCCTCTTCTCAACGCTACCTCTCGCCTGGGCCGGTTGCCCCCATGTGTCCCGTGATCCCCTTCATGCGTCCGGGGCTCCCAGTCTCTGGCACTGTGCAGCTCTTCCCGGCGCCATCGTCATGCCAGCGGTGTGCTAGGTGGTTCCCTGCAGGGCTGGCGAGGCATCGTGCGGGCAGAGAGCAGTCCCCTACCTAGCCGGTGCTGCAAACACCAACACCCTCCTGAAATTAAGGAAAAAGAAGATAGGTGCGCTTTGAAAATAACTTGTAAGTCTCAAGAAGTGGCATGCACCTTTGTAGTTATCTGTGCTGCTGGGGGGGACAGCCAAACAGCCTACACGCCAGTCACACCTGGGCCTCCCAAGATCAGAGTGCAGAGCTGCCAAAATCAAACAGCTGAATAAACAGTGGTTTATCTCAGAGGTGCGTGGGGAGGACGAGAGGCAGCAGCCAAAGTTCTGCGTGGGTGTGAGGAACACACTCCACAGGAGAGCGGTTATGCTGTCTTTGGCCCTGGAGGCCGCTCTGTTGTGACTGGACTAGGCTTGGGCTACCTGACCCAACACTGAAGCTGTGCTTTGGTGGGAGGTTGGCGTCAGTGCAGTCCCTTCCAACCCAAATTATTCTGCAGTTCATTGTGTGGAGGGAAGGTTAATAGCAAGATAAGAATAATCTGTGTATTTTAATTGTAAGTAGCTATAAGCCTGATTAGACTATTAATAAGTTAGGCGAGCTTTGGGAGCACAGTTACAAAGTCAAATCATTTGGAAGCGGAGAGGAAATAAATTAACATCGTTCCTCCTCCTCTTTTTTTTTTTTTTAAACAAGTAGTAAAAGTGTTTGCCTTCTCAACTTAAGGCCAGACTCTGACCTCAGGAAACCTCTGTAAGCTTGTGGTGGGAGACTGCTCTAAGTGGTTTAGTACTGTATTTAGACCTGCATTTTATCTCTTTCTGATTGTACTGGTGGCCATGGGTCAGCCTCAGAATTTGCATGAACTAAGAAACGATTAGCAGGTTCAAAGCCATATATTGCTGGTGTTAAAATGTATATATACATATATAAACGAAACCAGTGTTGTAACCAATACTCTGTCTCTGTTTTTCTATATAACAAAATGAAAAAGAAGTAAAATAATTTTTAAACTTTTCAGGTTAGACACTTTTATCACTCGTTTTTGCTTCCAGAGACCTTATCAGGAGTGATTTGTTTGTTTAAGTGACTTAAATATTTTTCTTTGTTAACTCTTCCTGTCCTGCATTCAAACCACGTACATTTTGGCTGTGCTGTTATTAATGTTAAGGTAATCTTTTTGCTCCCCCAGGGCTTGTTTTATCACATTACATCTCTTAGTTGTATATAGCCTATGTGTGTAATTTGCGAGGAATGATGCTCTAGGCTTTATGTATTTATTTGGTTTTGGTTTATGGTCATTTTCCTTTGGGCAGTTGCAAAGCGTATTTGCTGTTAGTTGTGCCGTCATCTCAAATCTATAAACAGCAAGTGCGTATGGCAGCTAGGACAATCAAGTCCTGAAGGGTAGGATGTATGTAGTACCAGTTGAAAGAGGAGGATGGATATGGTGTCGGTTGAAGTAACAAGCTGTTTGCTTTTGAAAGCTTGTCTTTTGCAGGTGGTTTCTGTTAGCAAACTCTTATCCTGTTAAAGCAATGTGTTTTGGAGGTATTACTTTTATTGTTAAAACTGTAAGAGTGGTAAGAAATCAGCACCGCCATCGCATGGGGACTGCAGTCTTGTGCATGACTGGTGGCCCAGAGGGTGTAAGGTATCGTCTGGACTGTCTCATGGGTTTTGTGTGGTAGCAGCAGGGTCAGGAAGGGATGAGTGAGAGTGGCTTCTTGGGGCAGAGGAAGACAAAGAGAGGAGGAACAACAGCAGCAAAGTGGTTGCAGAGCTATCCCTGCCTGTCCTGCCTCGGGGCATGTCTGAAACCACAGTTTTGTTTGTTAATATGATCCACTGGACCGGTGTCTGTCTGCACTGATTACTGGTTGCAGGGCTTAAAAGCTGCCAGGGAGATATAAAAAACATAAAGAAAATGGATTTTTTTACAACAAGAAAACAGCCCCCAGCACCCTCGCCTTNGAGGCTCTAGGGCTCTCTGTTCCTGCCTTGTGCGGCCTATGATATGTCACCCATCACCAAGCTGCCAACCCTCACTGAGACACCAGACCCACTCCCTGGCCCCTGAGGATTCAAATACCAGCACTGTGTGCTTTGCTTTCTAATTACTAAAGGTTTTCTTTGTGTGCTTGTCTTAAGAAGATCTGGAAAATGAAACACCTTTCAGATGGTCCATCATGCACTATGCTATCAAAGTTTATTCTTCTTGCCACTTTACATCTCCCCATGTATTGAACTGAGACATCACCATCTAGGTTCAGACCATACGTGCACCTTTCTGTTGAGGAGTACTCACTCACAGTGAGGAGCTAAGGGGTGTTGTATCTTTTCTAACAGATGCATTAATATGGGACAATTGTTTTAAAGGAAGACTTAAGAGACAAGGACTCTTACGGTGGTATTTGTAGTCCTATAACATGGTTCAATTTGGGTCAGGATAGAGGAAGGTCGTTACTCCTCCATATTGGTGAAATCTGTTTTCCAAGCTTCCTCACTTTGAAGCCTATGATATTTCAAATTATTGTATTTTAATGAGAAGTTCGTGTTTATAATTTTGACATATGTCCTACCCATAGTGATGGTGTAGAGCATATAGTTTGATCTTCTTTTCCTTGCTGCCAGGAAGGAATTGTGATTGCATGGGTCATAGGCAGAAACACTCATTCAGATTATTGGCCTGCCCACGTGGTGTGAAGTCTGCTTGAATTTGTTGCTTAATTTAAATTTATAATTTATTTCAGATATTCTCTGTTGAGGTTACACAGTCACCTGAGAGACAAATGCTCCCTCCTCAGTGTGAGATTAACCTTTTATAGTGGAATATACACATTTTTTAAGAGTGGAATAAACTTACTCCTTCTTTCCTTGTGCAAACAAATTCCAAGTGCTGCAGTTGTTTAAAATGAGTGATTATAGGAGGAAACTTGAATTCTTCTTTCTTTCTTTTTATTTTAATGCAGAAAATTTGCATATTCCTTCACAGTGTGGGCTGCATCCTAAAACAAATACTGTCTTGAATTGTTTGCCTGTCGTATATGGACACAGACCTCCTTTCATGAAAACAATATCTTGGTGACAAGTGCAACACAAGTTTCAAGTAAAACAGTCATTGTGGATATTGTAATAATGTTTTTCTTTATTGCTTTGGTGTCTGATGGTGTGTGGGCAGCTCAGTGGCACTGACAAAGCACATCATATGCCAATGGTTGCCAGGTTAATCCGAGCATCTTTGGTACTAACTTAAATGATTTTGTTGTAGTTTTAATATTCGAGTCATGCATTTCACTGAAACTTTGCTGTAGTGAGAAGCCATGCCCCAGCCTTTGTGCAACAGTGGGGCAGAGCTTTGGCCCCAGGTCCTTGATTTTTAGAATGAGGGGAAAGGTCCTAAAGAGTACGAAACTTTCACTTGTTTGATCAAACTGGTCCTCACGGAGTGCTGACACTGGTATCTAGCAGGAAGGTAGATGAAACAGGTTAGAAACATACTGTAAACGTGAGTATCAAAATTTATTTTGTTTTAAATTTGTATTGGTAAGCATTGTAATTGGGAGATGAATAATTTATTAATTAATTTGATACTTTTAATTTTAAAAGAATTTTAAGATAGCAAACGAGTAAAGAATGGACAAAACGTTGCAAATTGAAATTGGAGAATTCCTCAGTTGGGTCCTCTCGTTTTGCTCTGTTGGTATTTTTTGTGGTAAACATGTACGGTAATAAAAGTATTCATAAGAAAATACTCCGATGTCATAGAATATTTAAGTATTCCAATTATTTAATGAGATTTAGATTCTAGTTCTACAGTTCCTTTAGGTGATAAATTATTTTGTAAGTAGGTAACTTTTTGATGTTTTCGTAAAGGTCGTGCTTGTGTAAAGATAACAGCATGTACTGTATATGTATAAACTGTTTCAACAGGTTTCTAGTATCAGAAATTTTGGGAGGTTTCTTTGAAAACAACTTCTGTCAGAAGAATGGCGTCATTGTCTCTACAAATTTGTGCGTTGCTGCTGGCTTTAGCTGGATTCACCATTTTACTTGTTACTACCATGTCCAACAGATGGAAAATTTTGGACACTGCAACAGTGCTAGTTACTGCAGACTGGATTTCCGAAGGTCTTTGGATGGACTGTGCAGTGATTGCTTTTGGATCGATACAGTGCAAGAAATTTCCCTACATGTTGAGTTCAGACAGTAAGTGCATGTGGCATATGTATATAAAATCTTGGGATGTAGTTTTATTCCTTCTTTCTGGACAGTGTGTTAGCATGGTCGGATGGCGTATACTACATTTGTCACAGAAGGTCTAGTATGGACAGGATTTGTCCTGTAGTACTTGCAGGCAGGTTAAAGGGCCCCAGTGAAACACATACGCTTCAACCTGCAATTCAGCTCAGTAACTGCTGTGGCTTTATTGCCATCTCTGTCGTGTTGATATAAAGGTATGGGTAATATACAATGATTGCCATCTCTGTTGCATTGACGTAAAGGTATGGGTGATATACAATGAATCTAAGATTTTTTGTTGTTGTTTTGGAAGGAATAGCATCCTTTTACATGTCCTAATACTTAACTAAAAGCAGATCATAGGTCAATGGGCACTGGTGCTTGTTTGTGCTTTGATGTCAGACAGGGCTTTGTAGATATTCCAGAACTCGTTTGATATTTTGTGCTAAATCTGTGTATTTGTTCTGGTATTTCTCAGAGGTGGCCAGTTTAAATTAAAATATGTCTGTGCGACTGATGCTTTTATGTTTTCTGAGGTGGACTGTGCTAGCAGGGTAGTTTATCTGCAAATAGAGAAGAATTTACTTTGTAGGGACTGAAAATTGTTTCGATTGTTCTGGATTTTAAAAATATCTTTCTGTAAACAATTTCTATGGTAAAGGGCTAAGAAGGATTGACATTGAAGTTCTTTTCTCAGAAAACTGAGCGTAGAAACAGTAACAGTATAGCCTTTGAAAACTGGGGTTTTGTTAAGCCTTCTTAAACAGAACTTTGTGTTTATTCTTTTACAACTTCCAGTATTGTGCAGTCACTTTATGAGTTATATCATGGAATAATTTCTTCAAGCCTTCCCTGCTTTTTAGATCCCTGATTACTGTCATTGCTGTTTATCTGGACTCTTTCCAGCTGATTTATTCTCGATGCACAGTGCTCAAAACTTATAAATACCACATCTGTCAGACTATGAGTGCTTTCTTGCCACAGACATGGACTCCACTGAAGTCAGAGCTGCCTAGCTGTAAGGCAGATCTCTAAAATGTGAGAGTTTAACTCTCAAGAGTTAACTCTCGAGATTACAGAGTCACAGACTAGTCAGGGTTGGAAGGGACCTCTGGATATCATCTAGTCCAACCCCCCTGCGAGAGCAAGTTCACTTAGACCAGGTTGCACAGGATGGTGTCCAGGTGGGTTTTGAATGTCGCCAGAGTGGGAGATGTATTCAGCATATTTGTGGTTCTTCCTCAGCGCCCTGGCTTTGGTGGCCTCATCTGCTTTCATAACGATGGTGCCAGTTCAAGGATAAGTGTCAGCATCCTGTAACAAGGCCAGAATTTGTAGTCTCAAAAGGAGGCTAATCACATGCTTCCAAGGATTTTAAAAACACTACTCATTGTGTCAGAGACAATGTCTGCTTTTTATGCCATTCTGGTACCTGTTCTTGTTGCTCTCTAAGACTTCCTCTATGTAGATACCAGGATGCCACCAACACTTTTATGCTGCTGATGCAGAGCCTCCTGCAGAGCAGCATTTCCTGTTATGTCCATGGCTGACCAAACCATAGTTTATGAAATTTAGTGAAGAATAACCCTATGTTCTTCAACACCATTGAATAGTGGTTTCCTTAAGGGAATCATTAAAATGCCTGGTGCCGTATAGGAAAAACTTGTGCATTCCAGGTCTGCAGTTTAATCTTTTCTGTTTGTATGTGTGCTTTATGACTGCCTGTTGAAATAGCTTTTTTAAATTAGGAAGAGATATTTTTTTAAAATGAAATTTTCAAAAAATTTTTTATCTTTGGCAGCAGTATAAAATCTGGGGACACTTGATTCAAAGTCCCAACTAAACTCGACTTTGAAAGTGCTGTTAGCAGAAGTGATTGCTGAGGTCGCCAGGTTAGCACCCGTGTATGGATAAATTAATTTGAAACGCTTTGAAGGGCTTCTAATGGGATGTAGATACTCCAGTATACTGGTACAGTGTGTTCATTTTACTATGCCATCATTTTTCAAATTGCAGTGACTTAGCAGCAGGAGGGAATTTTGTAGAAGTCACCTGAGAACAGAAATTCTTACCACACACCATCTAGTTTCTTTGAAAGACTGCAAGTATAGAGCTGCACAGGATCACATTGGCTGTGCTGCCAAATCTATTCTTATTTAAATACATGGCAATGATCCTCTTGGCTGCCAGGGGAGCAAAAATGTTGCAGCGGCACTGTCGTATCCTTTTGCAGCTGAGCCTACCAACCTACAGCATCAGCTCAAAGTGACCAGTGAAGTTTGGGGAAAAATAAAAACAAAAAACAAAAACCAAAAAAAACCCTAAACCCCAGATACCTGTTACGGGCAAGTTGTGACTCTCTCAACGGCTAATCCTTCTGGTAGTCTTTATGTAAATGCTGTGAATCTGTTACCATGTTGCGTCATAGCAGGATTATTTTATGAAGAAACTCTGACTCCATTTCCTGGAGATAAGAGCAGATTATCACTGCAAGAGATGGTTAACCCCATTTGGGTACACAAGCAGTTTAAGGTATTAACATTAGTGGGTGATGTGAATTGAGTCTGTAATTTTGTCTACTCAACAGCAGAAGCAAATAAACCAAGTTTAACGTACTTCTACTTTGCCTAGAATAGATTTTTTTTTTTTAATACTAAGATATTCTGATAAACAGATGCAATCAGCTGATACGTATTATTTTTTCATATAGCTGTTTTCCTTCATCATTTTATTCGAGATAGGTCTGTTGCACTGGCTCATTCATTCCCTTATATTTCATTTCTGTGAAACATACATCATTACAATTGTATTCCAGCATAAGTGGGACTATTTTTAAGACTGAATGTGTTTAACTATAGATCAATAGACTGTAAAATATTAATGAGAACCACTCATTCACAGACTTAACATTCCTGAAAGAAGCTGGCAGTACAGTCGCTATGGGTTACTTATGACCATAACTCCAAAAAATGTGCTACATTTTTTAGCAACAGAATACAGTTCCTGTTCTCAAGCTTTTTATGCTTGAGTCATCAAGACAACAACACAGTAAAACTTTTTGATTTGAGATTAATAATAAAGTTACAAACAATTTTCATCATGTGTAAATCCTAGTTGACTTCAGAGGAGAGACAGAAATAAAATATTTGCCAATATTATCACTCTTACAAGATACTTTGTAGAAATAGTGACTGGACTTTCATTTTGTTACTTCTCATTAGAAAAAGAATTAATATTGTCATTTAAAAAAAACGTTAATATCTTTATCATGAACTGCTCCCACTTCTTATTGTCATACACTGTAAGCCTTATCTCTGGGGTTGAGCAAAGAGCAAAGGTAGTCTCATTTTGGAGTGAAACCCGGAGATAAAACAGCAAGAAGGCTTCTGAAAGCCTTCACTTGATTGTAATCTAATTATAGGGATATTTAACTGTTACTACTCACAAGCATGACTGCTGCATTGGAAATTGTTGGTTTTCTCTTGTGCTTGGGTGGGTGGGCAATTATTGGAGCTACTTTGCCGAATGATTACTGGAAAGTCTCCTCTATACATGGTAGTGTGATCACAACGTCTACATTGTTTGAAAACCTGTGGAAGAGCTGTGCAGAAGACAGTACTGGAGTATCCAACTGCAGAGAATTTGACTCTATGCTTGCATTGCCTGGTATGTGACTTTGCGCAGTCTTGTTTATACTGCTTAAAAATTTGTTGGAAAAAAAGTAGAAGGACTTTAGTTTTGGTAATCTGGTAGTACTGGAAAATAACTGGCTAGGAAGGACTTTGTGGGTTGAAGTAATAAAAGCAGCAGGATGTGTCAGGCACATTAGGAAAGGTTATAAAGTAAGGCAAATGAAGTCGCTTGATCAAGCATTTATTTTAATAGGCATTTTAAATATGATGTAAACTCTTTTCTAGCATCTTGTGGGAGGAATCAGTAGGAGACATTTTTTAACACATGATGGTCTTTATTTGGAATTGTATACTTACAGCTAAGAAGCTGTATAGTGTTTTTTGTGTGTTGAGACTGAAAATCGTAGGTAATGCAAGAAATACAGTAAGTATATGTTATACATATTATAACGTATTGTAAGTTATACAATGAGTATATATTATAAATTAATATACTTGTCAGGACTTGTTAAGTACTGCCTTGTTGGATGTGGTTCTAAATATCAGGAAATATAGATCTGCTGGCTCCTGTACTCTGTATTAGTCTTCAGCAGAATTGTGGATTGTCCTCAAATGCTTAATGAAGGTGGTATTCTGTGGCTAGTAAGCATGTTTATAGACCGTAAAGCTAGTTTTTGTTAATTTTGAATAATTCAGTATGTAGATACATATCCCAGAATAAGTTGAATCCTACTTGGTTGAATCTACACTGCGAGGTGGATAAACTTAAATATTGTTAAAAATTGTTGACCTGCTCTGACACTAGTGTAGCAATTCTCTGAAACTGTCTGTGGTCCAGTATTTAGGGAATAATCTATGCTTTTCATCTTTGTTATCTAACAATTGGTTTTAAAATGCATGTGTGTGTTAAGAGAAACTTAACCCTATTTAAACTTCTTAGACTCAGCAATAGCAGGATCATGTCCACTGGACATTATCTTCTGCAGAGTGCTTATGTGAGCGTGCATTTGGTTCATGTATAAACCACTTCAAGGGTTGGTTCAGAACTTAGAATCATAGAATAGTTTGGGTTGGAAAGGACCTTTAAAGGTCATCTAGTCCAACCTTCCTGCAATGAGAAAGGACATCTTCAACTAGATTGGGCTGCTTAGAGTCCCATCCAACCCGACCTTGAATGTTTCCAGGGATGGGGCATCGACTGCCTCTCTGGGTAACCTGTGCCAGTGTTTCACCACACTCACTGTAAAAAATTTCTTCCTTATATCTAGTCTAAATCTACCCTCTTTTAGTTTAAAGCCATTACCCCTTGTCCTATCGCAACAGGCCCTGCCAAAAAGTTTGTCCCCATCTTTCCTGTAGGCTTCCTTTAGGTACTGGAGGGCCGCTATAAGGTCTCCCCAGAGCCTTCTTTTCTCCAGGCTGAACAACCCCAACTCTCTCAGCCCGTCCTCATAGGAGAGGGGCTCCAGCCCTCTGATCATTTTGTGGCCCTCCTCTGGACCTGCTCCAACAGGCCCATGTCTTTCCTGTGCTGAGAGCTCCAGAGCTGGACATGGTATTCCAGGTGGGGTCCCAACAGAGTGGAGTAAAGTGACAGAATCATCTCCCTTGACCTGCTGGCCTCACTTCTTTTGATGCAGCCCAGGATACAGTTGGCTTTCCGAGCTGCAAGCACACATTGTCTGCTCATGTCTAGCTTTTCATTCACCAGTACCCCCATGTCCTTCTTGGCGGTGCTGCTCTCAATCCCTTTATCCCACAGTCTGTACTGTCAGGTTGCCCTGACCCAGGTGCAGGACCCTGTACTTCTCGTTTAACCTCATGAGGTTCACAGGGGCCCAATTCTCGAGTTTGTCCAGGTCCCTCTGGGTTGGCATCCCATCCCTCAGGCATGTCAATGGCACCTCTCAGCTTGGTGTCATTTGCAGGCTTGCTGAGGGTGCACTTGATCCCACTGTCTGTGTCATTGATGAAAATATTGAACAGTACTGGTCCCAGTATGAACTGCTGAGGGTCACTGATCTCCATCTGGACATTGAGCTGTTAACCACTACCCTCTGGATGCGACCATCCAAACCAATTCCTCATCCACTGTTCAGTCCACCCATCAAATCCATCTATCTCCAATTTAGAGAGAAGGATGTTGTGGGGGACTGTGTCAAAGGCCTTAAAGAAGTCCAGATAGACAACATCTCTACCTCTTCCATTGTCCACTGATGTAGTCACTCCATCACAGAAGGCCACGAGGCTGGTCAGGCAGGACTTGAACTTGGTGAAGCCATGCTGGCTGTCTGGAATCATGTCCCTGCCAACTTACTGCCAACTGAGCAACTTACTGCCACTGACTCTAGACAGCACCTTGTAATTGATGTATTGACACTCTGAGAGTGTCATAGAGCTCCCATGTGGGCAACGGGGCCACATCAGGTCAGCATCTTGGAGCTGCTGAGAAAAAAGGGCATTTTAAAGAAATTGGGGTGGGCCATGGAGCGGCAAAAAAGAGTATTGTGAGTAGATGTGCTAAAACAAAAGAGAAAGGAAGGCAGGCAACAGTAAGGTTTCTGGAGAACTGCAGATAACAGCATGGAGTCAGCAGGAAGGAAAAAAATGGGGCCAGACGGAAAGTGAATGAATAGGGCAGGCTCTGAAAGTGAATTTGGGAAGATTAAATTTGATATGTTGAAGAGGGGATTGGTTATGCTGTTGAGAAGATGGCCGCATATTTGAGGGGTATGGGCAGGGGGAAGGGGAAAGGAAAAGCAGCTTGCAGAATTGTAGAGCAAAAACAGTTTCAGAAAGGTGAACTGAAAAAGAAACAAGTTAAAAGACATTGAATTGTAGAAAAAGCTGAGAGGGCAGGTGGGCAAGCCAGGAAAGAGGAAGAAAGCAGGGTTGGTAGCAACGAGAGCTGAACAAACAGTTGGACCTCCAAGAAATGTCTGTAGCACTTGCAGGTATGAGCCAAAGCAGACTAAAAATTATCATTGTCGGTTTAGGTGTGTTTCAAATTGCTGTTTAGAAACTGCTGCTGCAGCAGAAGATGCCAGAAATTGGTGGGAGGGGAAAAAAAAGAAAAAAGTGTCTTTGTTACCTCTCATCAGAAGGACCATAAAGATTTGCCATTAAGGTTTCCTTATTGGCAGCTGAGCTATGTGGTATACCTCTGGTTTTTGTTTTGTGCATGGGAAATATCAGACTTGGTCCTTTTAAACAGATTTAAAGCTTTTGAATTCAGCAAGCCATTAGCTCAGATCATGACTGTTTGAAGTGAGGACCTTTTCAAAAGCAATATTGCATAAGTTTGAGACCATGACTGGCTACTATGTATAGCTAGCACTACCTACTTAGTCACAACTACATCAAACATTTGATATAGAGCAATTACTTAGCTGCCAAATACTTTTTAAACTCTTTTTTTCCCATTCTTTTTAAGGTTCCATAGGTGTTTCTTCCAATGACAGAATAATTTCTTACAATTAGTATTGATTGATAAAATGAACTGACTTTGTATCTTGTTCAATAAGCTCATTTTTTAAGATAAAGACAACAAAAAGTCAATTTTCTGGACTGTGAAGTAATCTCAGTGAAGGCTGTTGAGATTGTCATGTTGTGGTACAAAGAGGACATGGTATGAAATCTCTTCTGTTAAAATAATACAGCCATTGGTTTGCAAGCAGTTAGCCTGCGGATATGCTTGTGTGTTGTAGAAAGATATGGGGAGTCCCATCTAATACTGCAGGAGTCCCAAAGACCTGAAATGTAAGTTGTTGGATCCCTGCCATGGATAATTCCTGCTGCCGTGGTGTAAGATCCCAAACTAGAAAACAGCATGGAAGTTGAGTGCTTGTCCAAACAGTAACTTCTGCAGGCAAAAACCTTGAACTGTTAATGGTACTTTGAGGGGTCTTTTCACTTTTATTACTGTCTGTATTTTTTCCCTGAAAAAATTAAAATTAATCCTTAATGAAACATTAATTCCTCAAATGATGTTATCCTTTAATTCTGTGTATTTATCTCATGACTGCTTATTACTGTCTTTGATAACTGTCAAGCTTGTGGGACCAATACTCTTAAGCCACATCAAGCTATACAGCCCGCTGAGTCAGTGTGAATCTGTTACTTTGCCTCCTGGTTCTGTGCCTGATTTTTGTTGTCTGGAGAGTTATGGGCTCACTCCACCACACAGCTGGAGAGGGGGTTACTGTGGAGGTCGTCAGGGAGCAAGAGCTTGAATGCAAACATCAACGATGCGACTGTTCAGATGCAGTCCAGTTCAGACCCTTTTGATGTGTGGTTAGACTCAGAGAATCATTTAGATAGGAAAATACCTCTAAGATTATCGAGTCCAACAAATTTAGCAGCCAAGACCTGCCAGATTGGTGACGCTTGGCGTGTTTATCATGTAACAAAGGTGCCAAAGTGCCATTTGACCTGGAATCTGCCAAATCCAGGGTCCCATTTTAAAGGAGCCTTAAGTCCCTGTCTGACCTTCCTTCTTAGACAGGTTAATAACCTGGTCCCAGGTTTTGTGCAATCGATACCTAAATATGAAGACTGGGAGTTTAAGCCATGCAGAATTGCCAGAATAGCAAATTCCCTAATGTGACCACGCAAGCTGTAACCTCTCTGCAGGAGTATGTCTTGGGGAGGAGAGGAGTGCTGCAGCTCTCAGATCTGCTTGTCTCCCGTTCGTTACCCTGACTCAGAGTTTAAAGTGTACTGCTAACTTGAGCACTTTCTTTCCCATCTCTCACTGGAAGTAGCAAAGCTGGCATATTTTCCTAATTCCTCTTTAGTGGAATTAGGAAAATTAGAATTCTGCACACCTTGGCTAGGGCCTGGACTTCAGAGCTGTCCTGTGTATGCAACTGTACAGGTGTAAGGAAGTCACCAGGACTTGCGAGTAGGAGTCTTATTTCTGCACCTGCAGATGACCTATGCATACAGCTATGCATTTTCACAGGAATTAAAAATGTGAGCTATGAAGGGTTTGCTATAATTTTTCAGGATTTACTAAAGGCCCAAGAGCATTTACTGAGCTTATAAAGTGTAAGTGTAGTTCAACTCTGAAATCTGATTGACTTGAAGGCTAAGCACTCTAGGGTTTGGATGCTTCTCTGAACCAAATAACAAAGTTGGACAAGATTCAGTCATTACTGCTCCTGTTAATTTTGTCACTCTCTGTAATAACTTTTATTTTTTCAGCACAAAATTTAATTTCTGTCTAGATCCTGATTTGTTTTCTCTTTTTCTGTCTTAGCTCATATTCAGGCATGCCGTGCCTTGATGATCACTTCCATCCTTTTGGGATTCATAGCTACAGTAATCTCGCTGCTTGGTTTGAAGTGCACAAAGGTTGGGTTGAGCGATGAAGATGGAAAAATGAAGTTTGCTGTCACAGGAGGATTTCTTTTTATTTTAGGAGGTAATGTTGAGGCTGAAATGAGAATGCTATCAATACTTTGTGTTGCTTTCACAGCTAGACTAAATGAAATGAACACTTGTTCTTGGTTTAAAGGTGCTACAGCCATTAAAGGAATCATTCACCTGTGTGCGTTTTAAACTTTTTCTGGTAGGTCTCTGCTCCATGGTGGCTGTTTCTTGGTATGCTGCGATGGTTACTGCTCAATTTTTTGACCCATTGTATGCTGGAACCAAGTAAGTTAATAGATCTGTCATACCAAACTCTGTCATGTGTTACAGAAGGCTGCACTAATCTCAGCTGCTCTGGAGTTTCAGAACCTGGATGGATCTTGTAATCCAGTCCTACAAGAGGAAAAAATTGTCTTCAGGGAATCTTTTTGTCTCAGAAATGTTGTTGGGGAGGGAGAAGAGTTCTCTACTGGAAGGTTTAGTGAATGTCTGGGGAATATCAACCCCGCATCTGAAGAGTTTCTGTACTGTGTTTACATTTTCTTGTGAGACTCAAGTGCACATCTCAATGCTATGAAGAATAGGTAAAAGTCTTAACTTTCTTTGGCAGTTAGACCAAAAAAGGTACAAAATTCTAGCTATGGCTAGAATACAATGCCTCAGGTGTACAGGCAAATGAAAAAACATAGAGTGACTGGCTTGAACTGCGTACTAGTGACCTGCAGATAACTGAGAAATGTCACTGAAGTGCGCTGCTAGTCCTAAAGAAGTAAAAAAATATTTTTCACTGTATATTAACAGCTCAATCTTTGCTTGCCTTATGAATTAAAATGAGGCAAAGTTTGTGGCACTATCAGCTCATACAGTTGCGCACAAACAAGTTTCGGAGTATAAAAGCCCTTATTCTTGTCTGATATAAAAGCAACAGTCTTCAAAACCGAATGCCCGCTTATGGAACCTTATCTAGGTCAATAGATTTAGCAATGAGGAACAAGGGTGGAGGTGACCGGGCCTCTCCTTCAGAGAGGGGGGGGAAAAAGGGAGAGGGAAACATAACATATTGCCTGTGGAAAATGAGAGCGTTGGTTTGGGGGAAAGGGGACATTTGCCAGTACTGCCACTGAGTATATAATTTTTATATCAGTAAACTATGAATCTTTAGTTGCTAGGATCATATTTGAAGTGTTTTGTTAGTTTCCTCCTGAGGATCAGTTCAGGGAAGTCAGAGGTGAAGCACTCTGTTATGAATCAAAGTACTTCAAGCAACAGCTTTGGATGTTTGTCAGTTTTCCTTGTATTTTCAAACAAGCGCTTACAAAGAAATTGCATTTGTGAATACTTTTTGTTGTTTTATATCCCCTTGAGAGAATTATATGAAGGGTAATAAATACGTTAGAGGACCGAAACAACAGTTGATAAGGAATTTCAGTTAGTGGGATAGTTAGCGAGTTTTATAGTTATCTGGTATAGCTTTGGGGCTTCAACATCAATGCATGTTAATCAGTTACCAGATGGTCTGGATTCAGTGGCTAAAGAAACCTTTTTTAAAAAAATATCTAAATTTCATGTTTAAGACTATTGATTCACTGAGCAGTTCTTTGATCACTGGTAAAGCTAGACATGCTCTTGAGGAAGTTTGTGCTCCTTGGACTCTGTGAGATAGGTTTACATTCAATTGCAGGCCAGTATTGATCTTCACTCTTAAGAGACTGGCAAATCTGTTTTTTCAGATTGTGTTTTTTTTCTGACCTGATGTCAGCAAAATAGTAAAGTTAACCCCTAGTAATTCTTAGAGGAATTTTTCATACAGCTATGAAGGCAACCTAAGTTCCGCAAATCCTTCCTATGCACTTTCTTTTGGTATGATGTCTCAGCATTCCTGTCTATAGGTGACTAGTGAGCAGGGACGATTGCACGCACTGGGCAACATTCTCGTTGTTTTTTATTCCTCCAGCACCTTCCAATCCTGTGTTGGTTTTTTTTTTTTTTTTTTGAGATAATGGTTGTTTCCTTGTTCCTTGTTTGGAAAGTGCCTAAAACAGTGGAGACCTTGCAGCTCCAGTGTGTGGTGAGAACATGGAGAGCAGTGAACCTGTGTAAACCTCTGAAACCTTCCTATTAGCAATCAATTCTGGATTCAGAAACTTGGACTCTTTCAAATAATAATTTTGTGTTTACAAGTGGAAAGAAAACACACATATCTGTTTTCAGTATACCGTCTACACAGTCCATGACACTTATTTTGCCCTTATTCAGGTATCTCAGGCCACGGAGGTACAGCTGAATTCTGGATATTGTCTTTGTCCGAATATAAAAACTTGTTTTCCTCTTTTTGCGAAACTCCTGCTATGATTTCCCAGGCTCAATTGTGTCTAGTCTTTGGGTCAAATTCACTATCAGTGATTTACTTGGACTGGACTAGGGGTTTTCCTGATAGGTGTCGTTTTGTACAGGAAAATGGGAAACTATTCATAAATGTATTTCAGCCATAGGACCACAGAGAGTGCTGAATATTCTTTAGGATACATAAGTTTGAAAACAAGCCCTATACAAATAGCTCCTTGTAGGTGATCTAGCACTGTGTCTGTAGAAAGCTGATTTCTATGGTTAGCCTTTTCTCATGACACACAGAGTAAGGTCCGATCATTCAGTTTCACAAAATGACTTAAGTGGCACAGTTAATACAAGGGCGAAATAAGTGTTGTGGACTGCACAGAAGGTATGTTATTATCATTTATTATCAACAATTTATTAAATATATGCAAGTATTTATTGCTACTTATCTTCATGTTGCTTAGTACTTTCTGTAATGTCACTGATTTGGCAGAACACTTAAATGCACATGTAAAGACTTTACTGAAGAGACACAAAGCCAGATCTGTTCTCCTGTGTTATCAGTTAACTGATTTCTGCACAGACTAGAATTTGTTTATTTGCATAATTTGTGCACCTTATGGCTCAGTCTAAAATAATGGCTTTGTGATCCTGTTATATGCTGTTTCCATAAAATCTTTCACATTTCAGGTATGAACTGGGAGATGCTCTGTACTTAGGTTGGGCTGGATCTGTTCTTTGTATGCTTGGTGGGATCTTACTGACCTGTTCATGCAAAGGGAAGAAACAACAGGATTACAGGTAATCTTGGATTTGTCAGTTGAAGTAGTAGCTGTCAATTATATACCATTTTCTATCTGTATACTATTCTGTCTCTCTCACCCCCTGGTATAAATCTGTAGCCATATAAAGTTCAAACAGGAGATTGTACCTATTAACTCAGTGCTATGGTGTGTCACAGACTTGTGATGGCAGGGGATGCTGTACCAAATGCTCCCAGATAGCATACTTGTTCATACTTTGCTGTCAGCGGTCACCTATGACTAGTATTTGGTAATTCTGGGTACTGTTGATGGTTCTAAGATCTACACAATGAAAATGTGCAGTGAAAGAGCAAACTATCTATTGCCAAAAGAAAAATATATCAAAGAATATAGTGCATTATAATCAAGTTTCTCTGCAATACTCACTACTATTAAAATATTCAAAGGCTATTTAGTTTGCAGAAAGTGTAATGGCATTTCCGTCCCAAAGCGTACCCAATTGATCATTACATCCATGTGTTTGGGTTTTTTTTTTCTTGTTCCTTATGGAAGTGTCTTGTTGCATATCAAATCAGAAAAGTTGAGACTTCTGGGCTGGCCTCGATATTTAACCTTGCCTGGATTTTTTTTTTTTCAATCTTAAATTATTCATGTATAAAGAAGGTCCCTTTCTGAAGGAGAGGGATGAAATTGTCAGAAATAAGCAGAGGTCCATGTCTACCCAGAAGAAGGCAAATGGCTTGGAGGCTGTCTGTACTGGCTAAGCTTGAGAGGATGATAATGTGGAAAGGAGAAGCATGTTCACTGCTACTGTGTTTAATCTTAGGAAAGTTATGTCAAAACACATAATAAGTGAGAGCGTTCCTCTGATACTCCATTGCCTAATCTGAAGCCATTTAAGTTTTATGGTTATATTTCATCAGCCACATTGGACTTTAGGACTTGCTCACCATACTTTGATACAAAGTACCAAATATCCTGAAATATCTTGAAAATTGGTTAAAACTGATGTATGAAATAGAAGTTTAACATGACGAATGGCAGCTGAAGAGCTGAAGGGGTTGGCTGAAGATACTTCTGTTTTCCTTTCTCATCATCGTGATTCCTGTATTAAAAACTGCAGCTTACACAAAGGCATTAAAGTCTAGGTTCTCTTCTGCTTTAGGGACCTGACTAAAATGCCTCAAGGAAGAGCACACGTGAGTTAGGAATCCATTGTGTTTCTGGGTATGAGAGAGATGGCTGTGCTGCCTGTCAAAGAGCCCATCTCTTTCCCCGTAGCTACAAGACTGATGAGAACAATAGGTCTCTAATTTCTGCACCTTTGTGAAGTATGTGCTATTGGTGGGTTGGATACAGACCTAAATGAGTAACTCCCTAAGCGTCTGAAACTGTGGAAGTGTGTGTAATGCCTATTATTTTCTATCTTTTTGTTTTTTCTTCTTAATTTACAGTTGCAACAAATACGCGTATTCAGCAGGCCAGGCAGCTCATCAGCAGCGCATTTACACCAAAAACTCCGAGACAGTCATAAGCAACAAGGAGTATGTCTAAACTTATCTTTTATATCACTTGTAACATTGGTAGGTTATGAACTCAAATAAAGAAGTGAACTACTTCCAGGGTTCCGGTTCCAAGTTGCAATTTTTCATCTTAATTTGGAGCAGTACAAGGGGAGGTATGGTTTTCAATGTAAATAGGAATGTTTTTGGGGGAATGTTTTTCAAATGTAAATAGGATTCTACAGAAAATGCTGTGATGTGGAATCTTGTGGCATGAAGGTTTTCTGCATGCTGAGAAGCCTGGTAAAATTTAACCACAGTGCGGTGTATCCTGACTATCAAGAGCAACTGTTTCTATTTCAGCTGACTCAAAAATGCGGAACTGATATGCTGTAGCTGACTGCAAGTTAATAAGCCTCACAGTTAGAAATGTGTTGAGTTTTCATTAATGTTTAGCTTCCTACTTTTGTTTAGCAGCTTTAGCTTTTTACGGGAAATAAACTTTATTCCACAGACTGACTGAAACAGATCTTCTGATGAGTGGTAGCCTGGCCATTAATAAGGATATAGTCTGGGGGCTTGAAGTCTCCTGTTATACTGAAATTCATATTGTGTATGATAGTCAAGATTTATAAAAGCTACAAAAAATTCCTTAACGACCACTCACCTCCAAATCTGCAGATGTGCAACAAACTTCTTGTTGGTTGTAATGCAGATACCAAAGGTAAACGATACAGAATGAAACAAACAAAGCTGGGAGTGGAGAAAGCATCTAGTGTGAAAATGCCTTGTGTTAACTAAGAAGATAGTAGCCCCAATTTTTTATTTTTATTTCTATGTTTTCAGGTTTTAAAATAATCCTGTTTTAACTTAGAGCAATCTTTAGCTTTGGGAACTTCTACTGCATCTGAACTAATTCATGTAATTCCTCAGTGGCTTTATTTTCTGTCAATGTTCCATCATTAGAATTTCTGCCTTAAACTATTCTGCTGCTGGTAGCATATGTGTGCCTTGTGTAAGCACTTAGATATCTGACGATGAGCTAACTTTACTTTGTATTGATGCTTTGAGCAACGTGGAATGGAATTTCACGCTGCAGGTTCACAGGTTTCATAACTTGTCCCTTTTAAATTACAAATGTATAAATACAGTTCGACAAAATACCTTGGTGTGTCTCTCTACTTTTAATGTCTTACGATAAATATAATTGTGGTCTGATTTAGAAGTTTTGTGCAGCTTCCTTGACATCCCAATAGATAATTTCACAGGGTAACCTGCAAGCAGTCTTAGCAGGAATAATTTAGCCATGTTGCTTGCATGCAGATACAGCTGACTTGTAAACTGACACTGTAAGGCATGAATTGGGCACTGATAGATCTTGTTGGGCTTAGTAAGTAAAGGTAAAAGGAGTTAGGATTACTTTTAGACTGCCAGTGGCATCTTCTTCCCTCCAGTATCAGCTATTGGTTTTAAAATCATTCCTTTGGTATTCTGGAGAATAATTTCAAAAGCTGAAAAGGCACTTAACTGGCATGGTGGGAGCTGAACTCCTTACCATCATCTGTATATTCTGTCCTCTGGATTTTTAGGTAATTTTGTGATGCTATTTTGGTCTAGTTGAATGTAAGGAAAATGCAGAACTCGGGCAGGGACTAAGCAGTTCCAGTGCTGGTTTCCCACCAAAGGTTGTGTCATTCCTGTGACCAGGAATTATGATCCAGTAGGTGAGACAGAAATTCAGAACTTCCTTGGTCTGGCATCAGGTCTTCTAGTGATGTCACTGGGAAGTTTAATTAAAAACCAAGAGTAAAACCCCTATGTAGTAACTCATTCATTCATTCATTCATTCAATACATTGTTACTGTATTGTGTCATTCAGGGAAAAATTGCTGACGATACCGTGCCTTTCTATGGTTTGTTTACAGTCCTTCCAACCATTTTCTCTTTCTGCTCTTTCTCCCTGCTCATCAGCCCCTTTCCCATGCAGCTCCCACAGTAATGCTCTGAATTAATTTAATGAACCATCAACACAGTTTGTGGAGTAAGGCGTTTTATGTATAGGTGACTATTTATGTATGAAGTGACTCTTTTTTTTTTTTTAAATCTGTCGCGAGCCGTTTAGCTCTCTTTAAAACATCTTCACACATTGCTATTTTTAAGTCCTTTGCTCAGCAGATGAGACTGCTTTGCTGTCTGCAAATCTTCTTCATATCTCTGCAGCTGAGACCAAAATCCTGCGTTGGGTTCTGCTACTGGTCTGGCAGTCTTCACAGCCTAGGGAAGAGGAGAGACATTGTAGAAGCAAGGGTGGGTATCATGCACACAGTTTTTTTTTCCCCTCTTAGACTTTTGAGAAGATTTACTTGGGTTTTGGTTTGGCCACGGACTAATAAGTAGATATTTTGGTGATCTGACCTCACTCAGTGCTTGCTAAGACCTCTTGGCATGTGGTCCCTGTTACAAAATGGATTCATGGGCAAGAAATGAAAAGGAGCTGTTGAATTTGCTGGAAATGTGAATGTCTCTCAGAAAGTGTGGTGACACCACTCATGTTTAAGATAGAGTGAAACTTGGTCACGTATCTGCACGCCTCAGTCTAGTGCTGGGCAAAATGTTTATCTAAATTAGAGACTTTAGTGATATACCTTCCAAATGGGTGAAGACTAAAAGACCGTAGAGCATGAGTCATATGTGTTGGACAGGCTTCCTAATAAAATTGAGCTGCTACTACTCGCAGCTGGCCGGTCCCTAGCTGCTTAGCTGGCCTAAAGGGTGATGCTTCTTTCCGGTGTTGAGCTATCACATCGGTGATAAGAGCAAATCCAGCAAAACAACTCCTCCACACACTCCCCTCCATTTCACTCATTTGCTTTGTGTCTCTGTCTTTAACTTCACTTAGCATGACTAAGCAAATGATAGGTCAAACGTCACAAAACAACCAGCTTTGCGTATTTGCTGCCAGTGCTTAAAGCCTATTTGCATTTGTAATTATATTTGTTGCATTATATTTGTCTCATGTTGAAAGCTTATTTGTCTGAGCTGGGGCTGAAAAAACTGACAGTGGAATTTTTATTCAAACGTTGAATATCTATATAACTGCTGATAAACAGGCGAGAGCACCCAAATAATTCTATGAGAAATTGTCATTGCTCATAATAAGCATCGCATTTCTTACCCAAAAGATGGCTAAATATAAAGCTGTGTATAAATACAATACCTCAAAGGCATCCTTGAGTGGGAGCTTTCTGTGTCTCATCAGATAAGCAGTGCAAATGGCAGCTGATCGGCTGCGGCCGTTTTTACAGTAAACTAAGCACTTCCCGCCGCTCTTCACAGCCTCTTCTATAGCATTGCTGCACTGCTCGAAATACCGATACAGGTCTTCAGCCGGATCGTCGAACACGGGTATGCGTATGCCCCGGACCTGCTGGAGGCCAGGGAACGGCTGCTGCCTGGTGACATTAACGCAGAAGGTGACTCCCTCTTGCGCGAGCAGGTCCTGGTTGCAGGCTGTCCTGGCGTTGCTGATGAGCAGCGAGGCGGTCACCTTGCAGAGCTGGACCATCTGTGGCCAAGGTGGCAGCCTCACTGGCACCACCGCCCCACTGCCGGCGTTGGGGCCGTGGCAGGACGCCGGGGGATCGGGGTGCGGGTGTCTTCCCCAGGCAGTGTATACGGGCTGCGCTGTGCTGTGCTATATTTATCCCTTCTGAACAGGCGTAAAGGCTTCAGGCGGGTCCTAGTGCCTGCTGCGTCCTGAGATTTAAACAGCTAAATGCAATTTCAGGACCCGCAGAGCGTTTGTGAAACATCTGGATGTGCACAGCCCTCATCGCTACAGCAGCTTCTTACCAGAAGCTGAACCCCCGTCTGCCTCGTGGGAAGGCTGCTGCTGCGGTCAGCACTGATGCGATGATGCGCTATGGACCCCATCACCTCCAGCTCACCTGGTTGCCCCTCACCCACAGCAGAAGCGTCTTTTGAGGACCCAGAAAATGATTTACCAGGCTCGCTAGATAGGGTAGCGCTAATCTTTTTGGACTTCAGTTAAACTGCTGGTGCGGTGCTGGGGCAGGGAGCACCTCAGGCGTGACCGTGGGCACACGCGTCAGCGCTGTGAAGGCTGGGAGGGGATGGGGCAACGGCCCGGCCAGGGCAGCGCCGCATCAGCCGGTGCTGGGGGCAGGTATCAGCTGCTTCCTGGCAGCTTCAGCACGTGGCCCAGCTACTCCAATGCTTCTGTTTCTGGCCGTGATGCAAAAGAGTCTGTGACCGGTATTTGTGGCTGGCACAAAGATAAACCTGGGCTATCACAGCGGCACGGCATGGACTAATAGGACGGCTGTGAAACACAATGCCCGTCAGTGAGGAATCTGCCATGAGGGACCAGGATGAGCTTTTATTCCATGGTGGAGGGAGGGGAAGCCAGCCTGCCGCACACCCGCCATCACTCCTGTCAATAACAGCCTGCCGGAGAGGTGCCGGCTCTGAGGTCAAGGGAGACAGCACAAGAGCATGGTGTCCCCTTCTGCCCTCCGTCACACGCCTCACCTGCCCGTGGGCTCGTTCCTCTGCCTGTTGCTTCCATCACCCGGGTCTCGGGGCGCCTGGCTGGAGAAAGGCTCTGCTGGCTGAGGAGGCACCATCCAGGCTGGGTCCCTGGAGCTGGAAAGGAGAAAGCTCAGCAGGAGAGCATCGCCCTGGTGCTGCCCATCCCAGTGGTGTCAGAGGGCCCTTGGGTTCTCCTGCAGCCACCATTTCTAGGATTTTTCGGCCCCTCTCTGGCTCTCGTCCAGCTCAGCATTTCCATGGTGCACCCTTATTCCCAGGCCATGATGCTGCAGATCAGACAAGGAGCCTTTCTGCACTTGCTGCTGGGGATTTTCCAATGTGTCTGTTCCCTGCGCTGTGGAAAGGAGCCAGCTGCTGCCTCACCTCCCTCCTCCTGCATGGGAGATGGCAAAAGCTCTTCTTCCTCCTTCCCGCCCACACCGGAGGCAGGGCCCTTCCAGAGGTCTCTGGGAGGTGGTTGATGGACGCGCTCCAGTTCAAACCTGTGCAGAAGGAGAAGCTGCCGGTGTAACTCAGGGCACCCTTTGCAGCTTGCAACACTCATCTGCTCACAGAGCTGTTTTGGCCGTGCCGTGAAGGCCACCAGTTCCCAAAGCTGAGTGCACCACACCCCAGGATGACCCTGGGAAACGGCATTACCCAGCAGAGCAGTACAGTGGTGGAAAGTCAGTGTTGCCTGAACTCCTCTGCGTGGCCCATGAGCTCTGCTTAACGGCATGGCTGCATGCCGGGGACACAGCCGACAGCCCCACGCCCAGCATGATGCCACGCGTAACCATGAGGAGCAAGAAGGGCCAAGGAGGGCGCGGAGAACCTCTACTGTGAAGGCAGCGGTCCCCAGCTTCTGCCTGCTCAGGCAAGTCCTGGCAGCTGGGTCAGCTGAGGGCTACGGGCGCACACACGCTCTGGAGAGACGACGTCGCAGCCAGAGTCAGTCAAGGATGCTGTGGTTGCTTTGCGAGGTATCGTCAAGCCCATCATCCCTGGGACCTGCAGCGGAAGAGCACAGGTCTGGGGGAGGCGACGCCGGGAAGGTGACCTCTGCTCACCAAGCCAGCTGGCTTCCTACCACCACAAGATGACACTATATCGCTGAAACCTGCACAAGGGCTCTCTCATCACCCCTTCTAACGAGCAGGTGCCACACAGCAAACATTGTAAACTGCTCGGCTTTTTATGAGGGCAGCAATCAGGACACTTGAGCAGGGACTGGCTCTTGCCAAGCTGAAAGCTCAGGCTGTGGTATCCCCGGTGTGCCCGAGGTGCTGAACACCACAAGAGCCTGGCAGAGCAAGAGCTTGTGGGACTGGAGCGACTGTTGAGCCGCCCCCGCAGGGCAGAGGGGCTATGTGACCCCCATTGTGCAGCAGACCCACCTGGTGTCCCAGATGGCAGCTCTCACTGGGAAGCAAGCAAAAGCCAGATCCTGCTCTGCGTCCACCAGCACCCACCTCATCCCAGCTGGTGCTGTGGTGGCAGATGGAGACACCCTGGGGAGCAGCGCATCACCAGGTCTCGTCCTGGTGATGCTCAGCTGCATGGGGAGCCGTGA
>VZSZ01004930.1:483601-501556 GCA_013398815.1 Ibidorhyncha struthersii
CAGGTGCTGCCTTTGCCGATGCTGGGCCGCACTTAGTGGTTTTGGTGGCCGAGGGACCCTATTCCTCCCTGTCACCACACCCCTGGCACCTCTGGCTCCCAGCTGGCCTGGGCCCCCTCCTGCCTGCCCAGAACCCCCTCCCTCGCCCCTGTGCCCGTGGTGGTGGCCGGGCACTGGTGTGTGCTGGATGAGGCTGGAGACACTACTGTTCCCAAGGGGCACCAAGCCGGTGCTGAGCTGACCACACCGTGCCACCCCCTCTGCCCCTCCTCCTGCCCCAGCAGAGAACAGGGACCCCCACCACCGCTCCCTCGGAGGCATTTCTGCTGTGCCGTGTCATGTCTTGCTGTTAGAAAAATGTATTTCACTGCTATGCTTTCCTTCCCGAACGCCTGCTATTTGCCTCTGTGTGTCACACTTGGCTTTAGCGCGGCCCAAAAGGCTGTTTAGAGGGATTATCCTGGTAAAAGAATATGGCCACCAGCAAGAAAAGCGCTCACTGTGCTGTGTTGCCATGCCACCTGCTCTTCTTACCAAACCCCTGAGCTTTATTTCGCATGGCATCACACTGGACGTGGTGTGAACCCTCCATCCATCCATATGGATTACTCTGGGGTTTGCCAGACGTTCCTGCTGTGGCTTACCAGTTCCCTGCAGCTCACCCCAGCACCGGTCCAGGAGGCCCCCTCAGGTGCCACCATCTCAGAGCAGCGGCGTTGTCGCATTAGCACCCACAAATGTCACCGCTTCTTGTCCCTGTGCTGCCCCTCTGTGAGGCTATGGCTGCTGCTACTGGCCTGCAGGTGACTTGAGGACAGTCCTTTGTGCCTGCAAGGCTGTCCCATCCCACCAGCCTGCCCAGTACTGTGTGCCCGTGCAGAGGAGGAAATAGGAACAGGGTCATTTATCATTACATGGAGAGTAATTATAAGGGAAACACATGTGCCAGTGAAGACATTTGCCTCCTCTGCAGGAAGATGGTTGAACTGCAGGGTAATAATAATAGATAACAGGTAATAATAATCATCATCCCCTGGCTAGAAAAGGGCTGGTGCCTCAGTCCGGATTTTGCTGGGGGCTGCTGGGGTGTTGCGGGTCCTGGTGCCACTGGGGTATGGCGCGAGGAGCCCTGGTTACACCGTCTGTCTCTCATCCTGGTGCCATGCACCACTGCAAAGTGCCCGACCCCGTCATCTCGGTTAGCGCCTTGTAGGTGAGGGGCTGCTGTGGGAGCCCCCGAAGCCTTCCCTTCCGGGGGAAGCGGGAGCCGAGCCGAGCTTGGATCACCCCTTACGCCTTCCCTGAGTTCTTAGCAGGGAATTTGCAAACAGACGGTGCCACGAACCAACAGAAATGTTTTCAAACAGCTTCAATACGCACACAGCTCTAAGTGGCCGGTATTTAAGATCCACATGGAGGAGGCAAAGGAGGAGACTGGTCTGCAAACAACTTCTCCCAGGAGAAGACCAACTTTTCTCCACTTGCCTGTATGTATATAAATGTGTGCATGTGGTGCAAATGGCTGTGACTGCAGGACAGGGAACTAAAGAAATACCTACTCACTCAAGGGTATCACTAAATTTATTAAATTTAAGTGATATTTGCTTCCAGGCAGATAGATACACTTTTAGTAGTTTCCAGTTACCAGATCTCTTTAGACACTTCATGAGCGGCTTTCGGCTCATTACTCCGTCTCCCGCATTCGCCCGCTTGTGGAAGTGGCCAGGGCAGAGCCGAAGCACACACCTTTCTGCCGCGTCGCTTCAGTCTCAAGCGCGAGATCAAACACCCACGTCTGTGCGACGGCCCCACGGTCTGCTTCGCCTGCTGTCAACCCTGCCAACAGCCGCACTAGCACACGGCCATGGCAAATCGTTAGGACGACACCTTGCAATGACAAGAACCAAGGGTATTTCTGGTTCCTCGCGCTATTACACCGTGACTTTTTGCGCATCTACATGAGGAAGAGGACATTCGGTGTACTTGCTTCGATGAGCCAGACCAGGTTGACCGTGTTTCCACGTGCATTGCAGCCAGACAACCCCAGCAGTTGTTCCTCCAGACTAGGCAGGGTTGTACACAGGGTTGAACGCAGGCAAACCCCCCACCGCCCGCATTGGCATCAGCCCGTTACAAACCTTGCGGCTGAACGCACAACTTCATTCCTCGGCCCTCCTGACCTGGCCTTTATCTGTGCCTTAACAAGGAAAAAGAAAACTCCAAACTCGGCTTAAACGGAGAAGAAATAAAACTGCCCTGTAAATACAGATTTAAGTCTCCAGCCTTTTTATTTATACAAGGATTCAAAGAACATATTTTGACTTTAGATAAACAGTGCAAGAGAGTTACAAGTACCTTGGTAACAGAAAGAAAGAGATAACTGTCCAGCTATGCCAATAAGTGAAATAATTCTTACTTCTGCAGATAGAAATGCACCTGTTTAAAGCAAAGGTGGACCTTAGATATTTTGCTATACCTTAGCCCCCGCCAAGCCCACCAGAAAACAACAGGCAGTTTGTCATTTGTAACTGGTAAGTAGCTGCGCTCTCAAAGCCTTTTGAGACCCTTGCCCTTAGTGAAAACATACACGTTATGGCACAAAAGAGCAGGCTGAAAGACAGAGAGACACTTGGAAACCCACTATTTCTGGTTCTCCCCTTTCCAGGGACAGGGGTCCTCGTTAATATTGTTTCCTAGACCACTACCCCCACCCCCCCGCCGCATCCCTGTGAAGCACGAGGCCTTTTCCAACCAAGCTGCCATGAATCGCCATCTCGAGAACATCGCACCAAATGTTCCTCTCCAGAGCTCCCCCGCTCCCGTAACCAACCTGCGGCGGTCGCCAGCCCCCGCCGTGGCTGCAGCCCTCAGCCTGCCGCCGCCACGGGGCTGGGGGGGGTTTGTCACAGCCGTTTCGAGCAGGCGGGAGCCCAGGAAACATCACTTATAAGCACTGAAAAGGCCACAGGCTCTGCACCAGCCCGAGCACAGGCTTAGGGCTCGTCAGGACCTGGGCTGACTTCAGCTTGTTGAGCCGCGCCGGCAGTCGTCGGGTAACTGCGGTTTGTTTTAGGTTTGCTTCAGTTCAGAGCGACACGGAGTCGATACCCTGGAGGGACCCGGCCGTTTCGGCTCCCCAGCGGAAGGTGGCATGGCCAAAGCACAGCCCCGGGCTACCGAACTGCAGCAGGCTGGGGAAACCGCTTCATCGTTAACAAAGAGAACAGAAAGCCTGAATAACCAGGAACTGACAAAAAGCAGCAGGCTGCGTGAGAAGGAACACAAAATAAACCCAAGCGGACCCAGGGCCAAGGAGGGAGGAAGCGTCAACACCAACATCATGCACCTCCTGGCGAAGAGGGGGAAGAATCCCCAGCACTGCCCTCGCCCGCCCACCCAGACCCGGGGCTGCGGCGATGCGCGTCCATCCCCAGCTCAGCCCCAGGAGGACTGAGGCAGTGGCCCTCGGGGCCCAGAGGGACACCGAAGCGTGAGCTCAACCCCAGCCAGAGCGGGGAGGTATAGCAGGAAGGGTTTTGCCTGCGGAACCGTTTTTACTGTATCCTTGAGCTTTTGCCTTATTAATTTGGGCTACTGGGTTTTATTATCATAACAGGACCAATAATTTGGGCTATTAAATTGTTAAAATATTAACTGGACAATGAGTAAACCCTTGGCTTCACGTTTAAGGTGTGTTCCCCCTGGGGCCCGTAACGAGCTTTTGAGGGTAACAGGCTGACAGCAAATGCTAATGGCACAGGAATGGAAAAGACAAGGATTCTCCTTTCAGTGTCCCATTCTGCAAAGCAAAACATTGACCTCGGCAGTCGTGTGATAAAACTCCAACCCAACCCAACCATTTTTTGAAGAGGGTAAAATGCTTCAATGCCCCTCCCCCCCCCTTTTTTTCTTTTTTGCTTTGGATTGGTTGTGGGGATTTCTGCAACTGAAGGCTAAATTTGTATTGGCAATTCTGGTAAAAAATGAAAGAAAAAAGAAAAAAAAAAAGGAACTCTTTAGAGCAATAAAAGTAAAATGTGGAACTTGCCATATTTCTAGAAGTAAATAAATCCGTATAAATCCATGAGTTATATTTATCCACTCCTGGGTTTTGATGGGTCCAGTGGTGCTGTCTGTCCTTCAGCCAATGTCGAGCATCCCGGCTTTTATTTCTGAAACCCTACCAGGTTAGATCGGAAGGTGGCAAGCGGGCAGGGAGGACACCAAGTCAGTAACATTAGTCACTGTGACTTGGAGAAGCCAGTCAAAGCTGACCTAAAATCTCTGCCTAGTTTGACGAACCATGAGCATCATTACCTGGCCCCGGGACGAGGTGGGCAGGAGCCACTGCTGCCTCCCAGCACCTGGTGGGACCCCTGCCCCAGGGAGGGCAGCGGCAAGCTCCCTCCGCGCCCGCCGGCAGCGTTACCTTGCTCATGTTCTCATTTTCCCTTAAATTGCACATTCTAGAAACTGCTAATGTTTAAAATGTTTTTTTTTTTTACCCCCCCTTTCTTAGAAAACAGCCAAACCCCAACCCCATAATGTTTGCTCAGCCCGAAGACACGTCTCCTCTGGCAGGACAGAGGAGAAATGCTCAAAGACATGCTGCGCAGACCAGCAAAGCAGGAGATAGATACGCCTCTGCCCTCCCTCTCGCCCGCAGTACAAACCCATTTGAAACTCAACCCCAACCCCGTACGAATGAAGCCCAACCCCTGGGCGTGCTCTTGGCCCAACTGGTCACAGTGACTGCGTTGTATCTATAACATCTGCTAAACCTACACTTCCAGCCGACTCTCACCGTACCTGGGAGGCACAGAAGCCTTCTGGAAGCCCCTACAAGCACAGACACTCCTACAGCTACGTGAGGATATTTATATCTTTCACTGACCACCCCCAGTCTCAACACCCGGCACAGAGTCCACCCCACCAAGTCTTTTGGGGTCCGGGCAGCCGCCCGTGTGTCCCAGCAGCTGGTGCGTGGTGGGACAGGGCGGCCAAAGGTGAGGCTGGCCCTTCCCAGAGCTGCCGGTGGGTGTCTGCCCTGCTGTCTCACCCCGTCCCTGCAGCAGTTAGGGAAGGTGGGAGGATGGGGAAGGGACAGGGAAAGCGGGAACTCAACCTACAATGCAACAGGAACAAACACCAAAAGAAAAAATATCCCAAACAAAACACGTCCCGTCCCCATGTCCTCCCTGGTAGGTGCTACCTTGAGCCGGTCTCCTGGGTAGGGACACTGCCCAGGGCTGATGGCCACCAGCCCCTCTCTGCCCTGAGGCAGCTGCCCGGGAGGTCACTCCCGCAAGTGCCCACAGTGTAAGCTCTCACAACCAGTCGCAATGCTCCAGTTAGTTAAAAGTCCCTGGTCTTTCTTATCACCCCCCAGAAGAAGGATTCCCATCCACAGCTGGGGACGGAGGAGGGGGAGGAGGCAGCACAACTGTCTGTCAAGCAGAGAATCCCACTGTGCATATTTTCATCTCTCTGTTACCTACAACGGTACTGCACTGCAGGTAGAAATTGGACCATTATTACTTGGGTAAAAAATGGCTTTCCAACTAGCATGCAAAGAAAAAATACCCCAAATCCCAACCCCTAACACTCATTCCCAGTCACTGAGATGTAGGAGACCTACATTTCAAATTGTCGTCAGCTACGAGCTCTAGTCAAGAAACCCACTCGTGACCTTTCCAAAGAAAAACGGAGCTCTGCGTTTTTGGGTCCAACAGCCACTGCCAAACTGTTTCAGTTCAACCCACCAAACCTGCTCAGGCTCCTACCTATGCCACTGGAGGTGAAGGGCCATATCTGCCTGCCTAGGAAGTACAGAGGAAAAACCCGAAAGAGCCCCTGAATGCAGCACCTGAGCAGCGCTGACGACCTCTGTCTCTCTGCGTTATGAAGCGGCGTTGCTCTGGGCACCGTCGTGCTTTCGGCAGCGGTATGGTAAGCAGGCGCTCTGGCCAGCGGCTGGGTAAGAAGATCAGGGCAATTGCATATTCCACTGGAGGCAGCAGGAGAGCTGCCCTCGGAGGGGCTGGCCGGCTTGGGTTCCCCCCCAAGGCTTCTCCGCAAAGGCTTGTTTCAGCCCCGAGAGCCAGTTTGTGGCAACAACAAAAGTAAAACAATGAGGTACGGAAAGAAGGGCCCAGCATCGGGGAAGAGACCAAGAAAGAAGAAAACAGCTCGAGCACTGCCAGAAATAGCAAACAACTGAAACCTTTCCTCCTCCCTCCTTTTTTTTTTTCCTTTTTTTTTTTTTTTCCCTTTAATAAAGCAGATACTGCTCACATTCCCAAGTGTGAGCTACAGTGAATCTTTGGTTGTTCTTAAAAAGGGATAATTGTGCATTTATATTTATGCAATGCTGGAATAGGTNTTGGTTTTGGAAAAGGCAAGCCCTCGGCCGCAGTCTCTTTCCTGGCTGTGCTAGTGAGTTACCGCCACAAGTGCTGTGCGGCAATGAAAGCCACCGAAAGGAGGAGGAGGAAGGCAGAAGGCGAAGATCTGCTGCTGGCCCCATTGATGCCGTGTCCAGACTGCTTAGGAATAGCGTGCGTTTCTGGCTGCCTGGTGCTGGGGCTCTTAGAAAGTCTTTTGCCACAGACGTCATCAGGACAGCTGTCACCACTCCCGGAGCCACTCATGTCATCACCTGCGCAGAGACAAACACGGGGTGAGCCCTGACTGCCTCCCTTATGGTGGGCGATGTCCCTGCCTTCCCCTTGCTGCAACCCCGGGGAGCTCTGGCCACCTTCTTCTCTCTGCTCCCCCCACTATGGGGTGCAAGCCCATACCTCATCTTCAGCTGACATTAACCACCCGCTGCTGCTGCAGCAGCTGGAAACTGCTGGAGCCCCTCTCCTATGAGGACAGGCTGAGAGAGTTGGGGTTGTTCAGCCTGGAGAAGAGAAGGCTCCAGGGAGACCTTATAGCAGCCTTCCAGTACCTAAAGGGGGTCTATGGGGAAGATAGGGAGGGACTCTTTATCAGGGAGTGTAGCAATAGGATGAGAGGTAACAGTTTTAAACTGAAAGAGGGGAGATTTAGATTAGCTATTAGGAAGAAATTCTTTACTCTGAGGGTGGTGAGACACTGGCACAGGCTGCCCAGGGAAGGTGTGGATGCTCCATCCCTGGAGTTGTTCAAGACCAGGCTGGATGGGGCTTTGAGCAACCTGGGCTGGTGGAAGGGGTTGGAACTAGATGATCTTTAAGGCCCCTTCCAATTCCAATTCTATGAAACCTCTGGAGCAGACGGGAGCTGTCAGGAGCCCTGTTGTCAGAAGCCCTGTCAGCAGGGCTGGGCTGGGACTGGAGAGAGCCCCCAAGGTTTCAGGAAAGCTCTGAGAGCAGCACAGCCTCCAGCCACCCTGCAGCAAGTTGGCTGCACTCAAACAGACCCTCTGCAGCCCCGAGCCAAAAGCCAGGTGGCCACAACCCCTCTCTGCCGTCAGGGCCCAGCTGCTGCGTCTGCATGGAGGCCAGTGCAGGCTGGCAGGAGCGACTGCTTGGCCCCCTCTCGCCTGCTGTGGGGCTCTCCGGTTCTGCTCAACTCACTTGCATCTTGGAAATCCACGTCATTCCCAATATTAGCGTTGCCCAGACGGTTTGTCATGATCTTTAGCTGCATGATTTGCTGGCGAATGGTCATATCTGGCTTGGTGATGTCCACCTCCACCTCTGGGTTGTTAATCTGATTAGCTAAGCCGTCCCCCATCACTTCGGGCAGGTAACTGCAAAGGAAGGTGACAGGTTTAGATGTCTCCCCCCCCAGCTAAGCTCGCCTCTCCCCGTTACAGACACCAGTGATATTCCAGCCTCTTTGAACCCCCGAGAAGCTGCAGTCAGTGGTGTTGGCTTGTCGAACAGCCTCCACACGCTGGTGTTTGCTGCGAGGCAGCCAGCTCTACGGATGGCCAACCCATGCTGCCGTAGCCAGACCCCATCAGAGCCTGGGGCTCACCCCAAGGCCACCTCAGCTTGCAGGAGGTGGCTGGTGGCCTTGCAGCATCCCTGTCCTGGCATGGGGAGGGGTTTCCTGCAGGAAAGACTCTGTGTGGGGCTGAGGGGTCACTCTCAGGCTGGTACCTGTGGAGCCACAGTGACACTCCCCTGTGGAAAAGCTCTGTCCATATGGGAGGCTGAGGAACACCTTTGTCCCTGCTCTGGTTAAACCCTGCAGGGACTGACACCCTGGCACGGTGGAATGTCCCCAGCCTGGGACAACCAGACAGGCCGCCAGGGAAACTTCAGCTAACTGGGAGGTATCAACCAGCAAAGAGAGCTGCATTGCTCCCTTTGGCAGTGCTCTGGCCCGTCTGCTCCTGCACATCTGCAGCACCGCTGGCAACAACGTGAGATATGGAAGAACAAAAGGCACTGTCTCCGGGCTGGCAGAGACCAGCCCAGCAGGTCCGTGGAGACGAGTGGAGAAAGGTGCATGCCCAGCAGCTGCCCATCTCTGCTCACAGCCATGCGTCAACTGTCAGCTGCATCTGCAACATCAACTGCAGCTGTTTGATGTCACCTGGGTGCCTCCTCTCATGAGGGAACAGCATTTCAGAGCAGCTATGGATAGATGCATACGCAATTCTCAGCAACAGCTCCGGAGCCTGTGAGGTAAATCCAGCCCTCCTGCCTCCTGAGTGCACGCCGAATTGCAAAACTGCTTCGTTAGTACAAAACTACACAGTTATTTCATGACAAATGCGTTTCAGTGCTTAACCCTCCAACACATGGCAAAATGACAACAGGCTTGACATTCCCAGGTACCAGTTTTTCAGGAGACGCAGCATTTCTGTGGACAGGCAGAGACCTTTCGGCTTAGCCTGAACAAGTAGAGCCGGCTGAGATGATCAAACCCTCCCTCTCTCACCCCAGAATGGTGCTATCCTGGCACCTTGACCCTCTCCATACCTGCCCCTGGTCATCCCATTCCAACACTTGTCATCTGCTGCTGAGCTGGCCATTACTTTTTTGCTGCACAGGCTGCCGGGCAGGGTGATCCAGTAAGTCTTGAGAGCTGTCAGATTCCCTTTGGCATCCAAAACCTGTAAACAAAGAGGATGCTCAGGGCCAGGAGAGCTCTGGGGCGCCCCAGGGCTGTGGAAAGGACAAGGATTCTGCCTATTTTTTTTGTGTGTTTTACATCACAAACTCTGTTTTTATGCAGACAAGGATGTGTCACCAGCCTTCCCCTAAAGACCAACCATCAACCCAAGCACCCAAGGCTGAAGGTGGGTTAGAACACGCTAAGGACTGTTCTGGTACTGTACGGTTAACCTGGAGAAGATCATCTTCTGGGCCATGAGGGCAGTGCTGAGAAGCAGTCTTGGTGGGAGCCAGCAGGGCTCTGGCAGGGTGGGACAGGCAGGTGTCTGCGAGTTAGGAATCTCTGAAATGTGGGACCATGGCAGATCCCGCAGCTCATCATCCACAGAATCCAAAATCTCCATGGAGGAGGATACCTGGCCCCAGTATCCAGGCTGGACTGCCTGAGGCTGAATGACACCAATGGCAAGGAGGTTTTTCAGGTAAGTTTGGCACCAAATCCCCAAGAAGTTAGTTATCAGCAACCTGACCCGAACTGTGTGCCAAGGCAAGATCAGATCTGTTTAGGTCATGCCAGCACTCGCTGATCTGATCTTCTTCAGACTCGCCAGCGAAGGCGATTCAGCAGTCCATGGGGTAGTCTGACCTGACTCACTGGACCCGGCGCTGCGCCGGCTGGGCTCCCGGAGCTCCCAGGGGAGGCAGCGCACCAGCACGCCTGCTCTGGCACACCGGCGGGGAGGGAGCTTCGGAGGCAAACTCACCAGCATCTCCAGTGCTTGCGCGGAGGATTTTGCTTCCAGCGCGACCTTTCCCCGTCTTTTCTTGTCCTCACTGCTGGAGCCTTTTGTGCTGATTTTGGGATTTCCACAGCCTTGGAAAACCTGAAAAACAAACCAAACTCTCTATCTCATGGTTTGACACTATTTCTTTAATTATTTAGCACTACACAGTTATATATATATATTATTTTTTTTTAAGTATGTTTATCTTTCCTACCTGCAAGATCTCTGAGATTCTGGCTTAGTTTCTGGTCAGGTTACTCTTGTGCCAGGATGTGTTTTCAGCACACTGTAACTGGTTTTGGTTACCGCTATCAAACAAAATGTTCAGCACTAACACAAAATTAGCACATTTTTGGATGAGTCACCAACGTTGATATTAAATTATTTCTAGCAATTTTATCTGCTCCTATTATGATTGAAAAATAAAATTCTCGGAAGAACAAGATGGGAGCTGCTCATACTCATTACACCAGTGGTGTGGGCTTCAAGATTGCAAAGCTTGTGAGGTTCATTAATTTGGACAACAGAACAAGGTGGGATGACCCCAATGACTCTTGGTGTCGGCACCCATCTCAGCAAATGAATGCCCCCTCCGACCAGGGCAGTGCAAAGACAGTAGACGTGTCACAACCTGTCAGGTTGGATGTTTCAGGGGCAAATAAGGAAGCTGAACTGATTTACCTCCTAACTTTGGGTACTTCCCATCATCCTAACTACCTGCCTAGGCATGCTTTGTAGCCTAAGGAGAGCAGAAACACTTTGAAGGTACAAATCCTCAGCCTTTGCCTCTAGGAGGAGATGAAGGGTGCCCCTGGAAGCACCCGTTTCTCCCATTAGGGTGCCCCTGGAAGCACCCGTTTCTCCCATTCTCCGCATGACCGGTCCAGGCAACGACACCTCCACTGCAGATAGCCAGTGCTCAGGCAACTGAGCCTCACTGTGCGTGGTAGAAGGAGTGCTCGGATGGCCAGATGTGATGAAGCGTCAAAGGTCAGGAGGGCCTTTGCACTCTCAGTTTGATTCAGGAATCACCAGCCTTTACAAAGCAAGCCATCTGATTTGAAAAGATGGCTCCAAGCTTGTTGTGGTTAGCAGGTTGCTGTCAGAAGCTATTGATAAACTCATCTTTGCACGGCGTCCCCTTAAAGCAGAGAAATCAAGACCTCAGAGAGGAGCACTGCTGACACAGCTTGTGCCAGCTGCTGAATGCTTTTGCTAGTGGATTCTGACAGCCATCAGCAAAGTTCTAATCTAGACAAGTCCCTTCGTTGACAGTGGGTCTCATCAGCGTGTCTGAGGGACACTCAGCCTCGAAAGCCCCCTCCTGGGGTGCACGGTCCTGCTGACCACATGGATCCGCTAGGGCAGTTCAGCACCAAGCCAATTTATTCATCTGCGTCCTTAGCTCCATGCAAAAAGCCCCACCTTGAAAACCGCACGTAGAGCATTTTCAACTTGGTTCTACCAAAATAAAACCAATTTGGTTTCACTGCTGTATCTTTCTTATTGGCCTATTACCATTAGTAGGGAAATACTCTTTTGGGAGGTAAAAGCCCTGGGAGGTCTCCAGGGCAGTGGCTCTTGTAGCAGCTCCAGCACAGCATGGTATCAAGGTGATCCTCCTGCTAGCCCAAGGGCTTTAGGTGAGAAACACCCATTACTGATGGAGAGAACATGTGTCCTGCAGGCTGAGGTGATCAATAGTCTCCTGCATGATGACAGCAAATAGACGTTTGCAGCCTTTGATAGCTCCTGCAGCCTGAAATCCATCAGAGCGCCACAGGGAGCGAGGAGGAGTGCGAGGAAGCAGGGAGGGTGCTCCCTGGTGCACTGAACACGGGGCTCAGTACCAAAAGTGTTTCTTTCCATTTTTTTCCCAGATCCCAGAAGAACCCATGACTGGGGCCACTTCTGGCTCTTCTCACAAATGGCAGGCTGTAGGATGGTAACACCTGAAGCTGCAGCCCGAGCCTGCTGCCCTCGGCCCTGAGAGAGAAGACTTCTGAGCTCATCTGACAAAGACATCCTTTACCTGATCACTCTGCCATGCTCGAAACCAGAGCTTAGAGCTGCAGCAATTTGCAGGTCCTGACTTCTGCTACCAGTGCCACTAGCAAAGACTGCCACATTCCCCTGGTCACCACATCATACTGAGAAGCTTATCAAACACACTTGGTTGCTCCAGTTGAACACCGTTTTTTTTTATTATTATTTACTACTATTTATTTATTTATTTATTTACTACTACTACACTGTTTACTTCTTTTCATTTTACCTGATTTACTACATGCCCCTCGAAAACACCTGTCTTTGCAGACGATGCCATGTTCTCCCACATCGTGGGTTTCTTTTATGTGGACAACTTCAGTCTCACGTAACAAGGGAAAAAAGGATACAGCCTTTCATGTCAGAAAAGAAACCTAAAAGAGTACTTGGATGCATGCTTCTGTTAGCGTTTTGACACATGCCAGTGAATTCCTGCTTGGCTAAGCAATACTTCTAGCCCTTCCCTTCATCAAGACCCAGTTAGGACCTGCTCCGCTCCTTTCATCTGCACCTCTGCCCTAACTGTGGCATAGCTGCAGGACCTGGGGAATGTCTGGGCAGAAAGCAGAAGCCCTGGAGGGCTGGTTTTGTTCCCAAAGCTTCTCTTACCTGCAGCTACAGAGGTGGCTGTGGTTAAGTGAATAAATATACTAAAAATAGAAGGCCAATAGAAGAGAGGTTCATGATATACTTCTTGGAAGACAGGGAGCATCAGGAGAGCCTGTTTCATACTCTCCAGATGGACTGCCAGATTGCAACTCTGTCCCACAGACACAAGCCGATAGCCCAGTGTTTCCACTGCAGAACATCACCCCAAGGCAGGTTAAAGCAGCTGTTTCCTGTCACTAGCGACTGTGCGCTTTCTGTAAATGCCTCAGCTCAGCCAAAATACTTCAGGACTCTTCAGACACAGAGGCACCTGACAGCTAATGGCACCACGCCTCCCAGAGTCACTGCATACGCAGTCCCACCTTGTGTGTCTGTACCTAAAGGATGCTGGCTGGGAGGGATATTCGGAAATATTTGAGAAGGTTTTTGCCTGCATAAATTGGGTGGTTTCCTATCATTAAAAGACTGGGCATTTGATCTCTTTCATCCTTCATCTCCTTTAGTTCAGTTAAATAGTGAGCACAAAAAGCATTTGGTCCTGGCAGTTACACACGCTGTGTCCTCAGCCAGGCCCAGGCACACGCTCTTACCTTGGCTGTGAGCGAATCTTTGTTTTCCTGCAAGTTAGAAATAGCTTCAGCGATCCTCATGTGAATGGTCCCTATTACTGTGTCTACGTTGTATGGTCCATCAATCCGATCAGCCACTACGACTAGGGAATCTAGTAAAACAAGACAGAGACATCTTTCATTAGTGTCTGTACAAACCAAGTTAAAAACCACGCTCCTGCTGGGTGGGATAAGCTGCTGGCCCCTCGGCAGGCTTGTTGGAAGACATCTCTTTATTTCACTACTGCCCAAGTGCATGCTCCTTTTCCTCTGGCATGGGACAACTGTCCCTTCCCAGTGCACGGGTAAAGCCACCCCCAGTGGCAGAGGAACAGAGGTCACCTCCTGGAAATGGTAAACGCAACAAATACAAGTATGCAACAAAACCAAAACCACAACATTACCAACATTTCCTGGGGTGCTACAGAAAGGACAAATGGAAAACTGGTGCAGAAATGTTAAGTAATTCCTAGCAATACTTGGCCCTAACCCTCTTAACTCATTGCACGTCTTCAGTAAAGCACTGCAGCCAGCAGAAAGTGGGAGAATTGGGGTCAGTAAAGTGCCAAAGGTACTGGATGTGGGCAGTAGCTTCTATGGCAGCGAAGGAGTGAGAAAAGGAGTAATTCTTCTCGCCATCACCTCCAGAAGCACAGCACATGACCAGCCAGGGAAGTATCAAGCTATAAAGGCAGAGAAGCAGAGCAAAATGCCCACAACTAAACTGGTAAATGGGACAGGGAGTGACTGAGGGGCGCCTCTTGCTCTCAGCTCTGATGTCCAAGTGCTCCCGCCTGGCCTGGAAGCTCCTGCCTAGATGGCTGCTTTGGGACTGTGCTTGGCTTACAAAAAACCTACCAACCTCTGCCTACCTCCAGAGATGATTCTCAACACCCCAGTTGGGTCTGAAGTAATGACAGCCTATATGCTCACAGGGCTCGGGGCACTGGGGAATGCCCCTGCAGAGGAAAGCTGACATCCTTGGTGTCCAGCGAGATTTAAATAAGATCTCAGGTCAGGGACAAAACTGGGTTTGGACATTAAAATGAGATTTTAACCAGGTCTGACTTTGCTATTCAAAAATTGTAATTCTGAAAGTCACTGCTAAAGCTGCTGCTGCCTCAGCTTCCCTCCACTTGTGCTTTAGTAGCCCGGAGGCCAGGCCATGCATAAGCTTCATCAGCATTGAGGGACCTGGCATTCAGTTACATGTGACCTCAGATGGCTCCAGTGTGGTCTACGTCTCCCAGGGTGCAGCAGAAACCTCCTGGCAGGACAAGGGATCTGTCAGAGCACTGGGGTGGTCTGCACTTATCTGGAGCAGAAAGCACTGCATGTTCCCGTGGCCTCGCCACATGGAACAGTGCGATGGCTTCGTGGTGGTTCTTCTCTTCACAAAGAGGGTCGAATCCCAGGGTTAAGGTTGGAGATCTGTACCATTCGTGAATGGAGGTATTCATTAGGAGTGATTAATTCTTCTGCCTTAAATCCTGATACCTCACCCATCAGCCTGGCAGGAGACTGTCACAGCAGATGGTGTGATGTTGCAGAGAAGCTTATTCAGCATGAGTTTGTACTGCCGACATTACTCAGGAGCAATGAAAACACCGGGTGGATTATAGCCAGCAGTTCAACAGAGTATCAGTAAAACACATCCTTCCATCCTACACCATCCCACAGTGTGTGTGGGTCACCCGTGACGCTGCTTTAAAGGACTGACGCTTATCTTTAAGCTGCACAGCAAATTTCCTTCGAGCAGAAGCCCAGCCAGCTGGGGCACAACCACGGACTGCCATTTCAAACCCGCTAGGAAAGTGTTCAGTCCCTCGCCTGGGCAAGCCAGCAGGACTCGGCACAAAGACCCCAAATGGCTCCTATGAGGTCTAGGTGAGGTTTGTGCAGAAACACTAGGTCTGCAGTGGACATAGCGTGTTAATAATGAAGGTCTGATCCTGAGCCCACTGTTGTCAATTTAACAGCACACTCAATGCTCACAAGTATGTTCTCTCTGCTGTTATGTGATTGATGACAGACAAGCAAAGACCAGGCGAGGGACAGCACAAACCCACAGAAGATACCAGATCATGCCCACAGGGCTCAGAGTCCGAAAGCAGGTCCAGTCTGCGGAGAGCAAGGGCAACAGCCAAACTGGGAGGGCTCAAAGCTCAGCCAGTCCGGAGCATGGATCACAAAATACTCTTTGCTCAGGTCTATAATATAAGATTTAACAACGTGCAAAGTCACATCTTGGAAACATTATGTATTTATTTTCAGCACTTAAAAAAAAAAAAGAAAAAAGGCTTTGCTGGTTAGCTTAAGCAAGGCCACAGTTTCCAAGTGAATATGCTCTCTTTTCCTGCAACACAGTCCTATGGCAGTGCTGATTTCTAAAGCTAAACATGCCATACAAGGGGGTAAGTTTTTTTTTGTATTCTGAGAGATAATGTCTCCCGCAACATTAAAGAGCTTGCAGTTTAACTTTGCTGCCACTCAGGGGTTGTGGTGTCATCTTTGAGACTGTATTTTCCAGACAATTTTAGCTTGCAGAGGCACTAATGTTGAGATACAGACATTTAAATCAAAGGCTGCACCCCGAAATTAGTGATAAATTATGTTTGAACCACTTACTAATAAAAACTCCTTTAATTTGACCTGCCCTAATTTGTCAAATTGAAAGAGTTACTCTGTGTTTAGCGTAACAAAATCCTCTCCAGCTACACAGAAGGGCCTGGAGAAGGGTGAAGAATGGACAACGCCAGTGAACTGCTACCTTTGTCTCTACGTCTTGCTCCAGTCCTTGATCAAATTGTGACCCCTGACACCAAAATGTACAACTGCAGTTTGAAAGAAGCTCCGATTTCCTCCTAGCCATCACCCCTTGACAGCGTCTCTTGGGAAGAGGAAGCCAGAATAAGTGCAAAATGCACCCGGAATTGCCTCCCTGTCAATCAAGGAGAGCTGTATGTTGACCTTTGAGGAGACGGGCAGTCATCCTGCCAGGAGAGCAGTGACAGGTAACAGTTGCCTTGCTCCGGTCAGGAAGGCCAACGCGCTGTCAAAGTCCTGGTGTAAAGCCTTGGGGAAGGGAATATTCCTCCCCATCTTTTGCAGCAGCCTCCCCAGTCGCTCTCATGGGGAGCACTTCCAATTAGCCGCAGCAAGTTGCCACTTGGTTCGTTATCCCCCAGAGCGAGGAGGGCAGCTGGCCAACACACCTCACCGAGCAAGCGCACCGGCCTCTGTGTGCAGCAGTTCAGTATTTATTTTGCAGTGTCACCTGAGAGGCAGACGACACCCCTCGAACTTCAGCGTGATTTTTATTGTTAACACCACCACACGTCAACCCCGAGCCAGCCTGTCGGGCTGCAGCTGGCTAGCGAGCTGGCAGTCTTGCTGGCCAGGCAGCGGGTGCCAAGGCAAGGGAAGAGGCCAAGCCCAAATCCCAGCTCCTCTGGTCCCTGCCTTTTGTGAGCCCAGACAAACATCAAGGCTCCCTCAGGTCTCAGACCACTCTGGGTCTAAATGTACCACCTGGGAGAGAGAGAGGAGCTTGCTGGGTGGTGCTCTGTGGGCACAAGGAGGAGCAAGAGCTTTACTATTGCAACCAACCTCCCCTGATGGACTGCAGATGGGGAGAGGACGTGTGCTGCAACACACACCATTTTCTAAATACAGACCCTCACCAGCCTTAAATCACGTGCATCTAAAGCCACATCCATCCATAGGTCACTCTCAGCACTAGTTCACACATTTCATCCAGGAGCTCTGAATCCACGCTCTGGAAAAACAGCTGAGTGACACCTGAGGTCATCTTAAAAGAGATGCCCGGGTCTGATCAGGCAATGCGGAATTTCCTGCAGAAACGCCTGGTTGAAGTTCTCTGGCCTGTGTTGCACACCAGACCTGACCACACCATCACAGTGCTACTTCTGGCTTTAAACTCAATGAAATGGATGCCTCTATACACACACAACTCACTTTAAAATATCCATCGTCTTTGCTGAGTGACAAAAAATGAAACGAGTTTTTTTTTATTTAAAATACAAGTCTAATTTTCCCATTCCAGGTGATGCCTGTGACTCCCCCCTCCTCATGTATTTGTTAAAGACACCTCTTTCTGTTTAGAATTACGTGATTCTGATGCCTTTGCTCTCCACCCATGGAAAGAGTTTATGGCTTCACGTCTCTAGACTACCTCCCAAGGAGGGCAGCAAGTGCTTCTCCTGTGCTCTCACAAGTGCTCTGGTATGAATGAGGAGGCAGCTCTGACAGTGTACAGGTGGCAGCATCTGTCCCTAAGCTTCAACGCTTGGGAGGGATGGAAGAATTACTTGAATGCAAAGTGTGGGCAATCCCAAATGAGCTCAGGCAAGATGAGAACTCTTTAAGCCCTTGTTAGCCAGCCCAGCAGCATCCTTTCTAATAATGTTAAAGCCCAGCAAAATGTCGTGTGATAGAATCATAGAATCGTTATGGCTGGAAAAGACCTTTAAGATCATCAAGTCCAACTCTTATCTAACTCTACTGGGCCCAGTAGCTTCTACGCATCAGATCACAGACAGAGAAACTGTAGCGTGAAAGAGTCTCCAACAGTCCTTTCTTTACTCGCCAAACACTGCCTCAGAGAGTTCAAAAGGTGCCACAAGAGGCAGCTGTGCTGCAGCAGAGGAAGGACATCTTACCCATCAGGTACTTCCACTCGGTGTTCAGGTCCGCTTGGTTGGCCAGGCAGCCCTTCACCACGTTCAGGCAGTAGTTGTTGCACGGCTTTACGCTGGACATGCCCCGGCAGTGGGGGCAGTACATCAGCTTCATGATGGCGCGAGTGCACTCGTGGCTGAGAGATACCTG
>VZSZ01004930.1:501598-699694 GCA_013398815.1 Ibidorhyncha struthersii
GCGAACACCCCCACACTCCCCGGGGTGAAGGAGCTTGGCGTAATCTGAAAGGCAGCATGATTCCCCGGGTGCATGGCCCTGGGAGAGCTGCTTCCCCTCTCCTGCCTCTCCTTCCCCCCACCCTTCCTCAGGTGTCAACCTTGTTGGAGGCAAGTGCTACTTCCTCGGGCTGTGTTTGAACCCAGGGGTCTGGGAAAAACCCGTAGGTGAGCACCATCTCCCTTCCAGTCAGGTCTGGTGGCCACAAGGACAGCCCGGGCTGTCTGCTGGCTGTAACCGTGACCCTGACACATGGCGCATGTGTGGCCCTGGAGCCTCTGCAATCAGTGCCACCGCTGTGCCCTTTCTGCAGGAAGGGTTTGTTGTCCCTACCCAGCAGGCGCAGGTGTCCCACCACAAACTGCACCTCCGGCTTCCTGGGGAGACACACAGTGGGGGGCTAGACGTGGAAAGTTCTCAGCTGGCATCTTTGGAAAGGGGAATGGTGTTGGGGGAAGACTTGAACAATTCCAAAAATACGGGGAATTGCCAGCACTCGATGCTGGGAAGTGATTGCTCTCTGAAAGCACTTCAGGAGCCGCAGGCAGCCGTCGAAGTGGGCCAATACACACCGTGCCAGCGGCTTGCAGGCACTGCACGTGCAGCTGATGCTTTGCAGGGGTGACTCTGGAGGTGGCTTTGCCACCTTTAATTAAACCACTGTGGTGCCATACGCACGGAGCCAGCGCAGGCACAGAGCCCAGAGGGCAGGGCAGCAGCCTCTGCAGCGCATCAGAGTCCCCCCTGACCGTCAGCCATGGGACCATGTTCCCCTCCGATTGCCACGGGCAAGAGGCTGTCAGCATAAGCTGAGGGATGAATAACAACCTGGCAGACCCTGCAGAGATGCTAGCAGAGCTCAGTGCTCCCCTGTCTTATTGCTAAAGTGTTGTCTCCTTTGTGGTCTTTTTCCATCTTTGCTCAGATCCATTTGCAACTCCCTTGCTGTTCTTTTAAAACCATTTACAAAAATAAACATAACTGTCTGCGTGCAAGTCTCCCTTGGGACCAGGCACTTGGCACTCACAAGGAGCCCAAAGGGGGAAAAGTGATGGAAGGGGCAAATCTTGACATGGAAAAATCCCTGAGCCTCGAGCTGCAGCCCCAATGCTGAGAACTGCCCCGACCTCTATTACGTGTGAAAAATATGCTGAATATGACCTTTTAAGTTTCTTCTGGAGGACTCCAGAAAGATTCAGTTCTGAAGCAGCAGAACGTGAACATGCTGAGCCCACTATCAGAGGCTAAGAGAGAAAATCCCTAAGCATTCCCCCTCCTGAAACTGCCTGCACAGTAGCACCTCACTTCCAGTCAGCCTTGGAAAACAGATGTTGGACGGCACTGGGGCTTCATCAGGCAGGAATGCATTAAAATAACCTCATGAGAACCTTCTTCAGGACCAGGACAAAACTTTGAGAACCCAAACAGAGACCGCTTCCCTGCCTCGGCAGCCAGGACAAGCCCTGAGATGCCTGTGGACCGCGGCTGGAGGGGCTGAGCATCGCAGCAAACGCCACACATGCCAAGGCTTCGCTCTGCCTCCTCGGCCAGCTTTCTGCCCCCTCGGCCAGCTTTCTGCCTCCTCAGCCAGCTTTCTGCCCCCTCAGCCAGCTTTCTGCCTCCTTGGCCAGCTTTCTGCCTCCTTGGCCACCTTTCTGCCTCCTTTCTGGGACAACTCCTGCAGACAGAAAGCGGCGCCCAGCTGCTGTGCGGCTCTGCTGCCAGGAGATGGAGGCTTTGTCCTGCCGCACCGCACGGGTGCCACACACTTCATCCCCGGGAAAGCATCGCCATCTCCCGCCTCGGTGATCTGAGAGGGGATGCAACAAAGCAGAGGGACAGGCAAACAGGAGAATAGCTTATTTTTCATCTCAGCGTTTAAATAACCACAACTGAATAGCGCCTGGAAAGACAACAGGTAAGAGCACATTGAACACTAACAGACTGTAGCTGAAGACCTTCCAAAACCAGAGAGTTTACTCGGAAACCAGGAGGTGCAGCTAGGAAAGGAGCTGCGACCTCTCCTTCCTGAGACAGAGCATTTATGAATGTGAATTATACAGTAGATCTCCGACCACAGCTCGTACGCTGCACAGGCAATCAGGTCCTGAACACAACTTTGTCTCCATGTCTCCCCGCCATGCCCCATCACCGCTTGTCCCATGGAGCACGGTAACCTCGCACGGCACAAACTGGGCTGCAGCACCCGGGGAGCCTCAGCACAAACGAGTCACCCTGTAAATGTGGGACTTTCCACAGCACTGATGAGAACCAGGGAGCTGCTGGATAATGGTTCGCCTGCGCCCACGTACCCCTGTGGGTGCGCTGCGCAGCCTGCTGGAGCGGAGGGAGCTGAAGCGCTTCGTCTGGAAAGCGGGAGCGCAGTGTCGCCTGCGCTGGAAACACCCCTGGGGCGGTGCAGGACAGCCATCCAAGTGGCAGAGAAGGACAGCCACCAGCAGCTAGAGAACAAAGCTATTTGGTACCCTGCCAGAGCCCGCGGGGGACATGAAGAGAGGCAAGCGACAGACCCTGGCTCAGAAAAACATCTCCAACACGCTTAGCTTTGAAGTACGGTGCAAACCCAGCAACTGTACTGGAGCTACCCAGGTGACCACAGCGAGCCCGTATTTAGATGAAGCTTGTGACAGGCCCAGTGGGCACTTCACAAGGATTTCTGCCTGTGGAATTTATCCTGCCCGCTGCATTTATTTTGGTGCGTGTCTTTTGCCGCCAAAAGGCGGAAAGGACCTTCACACTCCCTCGCCCACTGGAGACCAATGGTGCGGGGCCACCCGTGCCTGGCCACCACGCAGAGCTGCAGAAGGGAGGCGGCAGCAGGGACCTGCTCCTCGGTGCCCACCTACTCCATCTGGCCTCCTGCACCAGTGGCGAGCGCAGGCAGCTGCCGAGGCTCCCTGTGATGCGGACAGCTGCCTGCCATCCTGCAACCCACCATCCTCTGACGCCTCCAGGGCTGTCAGCCCTCCAACACCCCCTGTCTCCCACCACACCGCCTGCGTCCACGCCGGTGCCCACAGAGCAGCCACCTCCTGCCCACGTGGCTCTTGTGGGCTGTTGTCACCTGCAGGTGCAGGCGGAACACTGGGTGACAACGGTGCCCGAGCTCAGGCTCAGCTCCTGACTGTCTGGGGGGAAAAGGATCATTTCTGGATGTTGGAGAGGATCTGTGTGTGTACTGCCAGCTTGTCACTCTCACAAGGTGGCTGTCTCCTGGAGGACGATGGAGTGCCACACAGCCCCAGACACGGGGACCCTGTGGCGTCCAGGCGAGGCGGCACCCCTCGTCCCCGCTCCCCTGCCCCAGAGCCTCTCCTCTGAAGACCAGCAGGTGAGACAGCCACCACCAGCTGTTGCTCCACAGAATCTGGCAGGTGCCAAGTGTTCAACTTAACCTCTTGGAAGAGAGAAGCAGCATTCCTTTTTGCAGGTGGAAGAGGCCAGGCTCCACTCCCGTCCCCACAGAACAGATCTCTTGCTGGCAGCAAGATCTCAGGCAGGCCGCAGAGCTGAACCCAGAAGAGAGGGATAAGAGGGCACGAAGAGGATTTCGGAGAGCAATTAGTGCATGTTTTGCTTGGCCAGAGCTCAGTTCCTCATTGTTCCATCCAGCCCATGGACTTCTGCTCCACATAGGGCAGGGGAGAGCGAGGGCTCGGGGCTCCCAGGGTCTCTCCCAGCCCTGATTCTGCACCACCCCTCTGGGGGACTTGCAGTATGTTAAGGAATGGAGTCCTTCAGACACCTCACAGTCCTTATGGATTAGTTTGCTGAAGTAAACTGCCAGGGTTTGTTCAGGGATGCTGTATCCACACCGGGGGAATCCCAGCCCCAGTTGAGACAGGCTGAGATTCCCTCCTCTGTGTGGATACAGCAACACAACCAGGAGAGCACTGCAGCTCTCCTGCCTGCTCACCTCTCGGGCACAGCCAGCTCCAGCAGTGCCACTGGGGAGAAGAGCTCCTCCGGCTGGAGCCGCACAGCCACGCACCCTCCATGGCAGCTTGTTCCAGATAAACACCCCCACGGCGATAGCGAAGCAGTTTCTCCAGGATGGCGAAGTCAAGATTGACCTCCACCTGCACATTGAGACATCTTCACTTCCTCGTGCTTCTGCTTTCACCCTTCACCCTTTAAAAGAACCTGAAACGCTATGACCTACGCCCCTGCCCAACAGCTAACGGGTGCCAGCTAAGACCTCACGGAGAGCCCCATGGGCTTCCCAGTGCAGATTTGCAACAACCGATAGATAGATCAATAAGCAACGTCCCCTATTCCTCACAGGTGGCCTGAAAGCAGGGGCACGTCTGCAAACTGCTGCAGATGGAGTGAAAGCTAACGTCATTTCTTCATCTTTAAATGACCTGGCACAGCATGAAGACAGTACGTGACAATAATTGATTTCTCTAAGTACCATCAACCTGGGCCAGCCTGTGGCTGGTTCTCCTTTAAGGAGACATGGTTCTCCTTTAACTTTGGTGGCACCTATCATCTTTTCTTAGCTCAGTGACCTAGAAACTGCATTAAGACGTCAGGAGAACACGCACAATACATTGGAGATGCCATTTCCTAAGGATCTGAAAAAAAATTATTACTGAGAGAGATGGCTCGGAGCCAGGGCACTCCTCATGCAGTTGTCAGAGGTATAAATAAATACGCAAAACAAAGCTAAACCCAGCTTAAAAATACATTGCTCCTACATCATTTCTCAGTCAAAATCCACATATTCTGATCCCAGTGACATCAGTGTGTACAAGTCCCTTAAAGTGTAAGCCCAGTGATGAAGTGATAAGGAAAAAGTATTATCTTCTAAGATATACCCAAAATAGGGGACAAATCGGTGTTGAGCAATAAATCATTTTAATTAAACCCACTTTACAGCTGGGGATAACAGTAGCTGATTCGAGTAGCAATGAGGTAATGCACCGGGAACAGGTGGCTGCCTCATAAAAAGCCCCGTTCCACCATAAGCGCTGACATTTCAAGGAGGTTGTCATCAGGTATTATCCCGCAACTGTGGCTCGTAGCAAGAGCCGAGCTCTGTGCTTTTCCATGGCTGCTTTCCAAAGCCTGATGTGCCCCTGCTTTGTTGACGGAGCCACCCGACCAGAGGCGGGGGAATCTGAATCGCTGGAGGCAAGCGCTTTGTCAGAGCAAAAGATCTTTGCAGGCTCTCTCATATCGGGTCTGGGCCGGAGCTGGAGCTGGCCCGCGGGTCTGCAGAGCTCACGGCACAGCCACCCAGTGCGACTGCTGAGCTGGGGCTCGCTGGGCCGCGTTTCGGCACCGGCGTTTGCACAGCCGCCAGTAGAGAACGGGCACGCGTGGAGATAACATGACAGAAAATCGAGAACACAGAATTCTCAGCATTCGGAGTGGCACTGGATTCCCTAATTTTTTTTCTCCTCCTCAGCAATGTTTAAATCAATTACAGTAAAACTAATGACTTTTGCAAGCAATTTGCTGAGAGGATGGGCTGGGGGATTAGTCGCTAGCTGGGTTCCTTGCCACCCCCCCCAGCCAATTTAGAAAATATTCAGTGTGAAAGACTGCTAACAACAACAACAAAAAAGTTCCTGCCACGCATTTTATTGCTATGCTTTCCAAGCAGAGAATTGCAGAAACACAGGAGGCTCGGGGACAGCAAGCAGTCACCTACTGCCTCCCCGCATTGAGACATATTTGAGGAGAGCTAAGTTATCCTTCATATTACCTAAAACATAACTTCAGAACAGTTCTAAACCTTCTGAAGCGAAGACACAGGGCGGCAAAACTACCTGTAGAAGGGGAAAGCGCTCAGCTCAGACAGGTGAGCCACCCCTGCCCGGACACTTGAGGGACTGAAGACACCTGGGTGCAGACAGTTCTTGGGACACACAGCAGTAGGGCAGCACTCTGGTCAAAATGGGCTAGATTTTTCCAGAACATAGGAAAAAGCCTTCTTGTCTTTCCTCTGTGCCTTTAAAGAAAAAATCAAATATTTGATTTGCGCGTTCAACCCAAGTTACCCATCTTTGCACAGACACGCACGCTCACAGACAACAAAAGCACTTTTTACAGAGCCGCGGGATGCTTCTCTCTCAGACCCGCCGTCATGTGGTCTTTCTGCCGCTAAAGCACCTACCCAGGTTACGTGTTGATTTCCCAACCATCCCCCCACAGATTTGCAGACCCCTTTTCAGCGTAAGGTTTGGCGCAAGTCACAAGGGATGCAACAGAGGGGTGCAACTCCTCCTGGCCTGACTCCGCACCTCTCTGAACCTACAACAGCGGGAGGTTTGTTACCCTTCTGAACTGGGACCTCGTTTGACAGGTCACACAGAGGTGCAAAGAAGAGACACGTTTTCTGCCATTACCCTACTGCCTACTGCTTGGAAAATACTCAAGAGCCTCCAAAACACCCTGAGTAATATCAGGGCACAGAAAGGACTTACAGAAGTGATGATACGAGTCTTTGTATGGTACTGAGTTTCCACAAGTGCTCTCTCTTAGATTCTGTGATTCTGTGATCCTCCTCACTCCAAAACGCATTTCTTTATCTGAGCTAATTATTTCCTGAAAAGGTGGCTGGAAAGACCAAAGAACAAAGCGTGGGAAGCAGAGAGGAAGGCCCTGGGGAACGGCGACCAAAGAGGCACTAGTGCTGGGACAAGCTCTGCACTCACGTCCTGTAGTTACAGGGTCTCTTCCATCAAGCACTGATGCTGTCTCCCCCTCCCAGCTTCCTGAGTGTTGGAGAAAGGTTGAGCTTTAGGAAGCCGCGAGCATCTGGAAAACCGTATTAAGAGTGGCAGTACCGAAGCTGCTCCTGCAGCATCACGGCATGTGGCCGGGCTGTGCTGCCGGCTGTGAGGGGTGAGCCCCGCTCCGCTCCTCCTGCACCCATCAGGAGGTGGCCGGCTCCTTGGGCACCCAGAACCTGCAGCCAAGATGCACACGCTGCTTTTGAAGTGCTGGCTTCAAACAAGGAAAAGAAAAAAGAAAAAGAAAAAGAAAAAACCCCAACCACCCAACCCCAAATCCTTTCTCCTTTTGAAGCCTGGCTTAAAAGCAAATGAGAACCTGCAGCCTAGCTGCAATGTGATGGGACTCCTCGGCCTTCAGGGGCCTTTAAGTACATCTGAAAGGCATTTAACACCAATAAAATAAGCTGAGCTCTTGCTGGTATTTTTCCTACCCCCCTCCCCTTGCGCGCTCACCCCCAGGCTGCTGTGAGCCATCTGTGCCTTGCCTCCCAGGGGAACCAGGGTTAGGTAGAGGGGAGAGATTTGGGGATGGAGAAAGAGGCCTGGCTGAGAAATACAGGCTGCTGAAACTCCTGTCAACCCCTCTGGCTTGTCATAGGGACGGGGCCACGTTGGCTGATGGAGGGAGAAGGCTGAGCTAGTCCCTAAAGCTGTTGGCGGAGGTGTCGTTCTGTGGGCTCTGTCCCCTCTAAAAATGTTGCCCAAGGGAGTAGGAGGTTGGCCTGCAGAGAGCTCTCTGCAGCGTGGGGTTGGTGTTCACCGAGCTGGACCGTGTCCCTGCCACGTGGCTGCTCTCCCAGTCCCGTCCTGGTCCTTAGCCTCCGAGGAGCAGAGCAGACCCAAGGTGGGCACGGGGACCTGCAGCACCTGGCTGGGGTTTTGGCATGGTGCAGGGATGGTTGGGGCAAACACAAAATACCTCCAGACATGTCAGATATACGCCAAAATGAGCTTGAACTACCTCTCGGGTATATTTTTCCAAGTAGAAGGATTTACTGTCTGAATGGCCATTCTAACCTCCAGAAGCACCCGTTCAACCCAGCAACATCAGGCAACTGAGGTTTCCAAACCAACAGATGCTTTAAAGCCAGCAGATCGCAGGCGGCTCTCTAGAGGCAGGCAGCTGTGCTGGGCAGCTAGAAGAAGAGAGCACCTACAGCTGGAGACCTCCACAGGTTTGGGGACCAAACACAGCTACACAGGCGGCTGCAGCCGAGGCATTCGTAGCACCCTCGCTTACCTTCCCATGTGTATTTTAAAGGCAGGTGACAGAAGTAAGGGAAGTTTTTCCTGCCAGCTGTGAAAACCCCATTCTGGGATAGTGTTTAAGAGAAAACAGGTCAGCTCTTTAATTCACAGATCAGGCCGCGTGTGCTGGGAAAGGCAGGCAGCTCTTCAGAGCCGCTCCAATTACCCCAAATCCCTCGCTTGGAATTGTACAGTTGGGATAAAGTTGTCAGTATGAAGAACAGCAGCTATGAAAAAAGGCCAAGCAGGGGAGCGGATCCTGCCGGGCTGGCAGTGAGGAGCGCTGCCGAGCCGCCCGTGGGATGAAGGGCAGCCCAGGAACACGCTCCGAAAGCCAGCCTTGCCCTCTCTTTTATAACAAGACTGGCACTGGGAGGGCGGGTTTGTGTGGCCGGCTCCGTGATTGGGGCTATCTGCAACGTGGCAATTTCACATCGGGAAACATTTCATCTTTACAGTCTCCCCGTGGGAGAACGCTCAAATACTATGACCACAGGGCTGCGCTGCCCATGCCTGCAAGCTGGGAATGAGGGCCCCGGCGGCTCCACGCACTGGGCTGCAAGCCCCATGGGTTCCCCGGTGAAAGGAGTGGGAGCCGCAGGTGCTGCCAGCCCCGCACAGGCGCGGGGGAGCCGGTGCGGGGAGCAGACCCCGCTTCTCTCTGCCACATGGTCAGCAGCTGCTTTGCGCGTGTTTATGCCAGCCCTGATGCAATTAGCACCTTGACGTGTGCTAAACGAACCAAGCTTTCCAATCTTTCAGAATAAAACTCTCAAAGAAACAGCTGCGAGGCTGACAGAAATATGATTCTTTCAAAGTCTAATGAATTGTATAATCACTTCAGGCATTATTTTGCACCTTCCTTACCCAAATGCACAGCCATGAGTCCTTGCAGCACCGAGAATTTCCAGCCCCACCATGCCCATCATTCAAGATGCACCGAGCATGTTTCCAAACCCCCGTCAGGGATGAGAAAGTGAGCAGACACGGGCGCAGCGTGCTGGCTGGTGGCTGTGCTGGGGTCCGGGGTAGGGCACAGACGACCCCGCAGTTTGGTGACCCCCTTGCCCGGCTCAGCGCAGGGCGAGGGACACAGGGGATGGAGGCTGGTGCCAAATCTGTGCCCTTCACGCTCCAGCAAACCAGAGGTGATGCTAAGCCCGAGGCCAGCTGGCCATTTTGCAGACTCAGAAAAACAAAACAAAACAAAACAACATTAAAAAAAAAAAAAGGCGGCTGGGGTAATCCAGCCAAATCGGGGCAGCGAAACAGGGAGCAGAGTCAGCCCCAGCTCCCTCCGCAGCCAGCGGCGAGGACACTTCCAGAGGGCAGTGACAATGACTCCAAACGGCAGCACAGCCTGCGAGGGATGCCAGACCCCAGGGCAGGACCCACAGCTAACCGGGAGGATCTGAGCCTTCGCATTTCTGTCTAGTGCCCAACTGCCTTCAGATATTAAACTGAGGAAGATTCCTGTGGACAGACAGACTGCTGTCACGCTCCTCTCCCTCTGGGGGAAAACACTGCAAGCCCCCACCTGCCTATTCAACACACTCCCTGCTCTCTTCATCTGACGCAGTTATTTCCAGCTGGTACAATTTTCAATCCTTTGAAAGCTAGATTCAATTGACATTTAACCACCAGGTAAATATGGGAGACATATATCTGCTCACCTGCATTATTTCTATTATATTCAGAACACCTATGGGTTTTTATCCTTGAAGGGTTGTGATTTAAACATAACACTGGATAGAAATACTGGAAAGTAATATACGAAATACTTAAGGATGTGTTCAACACTGCATGCTCCCCATCCAGCTCGATCTGAATCTGTCCAAACAAATTCCAACTTTATTGCAAAACTCTCTCCCTACCTTTACATGCAGCGCTGCTGCAAAACCTCTGCGCCCTGCGGTGGGGCTGGTCTCGGTGGCTGTGCACAAACAGGAGGCAGTGAGCACAGGAGCTGCTGCAGAAACTGTCCCTGAAGGTGCATGAGCTTATTCCAGCCCGTACTCTAAAACGGTGTTCACAGGCAGAGGTGTCTGACATACCACAGGCTTCTCAGCTCCTGGGATTTCAGTCCTCCTCCTGAATACAGCCTGACCTGCTCGTGGTGTACTCCAGCCTATGAATCGCTGCTGGCTCTGGAGCAGCTCAAACTTTTAGCACAGGCACTGACCAGCTCATTTTCAGAAAGCTCAGTCAGTGATTTGCAATGACAGTAGAGGGGAAAAAAGAAAAGAAAAGAAAAAAACCTAGCACATTCCAGCAGTTGTTGTTTGTACCTGGCTGGGGTGAGCTGCATCCACCTCCCTCCCTGCTGGTGATGCCAGCGCCCGTGGGACCCACTGCTCCCCACTGCTTGTGTCCCGTGTGGAGATCCCGCAGGACTCCATCTCACGTTACCTCCCCTCATGTTTTTAAAGGGGATGCCAGAGCTGAGGCTGAACTCCTGGACAAACAGTGTCTTGCCAAGACCTGCCGAGCTGTCTATAGGTACAGGTGACTGTGGTCTGAACACGGGAGGCTTATTAAATCCCGTGGGGGAAAACAGATGATTTCCCTGAAGGAAAACGCCACCTCCTTTGGTGGGAGCAGGTCCCAGATGAGAGCATCACCCAGACGGAGAGAGAATTTACTGTGGCACCTTATGGCTCCCTGGGGCAAAGCTGGTCTCTGCACAACAGCATCCTGCCACTGAGCCGTTGTCATAACACAAGAACACGCATCTCCGGGGGGCAAAAACCGAACAGCTCCAAAGTGAGAGGTGGGATAACAGCCAGTGAAAAGGAAATAAACGTGGTGATATGAGGATATTCCCACTCGCCAATGCCACGGAACAACATTCTTATAACCTCTATTTACAAACACAAATATTGTCTTTTCAGGATCAAGAGAAGGCCAATTTACATAAATGCTTAATTTCATTACAGAAGTGAAATCCTTTAAAGGAAATAAAACATTATTTACAGTTGTATATACTTGCTACTGATGCTCTGAATAAAGATAAGCCACTGAAAGTATGGAGATGTGTCACCAAACACACAGGACAGGAATTCATTGCACTCGGGTTGTTTTAGCACAGTGGTTTCCTAAGTGTGTGAAAAGAGATTAGATTCTTCACTTCATTTTATTGGTCAGATTAATTTTATGCCTAGTTCACCCCAAAAGCAACTGGAAGCTGAGAGATGCAAGTCAACTATGTCCTTCTGAGTGATGGAAAAAAGCGGGGTATGAGTGATAGCTACAATCTTAAAGGACACGAGGACCAGGAATGACCATACTGTCTTTGTTATATTATTGACTTGTTTGAAATGTAAAGCATGTTTAGATAAACATTATTTTCCATATGTATCCAGCACATTCATTTAAATGTTAAAAACACTTATAAAAATTCTATTTTTGGGCCTTTTTAATTGGAATTCAATTTCCATCCAAATGCAGCTTGACCCACCATGTGTTTAAAAATTACTCATATGGTAAATAGGAAAGCTGCCATTCACCTTATACTAACATAAAAGTTTAAAAAACAAGGCTGAAATGTATTGTGAGACACAGCACTGCTTAAATAAAAATGTACTGATAGATGAACTTCATCGGTAAAATGAAATACAGGATTTAGTGGAAAAGCTTATAATTAGTAAAGAGAATCATCATATTTTGTTTCAAACCGAAATGAGAATCAGCCTTAAGAACATCTACTGAGAAAAGGAAATGCAAACAACTATTAAAATTGATTATTTAAGTGATTCTTGCTTACGTAGCTGGTGTTGCTTCACATCAATCCCTATTACCATGGGGAAACTTAAAATTCAGGAGCAAAAAGCAAGGAAGATCCATCAAAGGAAAGATTGTCCTCATAACTCACTTCCTGACCGATGAGCAAAATTAATTTTGAAACACCTCCTCTCCCTGCCTTTGGAAATGGAATATTATTTCTTTACTTTTTCTGCGCTCTCACCCAAGATTTGCAGGTTGTCCACGTCTCCAAGGGGAATTTGAGGACTCATTTTTTGATGTGCGCGGGGCAGCTCTTTTTGGGTGCCCTGGTGCAGACAGCATCACTTCTGCTACCTGTCCCCACAAAACTTTGTGCAATAGTCCTGACCCAAGACTCTGATGCCCGAGAAGTACCATAATGTGAGTAATACATTGCAAAACCAGCCAGGATATTCCTTTTTATCATGCTGCATCTCTCTGAGAACTTTTTGCTTTTGTTTTATAAGGGGTTATCTCTCAGCCTTTGCCTTTTTTACTCTCTCAATTTTGCCTCCCCTCCCTGCTCCCAGTATTTCGATTCACCTACACCACGTATTTCCCGGGGTACCTTCTTGCTCTCGTGGTCGAACATGGCAATTGCTCGCTCTGAGCAGCAGCTGGCAGGCTGCAAGTCTCCCAGCACAAGGCCTTCCCCTGTTCACACGAAGTTTGGAGTTGCAGTAAACGCTATTTTTGGGCAGCTGCCAATCTCACACCCAAAGAAAAGGATCCTAAACAAGACAGGGTTATTTCTTCTCTCTTGCCCTGGCACGCAGCAGGAGGTGTGCATCACTGGGGGAGCCCCGTCTCCGTGTGCCCTTCACCGGGGATTTTGTGGCTGCTGCTGTTTTGGTAGCTGCTACTTCACGCAGACGATGAAAAATTCCACTTGGCATTGCGCAACTTAAGGGAAACCCTGCCATTTGTGCTGAAAGAACAGCTACGGAAACACCCGACCTCAACGCGAATGCAGAGATGCTGCCCCAGCGCCCCCATCCACGCGTGGCACGTCCATAACCCCTAACCCTGTACCAGGGCAGGGAGCCAACCTGCACACCCAACCCCAGCCCGGCCGCTCTGCGAAGAGCCGCACCAGCCACGCGTGTGCGCCCCGGTCCCCCCTCCCACAGCCGCCATGCAGACGGGCAGCGCTTCCGCCGCTGCCAGCCTGGGGCCACGTTGGTGGCAGGAACCACGGCATTAAACGCTTTACATCTCGGCATCAGAGCCTGTGGTTTGGTCAGGGTGACTTTGCTTTAAAAGCTAGGAGGGCAGTAAAGATGAAAAATGGTTTTGCCATTTTCTCCCCGGCTGCCCTCAAGCTATCCCCAGCAGGACGCGGAGCTCCCGTTCCTACCCCTGCATCCCCCACCAGCCGTCACCCTCAGAAACCCACCTCGGGCACAGCGGAGAGGCAGCAGGGATTAAAGAAACCTCACGAAATCCCTGCCCGTCCCTCAGTCAGGGCAGGCTCTTCCCCATTTTAAGGCAGGCAGAAAACCCGGCAAACAGCATCAGCCTTTCTCTAGTAATGCAGACTCTGCCCAAGGACCTGAAACGGCGATCGCATACAGGTGACACACACCGACCTGGAAGTGCCTGAGAAGCTGAAACCAGGAGGGTTCTAATAGAAATCTGGGATTTGCAAATAGATAAAACCAAAGCAATCTATTTTTTTCAGAAGCCCAAAGTTAGGTAATTTATTTTTAACTGTTCATTTGAACAGGCTCCCTCAGACTTCCTGACCAAAGCATTCTGTACGAGAGATCAGCTCAAAGAGTTACAGACCGCTGCTACCAGCTGACAGGGAAGTCGAATCCCGGCCTCTGATCTTAATAAAAGCCTTACGCACTTTCTCCTAATGTCGTAAGTATACGGCAACGGGAAAAATGACTAAAACCAAAGCACCGGTTGCAGATCGAGTTCAGCACTTCACATCCATTTGGCACTAGTGTAAATCCACATATGGTAAAGGAACGCGGGTAAACCAGGACTTTTATTTCAGACACAGCCGAGGGCTACCAGGGCATCCATAAAAAGGATTTCCCACCTCAGTATTCTCAGCCCCTCTTGCCTAAAGTACTAAACGCAGTCCTGAAGACAGGGGAAAATGGGCCAGTTTTGGCTTTCGTTGGCAAATCAGCTCTCAGGGAGGCTTTGCTGAGGTTTCCCGACTCAGTTCATGCAGATTGTGCTACAACAGCAACACGCCAGGTTAACTGCAACCCCCGGGAGGGCTCTTGTGAGAGAGAGGAATGGTTGGGACCCTCCTGGAAGACCCTGGAAGACGAAAGGGCTGGGGGGAGGCAGAGGGAGGAGGAGGGTCAGTGGGTGGTCACGTACCCCACATCCCGTTCGAATTCAGAAAGAGAGGGACGGGAATCAAAACCCAACGGGTCAGAAGCCTACATGAAGGTGGGGGAAAAACATGCTGCACGTTGGTACCTCAGGTCCTTCCCTTGCGCTGACCATGACTGCGGTTGCTGTGCCAGCCTGCTTTACCCACCAAACTTGGCTACAGGCAGTGTCACGCACATCGAGCTGGAAATCTCTGCCACTCAGAGGATTTATGAAAAATATTTCACTTTGGTCCCCCTGAAATTACACCATTCTCTTCTTTTATCTGTCTTAAGTGTCAGGAGAGTGTGATGTTAATGAGATGTACAAAGGCTTTTGGGTAGCTGAACAGTTTTACTGTCCCACATTGATAAATTAAAGCATTTGTCACTGTTACCCCATTAATGTTTCTTCCTGAGTTCAAAGTCTGGATTTGCTGCATCAAATAGCACTGTCCTCTGCTATGCATTGCCACGCACTACCTTCCCAGGAAATTAATTGCGATTCTGTATTTTTACATTCACAGCTTAATCACGCCCTGATTGTCGTACCTGCTGATTGCCATCTCCACATGCAGTATGCAAGTCATTTTTTTTTAGTATGGATTTTCTCCTCGCTACCTGTGTGAAAAGCCTGAATATCTTGTTTCAGGACAATCACCTTTCTCCTGGCTCTGAAAGGCTGCTTCTGCCGTAAAGAATACAGACAATTTCCTTCCTCCTGAAACCCTGGATTCAGTCACGTTAATTTACATTTATATAGAACCTTTCATCCCTGAAGATCCCAATGCACTTCACAAACTCACCCTCTCTGTACACAGAAGCTGTACAAATATACACGGCTACATAAACAGACACAGCAATCCCATCATCGATGGCTGAAACGCATCTCTCGGCGTGTATTCCCAGCACACTCGCGGTAAGTCAGCTCTGCACGCCCTACATCATATCGCCATCAAGGAGGAAAATAAGGCAGCGGTGATTTAGAGGCACGCCATTTCCCCGTCGGGGAAGCGGGAGCAATCTAGGCGAGCCACAGAAGGGCTTTACAGCCTCGGGGACAGACGTCTCCTTGGCACTCTGCTGCATAGGTTAAAATGAGATACAGACTAATTTGTGGTGAGTTATACTTTGCTTCTCCTGCACTATCAGTGCCTGTAGAAGTCCAGGCTTGCTGGTCCCTTCCGCTGATGGGTGACCCTCAATCAGTTTGTTTTATAAAATGGAAAAATACCTGCTTGCTTTGTAACGAAAACATAAGGGGAAATAAAGCCCCCTCTCCCCATCAGCAGTAGTTGACTGGCTCCGGCCAATCTGAGGATGAAGGAGAAGGAAGAACCCCAACATACCTGAGACACCTTTTTGACCACGTCACTGCCCACAAGAAAGCCCTGCGCGTAGGAGCGTGCTGCGATGAAGGCTCGGGTCGCCTTCACCTTCAGGTCCCTGGGAACTTCCCCAAAAGGTTTGTGCTGCTCCGCATGTTTCACCATGCAGTCCAGGTACTCATCTGTGATATGGTACTGGGGATTCAGCAGCTTGAAGAGCCGCTCCAGCAAGCGTGTCCAGAACTCGTTGAGGGCCTCTTCCAAGTTGATGTTGGAGCCCCGGTAATAGCGGCGTAGCTCGCTGTACAAGTCCTTGAAGACCTTCATGTTTTGAGTGTACAATTCTCCATACATGCTTGGAAAAGCATCATAAAGGGCCTTTTCTGACTTGTTCAACAAATCCTGGAAATAACCTGAAGAGAGAAGAAAAAGGAGATGGTGATGCATTGGTCGGACAAGCAGGAATCCAATGGGCTGTGCTGTTTGGCAGCACAACCAAATGCCCCGAGAAAAGAGAAGGGCCCTAACAGAGCTTTTCCTCCAACCAGCCTCACCCACGCTCCCAGTCTTGAGCTTTAGCTGAGAAGATCAGAGGAGGAACCCCCCAGTGCCAGTGCCAGAGCACCATGGTCTGGGGCCCTCTCCGCCTCTTCTGGCAGCCTCACCTGGAACCAAAATTGAGGCTCTTCTCTGAGCTTTTAAGGTTCCATAGTGTTATTCATAGGCTTTCTTTACAGAACGCATCAACAGGCATTGCTGACATACACCACAACTTGCCACAATTGTTGGCCAACACCTTATGAGACACTCAACTCTGAATCAAGAACCAGCCGCCTCTGGCACAGAAGTTGACACTTGTTCAACGCCACTAGAAAATGTTGTAAACACACAAGGACACCTGGATGCTGCTCAGGCAACGCAAGTCTACCCTGTAATGACTGCTGTTAGAGTCAGACTAGTCTATCAATATCAGCATCCACACCAGAATGAAGTAAGATAAAGATTTCATCTAGAAGATAACCTGAAGTTTTCCATTTCATCATGTCCAAGGTTGGAATTCCTCCAGCATCGCCTGCTCTTACCACCACACAAAAGCGAGGGCTCGTCTGTAGAAGACTGCGACTTCTTCAATTTTAAAACAGAACTTCTCCCCTTCCCCCCCAAATTTCCTTTTCCTTGGAAGGCTGCCATTCCTGGCTGAGGCACTGATAATCTGGGGAAGCCAGCAGGATTCCAGTACAACATACATGTCTGAAGCACAAAGCACAGAGGTCTAAGACAAGGTCCCTGCAGGCACGAGCTCTTCTTTGGGGCAGCACATTTACTTGAAGAGGACATGGCTTTACTCTGACTAGCTGTCCTCCCCACCGACCCAAAACCACCACGATCCACTGCACAACTTGAAGCTGCCTTTGGAGAAATCAGTGCAATTTGTTTGAGCCACCTTTCTTTCCTGCCTCACTGCTTATTTTCCAACGCGTTATTTCCAAAGTCCTGGTGAGATGGAGCAGGGCTGCCACCAGTGACGGTGCCAAGCCTTCACAGGAGACAACCCCGTCAGCCCTAGTCATCGCAGCCAGCCTGGCTCTGAGGCACAGCCCCTAAAGCCTGTGCCAGAGTCCCAAGCGCTGCAATGGGAACAGGCACGTCTTATTATGTATTTAAAGGCAGGGTTGTGCTCCAGCATTTTTGAACTGAGGCCAACATTATCATGTTCGAGGTTGTCATCCCATTTGCTTATTTGGATTTGCACCCTGCTTTTGTTTAGGCATAAGCAACCACACGGTTTTACACCCTAGGTTCAGTGATCGTAGAGAAACGTGACTCTTTTGCTACGTATAGCAGGGAAGAGATGACAGATTCAGCTTCTCCCTTACCGACATCTTTAGGTATTTCCATCCTCTCGACTGCCAGCTCCCTTCAGGCTCTCTGAGACTGCACAGTGGGGAACTCAGAGCAGGACCGGTCTGATTCAATTTATTGATTTACATAAGCAACTTTAATCATCATTTAAGTCAGTGAGGGGAAAAATGATCTGAATAATCATTTTCATTTCAATTACATTTGTACTTTTTAGGGCCTTTTTGAAGCAAACCCAATTATACTATTCTTTAAATCCAAATGACTATTATTTTTTTGGTGATGTATGATAAGCTCTAGTTGGAGGGAAACTGTTATTCAATTAAAATCAAACAGCATGTATTTAGGTATATAAATTAACTTTACTGTGCTAGGCACATAAGAAAAGAGAAAAAAGCTTCTGAAAAATGCATATTGCATGTACAAAGTTTTACTAAACAAAGTATTTCCTGAGGGAACGGCACTGACTGCAGTTAAAGACCTCTAAAAGTTTAGAATTAGTAAAGCTCCTTTCCATGGGTCTTGCTTATATTCACAGACTGGAAGGGCCGTACAAGCTTTCCTACAATAATAATCACTCATTTGCTTCTTAGATTTGAATGAAGCTGAAACTCAACAAGTGGATCGAGCACGTGAAGACACCCTCTGCATCTGCACCACGGGCTGCTACTACTGAAACTTCTCATAGTATTTTAACAAGCTGGCTTCCTCCAGCCACAACCATGTACTGCTTAATAGTTTAAAAATTTGATTTAGTGTTTTTAAAAGACTGTCAGCAAACTAGGGCTTAGCAAAAGTTTAATCACTTATGTGGAAAATAAAAATATGTTATCTAAAATGTTGAATAAAAGCTGTAGTTTTCAAGAGTACTTTTGGGAGAAATTTATTCTTATTCAACCTGACCTAGTTAGCAGTTCATATCTCCACATGTTCGTACTGGGATCCCTCTGTCTCTCATACGACTGATCTGCAGGTGTTTCTCCATCTTCCCTGTTAAAAATGTATTTCTTCCTACAGGCAGCGGTGTAAGCGTGCTGCCAGCGGGCACCTAAGCCACCTAAAAAATTACCTTGTAATGAAGGTTTCCTAGCATGAAAAAAGTCAAAAGCTGATCCCATCAACAAGTACTTTGCTAAAGGACCTCAGTTTAACAAGCAGAGATGCCTGCAGCACGTGCTGTCCTAACACGGCTGATCGAAGCCTGCCCTGTGGAACCTCTCCACAACAGGGGATTCGGCCCCTGCCCTCTCCGGGGGTCCCAGCTCCCACTCCCCTGCCCCAGCTGCCAGTCAGGAGCCCGCTCCCACAGTGGGACAAGCTTTCTGCAAAGCCTGGGGCCCCTCATCCCAGCCCAAGGGACTCCTTTGGGTCTGTATCTCCCCCCACTCAGACAGTTTGGCCATCGTCAGTCCCAAAGGCAGTGGTATACGGCAATTTTTTCTTGTGACAAAATTATCACAAAGAACTGCAGGGTGCTAACACAGGTGAGAGCTCTCCTTTTACCAAAAGGCCTCATCTATGCTGAATAATTGTACAATATGTAATTAAAGCTTGACAAGTGTTACTGGCACATACATAGCACCCACCCTGGCAACCCTGATTCATCGGCCTCTACGCAGACCGCTTCCTTCTGGAAAGCTCTCGAGTTGGACTAGGTGATCTCCAGAGGTCCCTTCCAACTCTGAAAATTCCTTGATTCCATGATTCTGTGATCCCCTCTTACAGCCATGGCTCCGTCCCCAGCATAGCATTGCACCCACTTCTAGGAAACTTTGGCTACTCCACCAACAGGTGAGAGGCTGCAAGAGGACGATTTACTATTTGGGAGCTTCTCATCCAGCATTTCCCTCCTGCCCTAGCATCGCACGGGAGCCTGGGCTAAGGAGATGACCGCGGGGTGAGCCCACGTCATGGCTGCCGCAGCATCACCATTTCTTGTTGCATGGTCACCTGCCCCGGCAGCATCTCCTGAAGGGGCTCACTCCTGGGCTCACAAGCTAAGGAGGTAACTGCCAGGCAGACGATTTGTCCTGGCAGGACACTATTTCAGGTCTGACTGATCTGAGGTGACTTCATTGTTCTGTTGCCACAGCCTTCCTACCTGTACAATGAACGGAACGGCATTCACCTACAACAGACACAAAATACAAAGCTTCTCTGATGCTGATGAGATATCTAAAAGCTGCTCCATATCTTAATGTATCACTCCAAGCTTACCCATTCATAATTTAATTAAACTGAGCTCCAACTCTGTTTCTTGTATAATCAGTGCTTTCTCTGTGACAAGCAACACCAACCGAATAAATTGCTCAGCAATCCAGGTAGGACATGCAGCTTAGCACTCAACATCACGAGGAAGAAAACACCAACAAATGCAGCCCAATTTGTCAATTCAAGGTGAAATGACTTTCTTTGTATTGCTACAGGAGAAACAAGACGTAGATCTTCCTGTCAAAAAAACTGGAAACTGCTCTCAAAAAAGTCCCAGCTAATTAAGAGCTGATGAACTGTTACTTCTCACCTAAGTGAGAGAACACCAATTGCAGGCAACTCATTCGTGGCGTATTCTCAGAAAGTTCTTCTAGATTTCACACACTGAGAAAAAAAAAGGTATCTACGTTATCTAGGGAAAATTAATTAGCAATTAAGTCTAAATGTGTTTGTGATGAATGGCTGACCTGGCAGGGAATTTAAAGGCCCATTTTGCAGCATTAGAAGGCACTAAGAAGTGGGGTTTGTCATGAGGGATGCACAGAAGCTTGTGCCAACCACCCTGTCCTCGGCACCATCTCAGCCAGCACCGCTCGTATACTTAGCACAGGTATCTCCAATTAACACTGCATCTTCTCCTTAACGCTTCCTGTCTACTAATAGCCAAGCTTTTAACATATTTAGACACGTGTCGTAGATTAAGGATGTGCAGGGCCTCAAGATTAAACAAACTGCTGAACCACAGTTGAGGCATCTGTCCTTGATTTCAGGCAGAAGCAATTATTTATTCCAGGGTAAGCACCCGCCTATCTGTAGCCACGGTGGGTGGGAAACCTCTAATAATAAAGCTGTCCCGCTATTTCTGTACGAAGTTAAAAATAAACCCCCAGTGGATCCATTTGGATTTATTAACTCTCACTTGGTCCACCACTGCTGGGTCTGCCCTGGCTCCCAAAGGACAATTAGAGTGATTAGCTCAGGCAGGGCACGAGCACGTGGAGGCAGCTCCATCCAGGTCACATCCCGGACACATCCCCAAGGCCCCTGAGCTCTGCCAACACCACATTCTCCAGGCCGGCAGCAACAGGCTCAAGCTATGTCTGCATTCGTGCACCACAGCATGTGGCTTCGTTAGCGTTGGGAATGGCAGGGGTGGCAGGAAAGGGCTCATGAGGAGCCAGCGCTGGAGCTCTAAAGCCCTTGCTTGCTCCAGGACTCACCGCTGCACTCCCACCCCTGGGAGCAAGTATATAAACACCTGAGGTGGCTCTGCACAGGGCCAGTTTCTCTCTGAAATGATGCATTTCTTTCCGCTCCAAATCACAAGAAGGCAGTTACACATTTTCTGCACCCATGCTGAAAAAACTTGGATGTTCTCGGCTTCTGAACCTCAGCCTCAGAAGTTTTACAGCGGAGGTGGTACCAGCCAGAGACACCTTCCTGCGAGTCACCTGCTAAACCCACGGCTGGGCTTCCCCTCTTTTCAAAAACTTTTCTCAAAGAGCCATCGAACAGGTGAGTCCTTGCTCCCTGCTGCCAGCGAAGGGCTTCGCAGCACTGCAAAGCCAGCAGGTGATTTTCTAACGTTAGTAATTCAGTCAAACCAAACTCCATGTTCCCCGGGCCAGTGAAAGGCACAGCTCCTCAGTCAAGGCTGTTCCTACACAAAACATCGCCTTTCACACTCTTGCTGCAAAGAAAAAAAAAAAGAAATGGAAGTCTTTTTTTTTAATTTTTATTTTATTATTATTGCCTCTCACTTCCAGGCTCAGAAACATGACAACTGGCTTTGCTCAAATGAAATCTGCCTTTTGGCAGAGGCCAGGTCTGAAAAACTTCTGCCTCAAATACAAAAATGCCAGAAAGTTATGAGCAAAGAAATGAAAGGTTTTTACAACTGAGACAATTCCACAACCTTGGCGCTGTTTCTCTTGCTGTTGTAGTGACAAAAAGTTACTTATCAGAGAATTAAATTTTCAACCAGAATCTATAACCTTTGCATTCGAGAGAGATTGTAAATCCCTACCCATTCCCCCGCTTCACAGCTTCCCAGTGTTCGCAGCTCATATTTTCACAGTTTCCACATTTTCACAACTCTGGATTCAAATTGGGAAGCTGTGAACAGCAAGGCGGGGACCGGCAGTTTCTCTCTGAAGATGGAAAATTTCGAGTTCCCCCTTCCTCACCCCTCCCAGCACCAAGTACTTTATCCAAGCTCTTTGATACCATTTGATCACTCAACATCTGGAACTCACTGGGGTTTCTTCAACTAACATAATGATGGAGTGGGAATGGATGCAGGGGGGAATGAAGAGGTCACTGAAGGAAGAGCATCCAAATGCTCTTTGGGCGTGCGGCAGATCTGTTTTTTTTCAAAAGCCATCACATTTTAGAAGCATACTAGAAGAAATATGAGAACTGGAGAAAGGTGACTGAACTACTTTTGATGTGAATATTATTAAAGCCTTAAGCAGAAAACTGCAGTACAAAAAGCCTTCAGCACAACTGGAAAAGAGTAGTACCAGATCGGAGGAGATGAGGGAGGAAAACCGTTGCTCAGATGATGCCATTAATTCCAGAATCAGATTTTAGGAAGAAATCTGTTCCCCAAGGCAGGTTTAGCACTGAATGACTGGATTTGGTGAAGACTCTGGGCAATCACCTCTACCTGCATCTGGGAGTCAGACATAAGAGGAGGAGAAAGGCATCAGGGTGCGGGGCTCCAGGAGGAAGGAAGCCCATGGCAGGCGATACCTCCAACCCTTCACTTTCCCTTGGAGCAGCAGAAGCAGTACCCAGGGCTCTGCCCTGCCTCCACCTTCCAATTTCCTATTTTTTTCTTTTGAATACTCGCGGTGGAATTCACGCAGGGCCAGAGCCGTGGAGCGTCTCTGCAGCTCTGAAGGGAGGCTGAGCAAATACGCTCACCAACAGCACAGCTACTGCGTTTCAAAAGGAATGGACTAAGAACAGGATGGAAAAATAAGCTGACTGTGGTGTCCTGTACAGCAGTAAAAGCAGGGAAAGAAACAGCAGGGGGACGTCTACTATAGCAGAGCTCCCCCTCAGGGCCAGCCCTGTCCCTCTGAGGCACAGCATTTTCCCGGGCTGAGTTCCCATTTAACACGCTGCTGCACATCCCAATACCAATTTGCTTCTCCAGTTGGTTTTAATGCTGTCCTTGCAGTCAGACTACTATTAGATGAGAATAATTCAGCAACAGATTTAAGCCATTAAAATCCAAATCTAATGCATTCGTGTCTATTTTATTCACTTCGGCAAGTACAGTGATATTTTATTTATAAAATTGTTATTACTCATTATTGATTTAAGCACTACTCATGCCTGTGCTGAAGAGGTGGTATCATCACAACAGCAGTGATACGCTCCGGTCTATACCTTAGCTGGGTGCTACCCAAGGAAATAACCACGGTGAGACCAAGTGGCTCAGGCTCCACGAGCAAATAGCCCTGCATCCAGCAACCCGGATGGCATTTTCCTTGGGAGATACCTCTCTCCTCACAGTCTCACACTCCCGTGAAAGAGCTGCTCTGGTGTAGCTGCTTCCCCAGTCCCAACCCACCCTGGAGAACGCAGTCCCTTGCTGTGTATTCTGGATCACTCTCCTCTACACCGTCTGTCCCACGTTGCACATCGCCCCTGTTAGGTGGCTGTGACCTAAGAGGTGTCATGGGAAACCAAGACTCAGATTGCAAAAAAGCTCAAACAAATGGAGACAAAATTAGCTTCCCCCTAGAAGCCAAAGGATGAACAGTGTGAACAAATGTGACGGGATGCAAGAATTACGATGCTTTTAGGTAGTACAACTTCTAAACTTTTAGGATTCTGTCCAAAGAGCCACTTTGCGTTTAATGGGGAACCAAATACCTCTATCTGATTTCTCCTCTGCACTCTGCCCCCGGGGGGTGCTGAGAAGAGTGTAGGAACATAGGGCTGAAGAGGCGTTGTGGGCCAATGAGACAAGTGCCAGCTCTGCCATGCAGTCATCGATTTTGTACTTTCCTAAATCCGCTCAGTGCCCAGCACAAGAGCACTTAAGAGATTTTGCCCTCCCTGCTTGTTCTCCAAGACTGGTCCAGAACATCTCCTCAGATGGACGGACTCCTTTCTTAAGTTCTGGTCTAAGTTCATTTTCTGGTCTTTGCCAATGTGGCCATATAGTTTCAATAGTTGTTTTTGTTTCCTGGTGTTCAGTCTCTGAAATGTTTATACACAAAGTCCCATATTTTCTCAGCATCCATGCTGCCTCGCTACACAAGCGAAGGTACTTTCCCCTACTCACACCTGACAGACTCTCCAGTCCTCTGATGGTTCCGCTAACTGTTCTCTTCACCTCCTCAGGTTGGCATTAAGTTTTCTTAACTGTGGGTGGTCAGAACTACAAAGAACATCTCCTTTTCTTCACTGGGAATAACACTGTGAATACTGCAAGGACTGCACTTACCTTTTTTAGGAATGCATCACATTAGCATTTCACAGACTTTCTGCCACCAACTGGTACGTCCCCAACATTCCCCTTTGCTATTCCCAACCAATTAGTCCCCAGCTGTATGCCTCATTCTGGAATATTGAATTTCACCCTATTTCTATTATTTTGGTCATCATGGGTACCCACTATCGTCTTCAATAGTGACAACTTTTCCCAGCACTGTGTCATCAATTACTCTCAGGAACGCGTTTCTTCTCGTTTGTGCCTGTCTTTAATGGGGCTGTTAACCAGGCTGGGCTCTAGGCCGGTCTTTGAGAGCGACAACTGGGACCTCCCTCCAGCCCAGCAGCTCTTCTTTCAACACAATGTATTGCTGCTTCCCCATTAGCAAGTTCTGCATCTGATAATTCCTTTACTAATTTCCAACTTCTTCAGCTTAATTAACGACTCAAGGCACAGATGCAAATGCCTTTGAAGTCTCCTGAGATGAGATTAGTTGATAGAACAGACACACCATGAGCAACAGCGAAAGCAGAGAGCTCGATAGGATTTGACCTAATCTCTCCAATAGACGGCTTCGGGTAAGAGCAAAAGATGGCCTACCTCAAACTGGTTTTAGACTGGGATATACAACAGACAGCTTGTTTCTTTTGTTAGGAAAAATAGAGCTTTTTGAGAAAACAAAAACTTTTTCCTGCAAAAGACAGTTGCTGTTGTGTGAAAAAGTGTTTTGGAACACGACTCTGGTAGTAGACTCTGGCACCTCCAGTCACTCCTAAGAATTAAAGTGTGATTTTTCTGCCAGGTCTTGGATAACATTTTCATACTTTATAAGGCAAGCTTTGTGCCCTGTTGACAGTGTTTTGAATGGCAGTCAGAGAGATGTCATTATTCACACCTATTTTTTATTCTGTGTATTCCCCTCCCCTGTTTCTCTGACTCGTGAACATAGTTTGCTTTTACCTAAGGCAAGCAGGAATGGATCCAGATATCAAAATAAGGGAGTGGAGAATGTTCCCTGGCTGGAAAGTTCCCCAGTGGGAAAAGATGACCCTCGCTCGAGGAACAACAGGAAGATATTCTGCTTGTCCTCCAGCTGAGCACCATACAACCACTGGGTGCCCAAGGAAAGCCCAAGGACAGGAACAAGCCTGGGTATTGTGAGCACAGCCACTGAGACCCTCCCCAGCCCCAGCAGCAGCTCTCTCCAAAACACAGCTAGTGAAGAAACCACTTTAGACTTTGATGACCCCGATGAGCTCAGTGTTACCTTCCTAATGTCCCTCGGAAACAGATCGGTACAAACCTTAAGACATCCCCTGAATTCAAGTTCATATAATAAATTTGCACAGACAAGCGTCATTTGGGGATGGGGCCAGAGAAGACTACACTGTATGCCTGGCAGGGCATATAAAGAAAACCTGCGCTCACACTGCAGCGTTAACAGGAGCCAGCATCCCCACGCTGGAGTGCCTGAGCCTGCTGCGGTATTCCCTTCCGCCTGGTGGAAAAATAGCAAGGAGGGAGCAGGAGCAAGTGGCAGGCACCTGCTCGGACAGTGATTCCAGGCGCCACACACCACCCTCGCAGACCCCAGCATATTAAATGCCACGAAATGCAACACGGCTGACATCCAATCGTTTGCCTGGGTAGCTCCTCTATTGTTTCGGCTTGAAATTCCCATGTTAGGCATCTTGCTGCGGCACAACACCCGGGGCAGGAGGAGGGGGGCTCGGACAGCCCGGCGCCCACACTGGGCTGCACATGTGGAAGCACACATGTACCGCGCATGCAGCCGGGCTCCAAAAGTTGAAATAATTGAGCAGGAGTCAGCTGCTAAGGTGTGCCAAGGTTTGCGCGTGCAACTACAAGGTCAAACAGCCTCCAGTGGTGCAGGCAGGCGGTCCCTTGCTGGGCAGAGCGGGGGGGCTGGAAATATTGGAAATATTCAGAAGTTGTATGTGACTGTGGCTCTGTGTCCACATACGGGACGCAAAGATAAGCTGCACGTAGGCTAGATTTTTCACATCGTTCCCTCAAACTTGGGCCTCCATCAAATTTCAACCTTGTTCCCTGTACATCTCTCAAAACCTTCTTTTGATGGAAGCCTATAATCCAATATGGGGCAACAAGCCACAGAAACGTGCTTCTCTTCTGGATACTCTGCATAATTCCAATGTAGCTATGCTGGGTCACACCAGAGCTACACAGTCTGGAGTTGGAGGCACGCGTGCAGTCCCTGAAGCAAGGCGATACTGCGTACTCGGGACAGGCACTAACAACAGGACGAGGAGTGATCTTACTCCTCAAAATCCACCCACTAAAATGTTTCCTGTCCCAGCCCGTATGTTTAAGAGCCACTGCTGGTCACCAGCTCCCGTGGACTTGTCAGAGCCTTTTTGAGTTGAGCGACACTGTCGGGCTCTTGCCATGAGCCCCACGTTTAGTTACGTTTTCTAGAGAATAGCTCTTCCCTCCACTGGTTTTAAATCTCTTCAGTAAACAGGCAAACCATAAACCTTCTAGTGGAAGAAATACAGTGTATTCATTCCTTATTTGCCATCTCTAAGTGTTCCACAGACCTCTATCATACCTCCACGGTCTTTGCTAAGCTGAAGAGTCTTATCTATAAAAAGTAACCTCGTTCTTTCATTTTCTTTGCCATTACCCTTTTCTTGCTCAGCACAGGCTCCTTTTTCCAGTGTATTCCTTGTGATCCAAGGTGCTGCGCTCCATGCAGAGGAGCCCCGTGCTCCATCCAGCCTGCCTTGTGGAGAACAAAGAGCTGTGCTGGAAGGTCCTGCTGCAGGCTGAAAGCCCTTGCAGAAGGGATTTGGTCTGTTTGCATCCAGGGTGGGATAAGTGAATACAAGAGATGTGAATCTTAAGATTATTTTCCCCATGTGTGTTCCCAGGGATCAGAGCTGGCAAGAGATTTTAATCACGGCTCCTTCTAAATATATCTGTGAAACAACTCCAGACTTGCAGCAAATGATGAACTGCGAGTATTGCCCCAGCAGGCTCTTATCAAATAGATTTCACAGCAACCTCTCTGCGAGATAAGGACTGGGAAGGCACGTGGGTGGGATTCATCAAACAGGAGTCAAGTCTGATCTGGCGGCTTAGTCCCCACTTAAGGAAGAAAAGGCACCTCCCTCTTACGGAGGCGCTCACTGCAGCGTGAGTCTTCAGAGCCACTCATCTCTCCCTGGACTGTAGTAGGAGCTGGGATAATTAAGCTGGAGTAGGCTGAACTTCTGGATAAACGAAATTTTGCGAGATGAATCCCACTCTAATTTTTTTCCTCTAAGAAAGGCTGCGTTCAAAGGCAAACCAACGAGCATCACAGCTATTGCTGACAGGAACATGAAAGCTGGTAAAAGTAATTGCTAATACCGCCTGTTCCTTTCCAGGTTTATTCAGTAAGACCCAAAGGGCTCTATTTCTTCAACAGTAAAATAAACCCAGAAGTATCTTACAATATTGAGGGTTGCTGGTGGTTTTAAAAGGTGCGATATACACCCTGGATAAATGCACAGTACACACCTATACAGCAGAGGTATTTTTCACTCCAGAAAGAAAAGTACTCCTTTCCTCCTGCTGAAATAAACAGCCGGTTAGGCAGAAACGTGCTCGCCCAGCTGCAGCTAAAAGGGCCACCGCCAATCCCCTGGTGCCCTGGCCACGTACCGGGCTGGTGCCAAACTGTGGAGACACAGCACGAAAGAGGGAAGCGATGGATCCCCCTTCAGGAGGCGCCAGCGCAGGTTGTCATGTTTCCACCGCCACCCTCCCGATCAGCCTCGCCGAGGCCAAGTTTGACTTTCCACCCCTTCCAGCGAGTGCCAGACAGCTGCCCCTTCACAGGGGCCTCCTTCCCTCGCCACCAATATGCACTGCTGATGGTTGAAAATAATTAAGCCTTCATAGCTTTCAACACACATCTTCTAACTTCTTTCTTACTTACAAAATATACCACTATCATGAACCAGTTTGTCACTAAGTCAGGCTCCTCACACTAATATTTTAGTTGAGAAAAACATCAATGAATGATTATCTCTTTAGAATTAAATGCATCTTTTTGTCTCCACCAAAAAAAACAGAAGGGAAAAACCCCATTGTTTTTGCCTATCTCTGCCACTTTCCACATTCAAAGGGGGATTTATGCACTCAAGCATCCTCACCGCTTATTTTTCAAGATCAGAACTCGTTGTTTAAATTTTCGAAAGCTGTAGGCTTCATACTGTGGCACTGGCACAGAACTGACTTCGGCTTTTTATCTTTTTCATTAGTGTTGCCTTCTGCTCAAACCAGCCTCTAGACAAACTATTTATTGTTGGGTTAATTAGATAATTTGAATCTATGCTTGCCACTGCATTTTTGCAGTATAGAGTATCTAAGACACATGGTCCACGGATATCTAAGTATCTTGAGCACCTGACACGTGGGCTTTCCCAAAGGAACAAGGAGGACAGAAATTACCAGCTGCGGGGATAATATTCTAGCCAGGCGAAGTTCCCCTGTTATTATTGCAGGAGTTTATCTAAGTCTGTATAAAGCTCTTCATCTCTAGTTTTCCCTCTTTCAATGCCACCAGAAAAGAAATTGTCTCTTTGTAAAAATAATTCGCTTATGACATGCCCACCCATGGTACCAGTATGAAAAGGAGAAATCGGTAAAGATGAGAGGAGACAGCTACTGTTAACAGGCAACGCGAAGTACACAACATGTGTCTATCTGGGAGTGCTGAGAATGGACACATATACAATAATGTGTATGTTATTTGAATAATAGGCAAATGAATATCAATTGCTATTTTAATACAGCTGAAATACAGATATACTACATACAGCTACCCTAAAATAATATTAAGACACTACAACACACTTTCTGAGATTAGGAACAGTCAGAAGGATAGTGGGTAACACAGCGCTCCCTCAGCCCTTCAATGCGAGGGGATTATACCAGATACAACCACGTACTACTTCTTTCCCCAGAGGACAGAGAAGTGCGTCTTCTTCTCAAATTTTAGGTGCCTGCTTCAAAAGAAGCAAATTTTATCAATTGTTAAGGAAAGGAATTCATGTTCACTGGCAGATATTAGAATAATAAATCCAGTAGCAATTTTAGTTCTCTTCCCATCTGACGGCACTGGTTTTGTTAAACACTGCTAACTTTTCACCTTGTCCAATGAAAAAAAATTAGATATAGATTTTCAAAAATACTGAGCATTATTCAACTACTTCTATTTTAAAACACAGCCACTCATAAAGCAGTCCTAAAGAGAGATTTAAGCTTAGCTTACCTACCCTTTTATTTTATTTTATTTAAAGGCTGCTAAGCGTATACTGGCCTCTAGCCATGCTGGGATAAAACCACCGGATTCTCTGTCTGAGCACGGGAGCCTTGCTCAGCTGCAGCCCACCTGCGACCCCCAGGTAGCACTGGCTCTAGCCACGGAGATGTGGTTGATCACTCAAGACTTCGCTCAGCCCTGCTGTCTCTTCGGAACGGATGGATGAAAATGCGGCACCAGACCAGGAGGTGCAATAGCTCAAATGTCCTAAGCCTTGACTTGACTTGGTGTTGAAAGTCTTATGAAGAGGACAGGTTCAAATCCAGAATGAGTCAAAATACTGAGGCACCACACGCTATGGACACTTAAGTTATAGCTGTACTGAATTGCTGCTGGCTGTTTGCACTGCACTTCATTGAGATTCACAAAAGTAAAAGACCTTCTCCGGTATTTAGACCTTTTTCAATTATGTCTGAATGTATTTTCTAAACGGGCATAAACACATCTTTGTTTGTGAACTATACTCCTGTTACACATTACTGGTTTGATTTATTATTGTGTATAAGTCTTTAAAGTAAAATCACATCATGACTGTGACCAGCACGGAAAATCTGCCACAAAATCTATTTGCTTTGGAAAATTGTGTGATGGAGGAAGCTGCTGTTCAATCCTAACTATGGCTTGAGAAACCCCCATCCCTCAGCTGCTCCCCGATGCTGTCTTCACATGAGACACAGTAACTGAGTGAATGTTCCCAGTCCAACAATTAGGCTAAATCCCTGTGGATAGTCACATGTGCTACACCTGACAGTGGTGCATAATGCAGCAGCAATCTATAAATACGTGGCCAGGGTCACCTCTGCGCCCTCCGCCTTCACTCTATGAACATGACAGATGGGGCATAGCAGCATTTTCACTGACCCACGTGGCATCTTCACTCTGTGCGAGCACTGCAAACCTCAAACACCGTGAACACAATATAGTCCTTATTTAGAGACCAAACTAAAGGAAAGCAGAAACCAATTTCTGCTTGGGATGTCCCACCCCTCCCTATCAAGCATGCTTCCCTCAGCCAGGGCTGACTTACAGACCACCCGTCACCTCCACAGTATTTGTAGACATTTAAACCTCATCAGAACCTCATCTGGAGGAAATACAATTTTGATGGCTTAGAAAAGAGCCTGCAAGAAGTTGAGAAATGTCTCTCATCTCCCATCCTCACTAATTCCATTTTAAGATGTAGGTATAATACATGTATTTATAATTTATATGAATCAAACATAAATCACCTTAGAATCTGCAAGCAGTACAAAACTTTGGAAGACAGCCTGCTTGGGTGCCTTGTGCTCCTCAGGACTATCAGCTGGATACATCAATGACTGAAAACATCTGCATCCTCCATGGGCTGTCATCATGCTTACAGAACCGAGATCAAAAATGCGTGTTAAAGAAAATATTAGCTGAGAACTGGAATGCTAACCACACTCTGACAGCAGCTATGCTTAGGGGGAAAAAAAAAACCCCAAACCAGAGAGGAAACTACATGTGCTCCTTCTTTTTAAAAATTCATTTAAAACAACTAAAAAAAGGCTTCGGTTACCCTGAGATGCTGGCACCCTCCTCCTCCCTAAGTTGGGGTTTCTGCTGCTTTTGAAGCCTCTCTGGCTCAGGCCCAAGTCTGAGGGATGGCAGAAACAGAGAAACGGATACTTGTTAAAAGCATGTGCTTGTTCCACTTTAGCCAACTTCAAACTTTTCCTTTTTTTTTTTTTTTTCTGTCAGATTTTATCCCAAGTATATTGCCAGTGAATTGGACTCGAGTAATAAATTCTGACCTCCTTTAAATGTCCTCCCATGAATTTAGATTGAAATCCTCATTAAACAGCTGGATAAATTACTGCCTTTAGGAGGATGCACGGAGATGTTAAGAAGCAGCTGTCACTCACCTTCTCTTATCACAAACGCTTGGGGACAGTCAGAGGAATGGCAGATCTGCCAGCAGGTTTAGAACAGACAAAAGGAAATACTGATTCAGACAAGTCATGGAAAACCCCACCCCTGGTACAAAATGTTCTGGATGCTGAAGACTAAAATAGACCCCAAAGAGCAGAAAATCAGAAAAAGGGGAGTCCATTTGGTGGGCATGAAACAAAATGAAGAAGACATCCAGGGTAGCAGAGGAACCACACATCATTCATGGGGCAGAAGGCACACAAGATAACTTTGGTGCTTCTGTCAGCAAAGGTGCACCTTACTAATTGCCCTTACCTTAATTACCCTGGGATGCCATCAAGACTGATGTAAGAATCAAAGTGAATTTTATTCTCTGGGAAAAGAAAGTTAAGAAACCGGTCGCTAGACTCAGAGCATAGACCCAGCGAAACGCAGCAAACCCGCGCGGTCCCAACTATGGACCACTCCGCAGAGCCACCTCTGGCTCCTGCTCGGCTCACCGGGGACGAGGAGTCCCGCAGCCTGCTATAACCGGGACCGGGGGCTTGGACAAGCTCTTCTTTCTGGCACTGCTCCCCTATACCAGAAACATCTTGCTGACACAAATCCTCTCCCGTGACCTTGTTTTGCCTAAATGTATCCCCAGGGATCTTCCATAACCCAGAAGCCCAGTGATTAACTTAATTAGGATAGCAACTTATGTCTCTGCTGTTAATGAAAAGCCATGTGATGCACCACTAGATGACGATGTGCAGATGTGCCTCCTGACCATGAGCTCAGACTGGGTGAAGCAGCCCACGTTACAACCCAGCTTACTAATAGACAGCTTGTCCAGGTGACTCAGATGCAGCCTTTGCTTTACAAACGCACTGGTAAGGGAGACCTGGAAGTGTCCTCTGCGCGTACATGAATCCAAGCAAACCCACAAAGAGGGCTCACACTACCACTGCAACGGTAACAATAAACACAGCTTACTGTCAGCCCTGGGTAGAGGCAACAGATAACAAGACAACCTCAGTGGTACCCTCGTTAGGGCTCTCTGTTAAGGAGAAGCTATTCTACGTATTGACTTTTCCATGCCTCTTGTGGTGGTGGGGTAATTCAACAATTTGTCTTTGATTCCCTCAGGATGCTCCATCTGGGTTCAGATCAATGGCCCACCCGGCTGTTTCAGCTGAAGTCTGCTTTTAACTTCCCGACTATAAAACAGTCACATAAACTTCTGGTGTGCTCAGGAAAAAATACTAGTGGTCAAGTGAAGTGCATTCCCCAGAGAATTTCATCCGAATAAGCCAATTCGTGTCTGGAGGAACCAATTTTGGGTTAAGTTCTGTGAGCTTTTCAAAAGGACATCAAGTACTTTTCTGTGCAGTTTAGACAGGACAAAGCAAACAGAAAGACCTTTCCCAATGTTTGAGGGAGCCGAAGAGCTGCTCTCAGCCCTGAAACACCTCAGAGGTGGAAGCTGCTGGCTGGAGGGGTCCTGGAGGAGGAACAATCCCTGAGTGAGGCACACTCTCACAGTACCTCTTCTGAAATCTCTGTTTACGCCATTTAACTGCTGCACGCAACCAACTACTTAGGGAGCTCATTTCCTCCACTTTTTATTCCCAGTTCAACTACATGCTTGGCAACTTTCCATTTAGGCTGCTCCACTGTCTTTAAAGAGGGAAAAGCAGCTCAACTCTTTGTTAATGAGGTAAAGGGCAATCTTACTTTATTTAGAGATCCCTGTGTCCCTCTAATAAGCGCCAGGGCTCACGGCACTGGATTCTTCTTGCAGAAAAGAGTAAGGACCACGAGGAAAGGGTAGCACTTACGTGTAGCACTAATCAGTAAGTCAAAGACATAAGCCCCCCCCCCTCCCCATTTCACACGACAGCTAACCAAACCTTCAGCCTTCAAAGCATTTGACATGGCTGTCTTCATCTTTTGCTGTTACTGTTCTCTCACATAACAAATGGAGGAATTGCTCTGTGTGATGTCCATCTGAAGTCCTCCTTCAGCACCTAATTGTGGTTCTACCAGTAAGACAGAGATGTCTCTTTTCACGGAGTCATAGGCAAAGGCTTAGACTGGACACCCAGAGGCCCTAGCTGAGGTGAGATGAAACTCACCCCCAGCCTGACGTCTCCCATTCAATTAATTAAATTAACATGCTGCGCTCCTGGGACCACCTCCCTGCCCTTCGTTACAAATGCCTGGGGAAGGAAACCCCTGGCATTTGCCAGCTTGTTCCTGCTTCAGTTCCTTTAATCAGTGTCCTATGGTGATACAAACCGCTGCTGCTGTGCGGTGCTGTTAACAGGGAAGAAGTCCTTTAAGGTCTTTGCAGCTGTTCAGTTTGTGACACAGGTGCTCCTCCATGAGTTTTTTTTTTGTGCGGTCTCACATAGCTGACAGCATGCAATGTGTCCGCGGCGTCTCTCAAACACGACGAAGTGTCAGAGAAGCCCGTAGGTTCACATAGAAATCCATGCAACTGGATTGAACAAGTGAAAAACAAGGAGAAAAAAGCAGGGTTTCCTATCTGCAGTGTCCATCCTCTAGGATGAAGCTGGAACATGCTGGAGGATTCAAACCAACACTAGAAGAAAGAGGGAATGAGATGGGCAGTACACAGCTCCTACCAGCCTTGTGAAGCGAGGAAGAGCGGGCCAGGAAGAGGAGAGGGACCCTCAGTGTGCCGTCCGCGTGGGAAAGGCTCAGCGAGCTTTTGCTTTACCGACTCCCAGAGAACGCATGCAGGAGACAGCCAGTGTCAGTGTACCGAGTTCAGGAAAAGCTTCAGTGGGATCCTACACCTTCTTTGACACAGAAGTCAATTGTGCATGAAATACAAAGCCCTTGAAAACCAGACTTCATTAGTTCTAGTGCTCATGGAACCGATTGCACTATACTTTAAAAAATAATAGTAGAAAAACTGGTCATAAAATATTGGCAGCATGGAGCTGCATGTCCAGAAGCTAAAATGAATCAGAACAAGACAGAGAAGCCAAATTGCTGCAACTTATTTATTAGAGATCTATTGAATAAATGGCCCTGGGAACTACTCTACCAATTCATCCTCAACAAATGAGAAAGCAAAAGCTGTTTCCTTAAAGAACTGCCTTAGAATGAGATAATCCGTGGCAATATTACAGCAGACTGTATTTGTGATTATTTTTTTTTTTTTTAATTATGCAGTACTACTTTTTCAAGTCCAGCAGCTAACCTTGGAGGCTGGGCAGGACCTGTTACACCCTTACTGACATATTTCTAATTCAGTGTATCGCATGGGAAAGCACCTTGAATGCAAGTGGCCGGGAACAAGTGTCACCTGCATTTCCCTGCAAATACAACAGCAGAGGTGTGGAGTGAAGCTGCTCTGCACCTGAGTACATGGCAGTCGGTCTCTGACAGGGCCATGGCCACTGACACCAACAGCACAAATCCCAGTGGTCAGGTGTGAACTGTGTGATCAGCGTGAACTCTGCTAAAGCAGCCAGAGCCCAGTACAAGCCCAACTAGTGCCAGACTTCCCTGCTGACCATGGAAGGGGTAGGAATATCTGCTGGATTTTCAACTTTCTTTGGCCACAGCAATAGTCTGTGCTTCAGCGTGAGGGTGGGAGAGAGAAATGTGGCTCGGTTTTAATGAAAGAAAGCTATGCCCTTCCTCCCTGCCTCTCTGCCTCCAGATACACGGGCTGTACGGCAGATGCCAAAATGAGGCTGCTCGGAGAACACACGCACTACCAAAAGGAGAGCATGCGCTTTGTAACTAACTTTAGTTGCGTTACTGAAAGCTTTAACTAAGTCTAATTAATTTTTTTAGCCCTTGGCATTTCTATCACTTGGTTTGATCTAATAGCACTCCTTTTTCTAATCCTCTTAAAATAGGTTGTTTTAAAGGTTTACTCAAGCTGACACATCGAGCATGATGCTAAAGTATTGTTGTTATGAGCACAGCTATTTGGTGTTCATTAGCAGGATGGCAATTAGCTGAAAAACAAGTGTAGCTTGAATCACAGTACTCGTGCCTCCTTACTAACTTTATCTGGAGCTCCTAAGGACACCAAGCCACCGCCAGCGCTAACAGAGGAGGGAGAGGGGCTCCTTGGGCCACCCATGGCAGCCAGGCAGGGAGAATCCCACAGAGATCCCCAAACCCAGGCGAGCGCCCTGCCCGCCTGGCCGTTTCACTTGATCAACCACAGCTGTTTTCATTATCAGCTTTTATGGAAATTTCTTCCTCCAAAGGCTCTCCTCCCCCTCGCCTCAACCGTTTTTGTCCTTGTGTGGCTTTGAATGGATCTAAAGGACTTTTGCTGTCCGGCATTAAACAGGTACCACAGAACAGGACTCTCTAAAACACTGACTTATCACCACGAGATTTATTTTTGTCTGTCTGTGCCACATGAGTTTTGAACGGGTTTCTGGAATACCACTGTGGTAGGCTTTGGGGATAATGATACTGATTTTGGTATTCAACCAGCTGTCTTCTCAAATATAATCAAACTACTGTATTATTTTCTCTCCCCACAGAGAGCACAGTTAGTTTATATTTGAACTTTTCCGCCTTTGAGAACATGTTTACCACTGCCTTCTTGAAGGACATTAGATCTCATTTGCTTGGACTTCCTCTGTTCTGCTCTCGCTGTGAAGAAAAGCCCTTTATGTTGATGTGGCACTATAAAAATCCATAATCATAAAGTTAAAAATAAGCGCCCTGCTAGAATAAGAGCAGCTGAATCCTCTGAACCGCATTCTAAAGTAGTATTTGGTTCTGCCCTGTATTTTCATGTTTGATCTCAATTAAATTAGTTTTTTTCAGTAATTCAGAGGCCTTTAAGTAACCGTATGTCACTGAATATAAAAATCATGGTGTATTTATCGCATAAATAAGAGTGCGCACCACCACGGGCTGTCTCACTTCAAAGGTCTCATCCCAACACAAACCTGCTTTTTACCACTCAGAAATTGCCGCCAAGGACGCACTAGAGCCCAGAGCCTGCCGCTCCTGCCTGCGAGAGCTCCCTGGGCGCGGGAGGCAGCGCTGCCAAACCTTCAGCTTTCGCACCTTTTCCTGGAGGTGCCGCCCTCGCCAGGGCTGCGGTTGAGCACTCCACCACCTCCCAGCCTCTTACCCGCAAACCCCAAAACTACTTTGCTGCCGAGACCGCGCTTCGGGCCAGGCTGACTTCTGAGTCCTCTTCACCCAGTGTGACCACCTCCAACCAACGTGCTGTACTGGCAGTCATGACAAGTGGCAGCCGGTGCCACGCGGCTGTAGGAGACCTGAGCTTTACAACCAGAACCACAGCAAACCAAACCCTGCGACACTGGCAGAAGCGAATGACATTTGGCATGACATTCAGCCTGAACCGTGACAATATCAGATGCTGACAAAGGCATTCATCGGTTCCAGCCACGTCAACCGGCACCATCCTAAAGCCCCCTGCTGCAGCAGTCACTGCAGGGGTGAGGGACCACTGCTATCCGCACTGTTTTCTGCCTTTCCTCTACAAAACCCACTCATCCTGAGGAAGGGATGAACAACACGTAGTGGAACTCTTCATCCAGAGTATTTATTGCAATCTTGAGTCATTCGCCACAGTAGAGAGTTTGATTCTGCAATAATTTCACACTACATAAAAATCAAATCTGTGATAATTTAGGTAGGCTATCAAGTACTGCTGATCTTGACCATAAACAAAGCAAAACCGGTAATTGCTTTTACTGGAAAATTATGTGTGTTTTAGGGTTTTAACACTGGACTATCCCAGGGGAAGAAGAAGATTGGAAAGCGTTGGTTTCAACAGACATGAAATTGGACAAAATGTAGCAAAAATTAGATGACACTAAGTTCCCACATATAAAAAGCACATGAAAATTCAGTAATATTGGCTTCTTCAATTTAATCCAATCCTTTAGCATTTCCATTTGTTTTGATATTAAAAATATCAATTCAATCACAATACTGAATTTTGCAATTACTTCACTGTGATTCTATTAATAAGAAAAAGCGATTGGTTTAAACCATGCTTACACATCTATGACTTTTTAAACTGGCATTCATATTTTTCTCAAAGGTTTTTCTTTTGGTAAGCTATTAATTATTCGAAACCAACAGCATAATGGTAAAAAACCATACCCAAAGGGTTAAGTCTCACAGCCACAAGGCACGCAGAGCAGAGGGCGTATGCAGCGTCCACGCATGGTGGACGAGGGTCACGACCAGCCACGCAAAGGGAACACCTAAGTACAGCCCCTGACAGACACCGCATTTATGGCCAAATTTCCTGTGAGGGAGGAAAAAATAATGATTTATGGCTACGGCAAAAGCTTTCCAGTCCTGTGGCTCACAAGCTGCACGGCAGCTCCTGGCAGCTTCCAGTCAGCCGTGTTGCAAAATTTAATATTAAGGCTCACGGATCTCTGCAGCTTCAGGAGTCAACGTGATCCCCAGCTGAGGTTAGGCAGGCACGCAGAGGGCTCTAACTAAAACCACTGGGTTCAAAGACCTTAAATCTTTTCTGAATTTAAAATATGAAACTTCTCTACCTATACTGCCAGAGTTTGACTCCTTCCTCTTTGCTGTCCCACAGTCTTACAAGGCTAAATTAGGCGCCATTAATTCATAAACAGATTTCAGGGTTATCGCATAGGATTTCTACTTTTACATTTAAAGTAGTCCTGTAAGCTGCAAAAGGCAAGCCTGGGCCTTGACGATGCAGAAAATCCTCCCACTAAAATTACAAAAGTGATAGACTTGGCAATAGACTGACAGACTGAGGATCCTCAAAGCAAGAAGTAGGAGGGCTGTAACTCATCCGTGACACCGCTCCGCACACGAGGACTCACCTTGAGTCCCACTCCAGCTTAGACTATAAAATACCCATTATCCTCGCTTGGTGCATATATAGCTTTTCTTAAATTAACACAGATGCCATTTCCTATTATAAATAATTCGTTCCACAAATAGACATTTTCAGGAACAACATCTGTGCCTGTGCTTAATTTGCAGCACGCTGGTTGTCTTACAGGAGTCAACGGGAGAGGTCACACCAGTTAAACTAGTTGTGAGAACTGAACTTTGGGGGATCGGGGCCTTGATTTGTATTTTGCTTTTGTTTTGTCTTTGCCTGTCGTGGGTTTTGTGATATTGCAGTGACACGACTCTCGTGGGGGGCGGGGGGGTGTTATTTGTGGAGGATATGGGAAATGCCAGCCTTTGTCTTTCAGCTGCTGGTTTTAACACGAAAGGCAGCTGTAAACATTTTCTGAAGCGTTTCAGAAAGCCTCAGAGGCAGTTTTTTAAAAGGCAATTTTTAGTAGCATTGACTTTAACTGTTCCATGCTGCCGCCGAGGCCCTCGCACGCGTGTCTCCCAGCTGCTGCGATAAGGAGAACAAGGGCCAGGCCACCTCCTGCCACCTCCCCTAACCCGGGCAGGCGGCAAGCTCAGTGGTCAGGGGCAACACTGTGCCGGAGGGCTTCTCAGTTCTGCCTGTGCCTGCAACACAACTGATAGCTACCGAGATGCAGAGGTCCCGGGCTGTGCCCATGCCGTACCCTCGTGTCAGCAAACAGCACATCAGAGCTGCTGGCTGGAGCCCGTGCCCAGGGAAGAAGGGTAAGTGCACCAGGGATGCTCTCGAGTGGCAGCACTGCCGGCAGCGCCCCGGCCGCGGGGTAGGAGCAGGGATCCCCTGGGAGCCGTGCACTCCCCCCTTATGCTGCCCCCCATCTTCTACTGCCCTGGATGCTGGCACCAAACTAATCCCATAGGCAGCAATTCCCTGTCAGGGTCAACCCCCCCTGGGCTGGGCAGTCCCTGCAACCGGGGCAGGGACGCCTGCCATCACTGGAACCGCGTTCATTGGGGTTCATCCTGCAGAGCCTCCTCCCCTGCGTGCCTCCACCCAGAGGCAAACACGGACTAACCCGCTGTTCAGAGTGGTTATCTGCGGTGTGGCTTTGGATGTCCAACCTCAGCAACAAGGGGAAAAGCTTTTCGAAAGATGAAGAGGTCTCCAGCGGCTCAAAGGGTATAGCACTGCTTTCGTACAGCAAATAACACATACCGAACTGCCCCCAAGAAAATTTGTTATACGTATATGATCAGGAGATTTTACAAATCATTCCTTCCTCCTTTTCCAATTTTCTCCACATCCATAATCTGTAATTTCACATCTGGTACAGACCTGATGGATTGCAGCCCTCCTTGATGTACTGCAATAACAAATAAACAGTTATTATTAATGGGACTATAAATCACATGATCAACCCCCATGCCAGCTAATTGTAGTCATTTACATTCTACTGGCAGCACTGTCGCTGCCACTGCAGCTGAACGCGGCATTCCCTGTCAGACCCAGCCATAAAACCATGGGTGCGTGGAGTCCCATGGCAGCTCCGTCCGCCCCAGCGGCGGCCGCCACTGCAGGCACGAACGAAGGGAAACTTTCTGCAGCACGATGGCTGTGTGAGAGAGCATCCTGGTACAAAAATGAAGGTATTTGGGTCTTTATCTCTGGTTAATTTACTGCTAGGAATCTACAGAAAACCAAATGCTAATTGAGCTGTTATGTCTGGGCCTTCATTTTTCTTATTGCCACGAAGGAACGGGCAGTAGGTTTTCATACCACACCAAGGGGTGACATTGCAGCAGAGCTTCACCACTGAGCCAATACACAATTTGCAGCTCCTCAGACATAAAACTGAGCAGCTCAGCGTGTAGCCGCAGGCTGACGAATTCCAGTGACGATCAGCCGCGGTGGTTAATCATTTCGTCTTCGTGTTGTGAAACCCTTCCATGCCTGCCTTCAGCATTATCTACTGTTGTGCGGCGTTTTAGCACAGGCAGCTCCCTGGGGATCTCAAAAACCAGCAGGGATGTTATTTTTATGTGTTTGCCGAATGGGTGAGACAGGCTCTAAAGGTCTGTGAACTATCTGTTTTTTTTTTTTAAATAAATAAATAAAAAAAACACAACAGAATCCCCTGCTGCCAACCCTGGTGACGTGGTTAAATAAAGTCCTCGTGCCACTCTGCTCGCAGGGATGGTGGGCAAATTGAATGGCCGGCACAAAGAGTGGCACCGGCTCGGGAGGGTGCTCAGTTACCCCCTTCAGGGATGCGAGGACAGAGGTGCCGTCCCTGAGCAAGCGCTTTGTTTCAGGTTTGTCCTGTTCCCGCTAAGGGGAAAGTGGACCACATCTTCCCAGTGATATCCCCCTGGTTCTTCTGCCCTCCGTTAATCGGAAGACTGGTGAAAGAAGCAGATGAAGGAAGCCCGGTAATCCCCGCTGATGCACCCGCTGTCAGGAATGTTTATTTCCTTGGAAAACACCACTTTTGCCTTGGTTTTATGGCAGAAGGCTGCGTGTTAGGCCATACCCCTTGTTCCGACAGTGCTGCTCAAAGGTCAGTGTCCTTTGCAATGCTGCAGGATGCAGTAATTCCTCTTTTTCTTTGTGAGCTGGTGCAAAAAGTCAGTGCGCTGGTGCCTGTCCTTCTGCAAGGCCACAGCCACGCGGTGACACATGCTCTGGCCCGTTTGCATGGCATGAAAACCCCAAGCGGGGTTCATTGGTAGGAGGGTGCAGGATGGTATGGAACTGGAAAAAGGTCTGCACTGATAACGAGAAACAAAAAAGCTCACTTCCAAACTTTCTCGCACCAAAAATCAGGCCATAACAAGCACTTGTCAGGAGAAGAGGGAAAAGCATTTCAACACCAGCTTTCGCAGAGTGGGAAGGGAGCAAAGCAGCAGCAGGAGATGTGTCATCTCATTGTCTCTCCCAGGCTCTCTGCCCCGAGGTTAGAAGTTCTTCCAAGTTTCCCTTCCAGGCTAAAATTTCCCCTCCCCCAGAGGCTGAACTTCCTGATCCTTAAGGTGTTCTATTGCTGAAAGAATGTATCTACTACCAAATTTGCTGTTGACTTCTGGCGGGGCTCAGTTAGCCCCTGTTGGCTTGAAAACATGCTGAATTAACTTGGGCTGAGCAAATATAGACAATAAAACAGACTTTTAACATGAGAGCTTATCCTGTGTTATTTTATATTAAGGAAAACTCTCTGCCACTTGAAGACACCTCCCTTCCCCAGGGGAGGATCCTTCAAACAGCCCAAAGCATGGGAAGCGTCCAGGTCAAACATCAGCTCTTTAATCCCATCAGAAATCCATACACACAGACTTGCCCATCACATAATCCAGCCTCCTCCACCCAGAGGCATAAGGTGAACAGCTTTTATCAGTGCCAGATTCATTATCTTTTCTCCAGCGGATACTGGACAGGCACCGGTCCACCCAGTGCCTCCCAGCACGCTGGAGTATGCCCTGCAGAGCTGAGCCGAGATGGCTACTGAAACCCCAGCAGATTCCTGCAGCACTGATTGCCCCTCACAGCCCCAAAGCTGCCGTGATCCCACCCACCGGCCCCCACGGCTCCTCTTCCTCCTTCCACCGCTCCGGCACAGACACGGACCTCGCTCATTCCTCTCAAGCAGGAGAATATGGGGCAGTGGATATAGATTTTCTCAGAGGTGGAGAAAGTAGGAGCAGGAGGTTGGCATGAGCGTGGACAGGCAGAAAGGTAAATGAAGAGATGCACTGAAGGCAACAGAGATGGGCTGAAACGCAAAGACAGTGAAAATGCAGGAGGTACCCAGTGGGGCTGAGAGCGGCAGTAACAGCAGAAACGTGTGAGACAAAAAAAATACAAACCAAAGGAAGAAGTGGCCAAGACCACAAAGGGTCTTTTCTCCTGCACCAGACAGCTCCCGTGTGTCCACCTACCTGGAACAACCGTGCTGAGCGTGCGGTTAGATTATCATAGAAGAAACTGCAAATTGCAATTAAAAACACCTAAAGAAAGGGTTAATCAGCATCCCTCCGCCTCAGCAGTGCATTCCTCCGGCAGTAATCTCTCCTATTTTTGAGAGATTAAAAACTAAGAAAGTACAGCAGCGTCTGGCCCCTAATTTGCAGAAATAACAAATCAAATGCCTTAAAATTGGTAATGTGGTAGATTAAATTATCAAAGCCTAGTCTGTTGGTGTCCACATCTGATAGTGCTTTGATCTTGTTTATAACTTAGAAATTGTTTCATGGACTAACTTTGTTGATTATCTTCAAACTGTGACAGGTTTTATTCCATCAGCAACTCAGTCGCCTTCCAAGCACCAGCCTGCTCTTTAAAGTGCAAATTAAGAACCAAGGAAGAGAAGAAAGCATGGAGTTGTTTGAAGGAGCTGCTGGATGTCAACAGAGGTCAGCGCTTTGTTTTTTATTTCTTAACTACATATGTACAAATGACCTAACGTAATCCAAAATTAAAAGCTATGACCAAGAGAGAAGGAACAGCCAACTGCATCCTGAGCAGCGGCTGATGGATCTGGCCACACCAGACCCAGCTCCTGGGACAGTTTTGTGGAGGAGATGACAGAGGCCACAGCAGAGTCCCTCCCGGAAAGCCTACACCAGCGGGATCTCCCAGCGAGCAGGAGGAGAGAACAGCCTATTCTTTTCCTAAAATACATAATAGTGCATGCCACTGGGGAGACACCAAGCAGAACAGAGCTTTTAAAAGTGGCACTGCATTGCCCGTTCAGATAGCAAATGCGCTGGCCACAGCCCAGGAAACGCAGGGAAATGCATCTTATTCCACTTCCAGTTCTTCTGGGAGTAGAAGAGGTTAGGGGAGGTGGCCGTCAGCTGGCGACTGCTGCAGCTGGCTCTATGAACTGCCGCGCTAGTCCTGCAAGAGAGATGCTGACCCAGGGCTCTCTTCAAGGCTCTCTCCATCTGCTCGTGGCACCACCGGCAAAGCTTGCACACCGGCCACGGCTGCCCGGTGCAGCTGGTCCACCCCGGTCCCCGGCCTCCGCTACACCCAAGCAACCCTCGGGGCTGCCAACGGCAGTCGCCCACAATAAGCTCAGCACGGCAGGGCTGCGGGGAGCTGGCGCTTGCCCGCTCCCCAGAAAGCGAGCCCATCTAAATTAACGTGCTCTGTGACGAGCAGCCAGTATTATCCTGGCTTTTTGAACTAGCCCCAACGCTGCAGAAAGATTAAATCTTTATTTTAACAAGATTATTATGGTTTCCTAGGCAATCCAATGCATACAAACAATGGAACTAACAAAACACTGGATAGAGACATATCACTTCAATTCCCACATACTGCAAAGTATTACTTGCCCTGGGGGAACTCTGTGGGGAAGATGAGAATGCTTCAAGAAACTGAACCCTGAAGAAATGAGCTGGAAACTTCTAGTCTGACCAGCGTGAACATGTTAGAAACCGTGCAGCTGACATACAACCTCCAGCCTTTCTGAGTAAGATACTGTACCTCTGAGCCAAGGTGTTGCCCAAACCGCGCGAAAACTTGCTTATAGACGTAAAGAGAGACAATTTACATATGTACACCTCAAGAAACGTGATGCTGCACCTGAGGGCCTGCTATAGGATTTTTAAGGAGGCTTGACATGAACTTTGTTGTTGTTATTCTTTGTGTTAGTGTGCTTCAACTCAGCAATAGCCAGAGTCAACTGCAAATCATTAATCAAATAAACGCATACAGAGGTCCTAAGGGCATGATGCCAAAAGCCAGCAGGCAGTTGAGTAAAGGAGTATGAATTTATCCAGAGCTGAAATTCAAATGAGGTTTACTCTTTCACGAAACCTAAACTGTTCCTCCACTCCAGACTTTGCATGAACTGAGTTAAAAATATCTGACTTTTATGCCAAAACTGATAAGTCTCCTCTATGCTTGATGCTCCTCATCCCCTACTCAATCTGCAGCCAGTGTACCTGGGGAGGACACACAAACCAGCCTCACAGCCCGAAAAAGCAACCCTTCTGCTGCTCAGAGGGGTTTCCTCCTCTTCAAAAGAGCCAGCAAAGCATGGTTTGCAGCAGTCAACAAGCTGCTGCTGCGCAAATACTCCAGAAAATTTCAGCACTGTCCACTAAGACAGAAAACTCTCAGTTTTATTATTAACCACCCACCACCTATCGGGAACTTTGGTCCCACCTAACATCTAGAAGCACAAAGAAATTCAGTTGAGTCACGCTCCGAGACTCCCTCTCCCACCTGATAAAAATGGCAAAGACACACACTTGCAAACAAAACCAGGGAGCTTCTCTTCCACGGAGCTTCTCTTCCATGCCAGCCCCATAGAGAAAATGGTCTGACTCAGTCTGACCTGGGAGGTTCAGCTCTGCTTCACCAGCTCTATCCCGGGCAGCTTCCTGCTCCTACTAAAAAACAGTGACACCCAGAGCACGATATCTGCTAACGCATGCTGTACACCAATGCTTCACGTTGCAGCACAACGTAACTGGTCGTTAAGCCAGGAAAATGAGAATTACCTTCTTGGGGTTTTGATGGAGTCTACTCAAATGCGCTCATTCTACTTAGTGCTGCCGTCTTGTCCAGGAGCTAACCACAACCTCCTGATAAAGAATTTACATAGCTTTGGTAGAGTAGATTGCTCATCAATTTAATAGCTCCACTCAATTTTCTTAATAAACCTCACGAGACGTCTTCTGCATTCCCTAACTGACCTCAGCTACGGGGCCCCACACAGAACAATCCTTTTTTTTCTTCAAAAGCTGATGGCAGTAATAAATTGCCTTTCTGCAGATGAAATCAATGCAGAAGAGAGAAGAAAAGCTTCAAAGAACACCAGCTCACGTAAACCAAACCCCACGGGGCTTGGTAGCTGTTGGAAAGGAGAAGCACCTACTTCCCTGCTAAACAGGTTTTCCTCCACATACCTCCTTCATGGAGCAGTTGATGTGATAAAACTTGGAGATCCTGTGGCATATTTCGTAAGAGCAAGGATCTCTTGGATCAGGCCTGCGATCAGTCCTCCCCACTGCATTGATAACATGGGTTTGAACGCTCAAGGCTGTGCAGGAACTGAAACCATTAGAGCTGGTACACTTGCCTCCAAAGCCATAACAGCAGGATCTGTCAGAGCATTACATTACCCTCATCCTGCCACACCAGTCCCTAAGACCCAACCTGTCTCATGGACTAATCAGGATTCCAAAAGGCAAGGCATCTCCAAGAACAAGCTGTTAACAACAAAGCACATGTCCCCACTTGCATGATGCTTCCACAGCTGGAGAGACCCCGAGTCCAAAAGTGCCTGTGGGTCACCTAGGCTGAGCGAGATTTTTTCATGTCAGAGACAGTCAAATTTCATCAGTTGCATCACAAGAAGTGCCATAACTTGCATTTTGGTAATGCGTATCTTCCAGAAGGGTATATAAAAAACAAGACTCCGTTGCTCCTCTCAGAAATACGTTGCAACAGTTAATGTTCCTGAGTGCTAGCATACGTGCCGTAGTTTACATCAAAGTGGTTTTAGCACTGGGGTTGCCTGCTAGCAAACCGCCAGCGTAACACAAGGAGGAGCCTTGCAGAGCTGAACCTCTCAACTGGGCTCATCGAAACGCATTGGGTAAGAGCAGCTCTAGCAGAGGAATGTTTGTCTGGGAGTTTAGCAGAAAACACAGAGTTTGTCTCTCTTTAGGGTACAGTGGAATATTTCAGATGGCAGCAGGAGAGGTGAGGGTCACAATCGCACTCTGAAGCAATCCTGTCTGAAGCACTGGGGTAGCTGGGACGAAGTGAGGGAAGGCATGTTTTGCACAGGCACCCACATAATTCCTCTCATGCATGGAATGAGCTCTTTTAAATCACACAAATCCAACAAAAATATCAGTGATGCCATGATTACTCCTTGTCTTTCAGATGAGCATTTGCCACTAGGGCCTTTAGGGCTGAGGATGGCTTCTTTGCCCCATATTTATACAGCTATAGACTAACTTTGAACCAAAGCCTCGGTAGCTGCTGTATCTGTATCTCTCCGTATAGGCACTTCTTCAGTCCTGTCGTTACAGAGTCTCACAGCAACAGAATGAATGTTTACTCAATTACATTTATTTTCTCTGGAAGGATTTTTTTTCTTTTTAACCCATGTGCTTGTAGTTTCTTGGCAAATGGTGCCAAGGAATGGAAAAAAAAACCACCAAACCCTCAGCAAACAGTGCCAAGGAATGGCAGAAATGCATTTCTTCACCCCACACCTCTTCAACGGTCCTTTGCCCTCCCAAACAAGCCCCCTTTCTCTCTAAGACCTGACAGCACTGGTGCCCGTGGTCATTACAGAATTATTCACAGTGCCGCAGCCGATGACAGCTCTATAATCTAGGTGCAATCGGATATCTTGCCATGCTTAAGTCAGCTGGTTTGTGTTGGAGGTTTCAGCGTGGCATGCCTTCGAACTGATGTAATCCTCCATGTTTTGTCTGAAAAGTGTGGCTTTTTGTCAAGTTCCTCTGGAGCCCAATGAAAGAAACCTATATTTTTCAGGCCCTCCTTGGCCGCAGTGACAGTCGGTGGGAGGCTGCCACGTGTAATTCAGAAACTTGGGCGCATCCCCGGGCAGCACGCAGAGCGTTTGCCCGCAGAAAGCTGACTTTCAGCTGAAACCAACCCAAATTACTGCCTGACTTTTTAAAAAGAGAGTCAGCCATTCAGATGCAATAGAGGTTTGCCAACCCAAACTAAGTCCCTCCAACAAATTAACTGCCATTTGTTTATTACCGAGTACCTACCACCTTGCAGTAACATGGAAAGCTGACACACATTCCACTTGGGGAAGGTGCCAGGGCTGTTTTGCTGAGAAAGGCCGACACGCGTATTCCAGTCTCGCTGATGCCACAGGGGCCACCCCTTCCAATCTGTGCCCGTTTCTATAAAACCAAAACCCCCAAACGCCATCAGTCTTTTCTGTTTGCAGCCACCGATTGCACGCTGTCCTTGCCCTGCCAGGCTCTGTGGTTTCCTCCGACATTACTGGATTTTTCAACGCCATTTTGCCAGCAGGCATAGAGAGGAGCTGACACTCCTTGTCTTCTCCCCAGTGGCCAGGTACAAGACCCACTACATTAACTCAGATTTTAACTGGCTGTGCCCAACACCGCTGCTGCCTGCGAGCCGCAGAGAGGCAAGTTCGCAAGCTCTGCTTGCCCGCTGCGAAGGATGACAGCGTTACACAGGAGCGGTGCCGGGCTATTTTCAGAGGGCACCACAGCACCTGTGAGATGGGGGGTGTCAGAGCAGTATTTGATTATCAGGGCATTACAAGCCGGTGATTTTTCAGTTTCTGTTTAGGGGGAAAATGGGCTCCTAAATACCATTTGTACACTCCAGTATCGGTGGCCTGGGACCAGCCCACGGCTGCCCTGAATAGAAAATGGGAAATGAAGGGCCATTCTCTTTTGAAACCTCATAAATGACAACAAATCAAACTAAGAACATCCTTGTCTCCTCTCGCTACAGGCAGGTCTGAACAAAATAGTAGGATTCTCTGTAATTAATTGCTCCTGTATCCAAAACAGCAAATCAACCATTTTCATCTGTTACCTGTCATGGGAAATGTAAATTTAGAGCTGGATAAGAATCACACTTCCGAGGAGCTGGGCAACAGCTCTGGAAATTATTTATTTCTTTACCCTACTTTTTAAAGGTATCTTTATTAAATTTTAACGCTCAGCTCCAATTTTTCCACATAACGTTGGATAAATCATGCAAATTACCACCTTACTGATACGGCATTACTAGCAATCAGCTCATACATCGCATAGGCTTGGCTTTTTCTTCCCAGGTCACTGCTTCAGAAAGGCTGTTTCAGAAGGAAAGTAGTGGACTAACCTGTACAAAAAGCTTTTTCAGGGCTGACTTTAAGACCCCGCAAACAAAAGTGGAGACAAAAGTAGCTACAGGCAGACAGCAAACTTCTTGTATGTCTTCTTTTGCTTCAGGCAGGTTATTGAATATACAATACATAATACAACCTTGTAATGGAGCCACTCCAAAATCTTGGCTACGAACACCACAAATGGTTCCCCAGCGCTGCCCTTTCACACTGACCCACGCTGCGTTTCACAGTCTAGCAAGGTTCGCAAAGTTAAAAAAAAAAAAAAAAAGAGAAACTGGAAGTGACCTTCGAAAATAGCAAAATGTTAATTTCAGCTCATTTTGTGTATTCTGCAATAATGTATTCCTGACTTGACACAGGCTCCTGGAGACCTCCAGCCCGCCTGCTTGTGACGGTGCACGTGTCACGCGAGCTCAGCTCCAGCGGTGCCCGCAGCACGTCCCGCTCTCGCCAGCGCTCCTCCTCCACCCGGTTCCCTACGAGGGAGCTCGATGCTTTTGGCAGGTCTACCTTCCCTACCTAAGCACAGCAAAAACTGGGGAGCCAGGAATAAAAGCGCCAGGAACAAAAGCCACCCGGTGAAGGGGCAAAAGAGAACGACTGAGAACTTTCCCCACATCCCGTGCACACAAAGCTGCGAGTGTAGGTTGGCCAAGGTGAGTTTTAGGGCAGGGGAGCAGCGGTGAAACTCCAGTCCCCGTGCTGGCCTTGCTGGTAATGCTCAATGAGTTTTGTGCAAATACAGAAAGATTTGGCCATACCAATATTTAATTTTGAGTCGTATTTCCCCATACGGTATATGCTTTTGGTGTTGTTTCTTCTTTTTTAAACTTCATACACGTCATGCTGTTTGGTTTACTTGCCTATATACGTGCACGTAGATGCAAAGAGATAAGTAATCAAAGTATTTGGGCTTTAAGAGCCAGGATTTGGGGCAGGTTACATGCATAATGTATATGTTACATACAAAGCCATGACTAAAGCATTGTGGTAACCTTCAGAAGAGCCTCCAGGTGATGATGCATAATTAAGGGGCTTGCTAAGCCTAAAGCTACTGAGAAAAACAAAATAGAGCAAAACCAAAACAAAACCAGCCCCCTGTTATACTTCAATCTAGTATTAGACACCTGCTGTGGGGGATTTATGAACTGCCCTTAAAGCAAGTGACTCATAAGCCACAGGCGAGCAACAGACAGGTAAGCAACAGAACAAAATGAGCTGGTGTAAGCCTGGCGGTGTCCTGGTGAGCACCACACCCAGTGCCAGCCCTGCTACCCTGACACACCCTCCATGTTCCTTAAAAAAGGCACGACTCAAAAAAATCAAACCATAAAAACATGTTTCATAAGAAATAATGTGCGACGGCAAGTTGCCCACAGCAACATTTCGTATTTTTTCTTCTGTCAGCAGGAAATGTGGAATTTGCTCCCTTGCCAGATGAACACCGTCCACACTGAAGCCAAGGGCACGCAGGGCTGCGTAGCAGGGAATAACGCTTCTTGCTCGCTTTCATTAAGATTACTTACTTTTCAGAGTATTTAATATAATTCAGCTTCTGCACCAGACTTCTCGTCAGAACTCATCCTCTGTACCCAGCTGAGAAAAGTAATTATATCTAAACATTTAAAAAAGCTTCCTGGGAGCGTAACAGATGATCAGTGAGGTCTAAACCTCAGGACCACTTCTGTGCACGCGAGTCTTCCCATGTCAACTCAGATCTTCTAATTTTTCTGAGATGTTCTGGGATTTGAGCCTTTACTTAAGCCAACATTTTCCATTCTCAACCATTCAAAACAGTTTTTTATAATTAAACCCAAGTGATGCCACAGTGGGAACCACTTGGATGATGAGCTGCTATACAAGTCAGCCTGTCAAGACAAATCAGTTTGTTATATATCAACTTAGAAAACTAAACTCTGTATTCATGGCAGAACCCATTTAAGTTAACAGCGGATTATCCACACCTCCCTCAGCACCCTCAAGATAAGGTTATTTTTTTCAGCAAAATCTGATTTGTAATTGCTACACAGAAAAAAAAAAGTCAGAGAAAAACGTTCAGCCCTCCCTTAGAAATGAACAAACCCCATATGTAAAGCCCAACGCTGCTGCAGACGTGTACCCTGCTGAATGCACTCTAATTGTATTTGCACTGCACACAGTCTTGCATAAAGGCAGTAGAAGGGAATATTAACCAAATCGCAATGAAGGTCCTTTATGCATGTCAAGAAATGCAAGATGTAGAGGCAAGTATAATGTGTTGACTGAAACAAGCTACAGTTAGCTACTCGGCATTTTTTTTCACGAAAAGGCAGACCGTATTCGCAGCGAGGGGTCTAACTGAAAGCCCTCTAAAAGAAGTGCTCCTACTGACTTCAGCGGGATTTGCACTGCATCCAGCAGATCCCGAATGCTGTACATTATCAGATGATGGATGTGAATATATACCATCATTAATACTCAAAATGTCACCTTTTAAAAACTTTATAAACAGACAAATATAGGAGAGTAAAAAAGGAGAGGATACGCAAGAGAAACTGCTGAAGGTCAAAGAAAGGCAAACAAACAAATCATTAACGATCTTAAGACTGATTATGTAATTTGGTGATGGGGAATACATCTCAGAGGCAGATGGAAGCCTGAGCTGTGGCTTCAGGTTCCCGCACCCTCAGACACTAAAATTCAACCACCGGCTTCCTGGTTTGCACAGGAACCTATTCAAAAGTTTGGGTTCAGAGAAACAGGCTGAAAAATCGCTGCTTGTTGCCCATTTATCTGAACAGATCCGCATGGCTTTCCTTACGTTGTTCGTATTTGTTCTTCCAACTTGCTCTTGCGAGATCCCTGGGTTTCCGTACCCAGAGGAAGACAAGCTGCCACAACAGCCATACGAGCCTTATCCCATCTCTAACTCGCAAAACTTGCTTGTGTTTAGTTCTATTAGGAACCGGGGATGGATTCTTATTTTGTTTAAATTCTTTTGCCTTCTTCTTACTTGAAGTTTTCTCATGATATTGTGAACAGTGTTTTAGGCAGGCAGGTAATTAAACGCTCATTAAAATAACTAATTAGCGTAGCACCAAAAATATGAGATTTTTATCCAGTGCCTTAAGGACTAGGGTCTTCAGAGGGGGAAAAAAAGTTGATTTGAACCAGAGAACTGAGAGAAAACCAGGGCCTCTAATAGAGCCTCAAATGAAGTCTAAGCTGCAATTGATGGATCAGAATTGTAACATCTTCTGTGGTCACCAGCAGATGTTACTGCACAACTTCAAAGCTAAACGCGAAGTACAGAAGAAAATAAATATTCTTCTGTACTGAGAAAGGGATTAGCACATCACAGCAAAGTCTGCAAAAATAAATATCTAACTTCTAACTGTAGCTCTCAGCATTCTAATTACTTATTTGCCCACCTCACATACACACACATGCACGTATGTACACCCCTTCCCCTTTGCTGAGGACTACAGGAGGGGTCTGTGCTCACTGACTTGTTGCACATTAAGTGATGCAATCTCATTACACGTGCACTGATTCCAGCTCACAGCAAGGGAACTGTGCTGCGGAGACTGTACAGAGCCACTTCAGTGCTCAGCGCAGGCAGGCAGAAAGGGCAGACTCACAAGCTCTTGTCACTTTAAAATTTGAAAAGAATGCAGAGCTTTGCCCTTCATGTATAAAGTGAGACTTATTCTGTCAGTTTTCAACATCATTTGCAAATAAATGCTTTTATAAAACTGCAGAGACTGCATTTATGATCTGATATGAAAATCAACAGATGACTGTTAAGTTATAATGAAGAACTTGTTCGACGGGATTACATTCATTACTGTAAGTGATTTACGTCCTATAAATCACTTCTTTGGGGATTTACTTTAATTTTCCTTTGGCTGGCAGCGCTACTTATCCTGTTCCTGCTATTTTGGAGATGAAAGTTTGGAACATCTCACATATGTAGAATGCATAAATATTACGAGACAGGCTGAGAAAAGCCATCCTGTTTGTCAAGTGCCTTTGGCTAACGGAAATTTTGAGCTTCTTGTACTGTCTGAGTCCGTATCCACATCCACTCAACTACCTTCAGCCCTGTCCGTGCAGTTCCAGCCTGAGAGCCCGGTGCCGCGGCTAGGTGCAGCTCGGCGGAGCTCAGCGGAGCATGGTTGATTCCTGTCCGGTGAGAATCTTGTGTCTCACACCAGGAACCATTTCTGTAACTTTATTCATCCGGTGCAACGCTGGAAGAAGGATCACAATGACCCAAAAGCAATCTGCTGCTGTGTCTATGAAGGAGAGGAAATGCACTAGAAACGTGGCAGCCTGGGACAGAGCACGTGTCCTGAACCTCCTGCCCGCAGTGCCAGAGAAGGGAAACGCAGGCTAGGCCAGGCCTGAAGTCATGCAGAAGCATTACAAGCAGAAACCGCGGTCATGTTTGATTTACAGTCAAGCTAAATCAAAGGGAAAAGCCACCTGTAAAGTCTGGGTAAGCAAAATTTGATGTGGTGCAGAACATGGGATCAAAATCAAGCAGAAAATAATGCCAGGGAAAAAGACCTGGAAACAAAGAGTAAGTCCTAAAGGCTTCAAGTCCCTCTCTGTAATTAAGGCTGGTCTCCAGCTGAAGCCATCTTCAGTCTACAGAATGTAATGGGGAGACACGAATGAGTAAATCTACTTAATGTGTGAAAGGTTGCAAGACTGAATCCTAACACCTGAGCTCTTCCCCCAGTAACTCCCAGATAACCCTGCTGCTCCGCAGCTCCGTGTGCTCCAGCCTCTTTATTGGGAATGCAAAAGGAAAACCAGTTGGCTTTGAAGTTTGGAAGATCACCGCAAGCTTTGTCTTGCCCTCATCCCTTCACCGTGTCTTGGACTTCAGTATAAACCTCACGTACCCAGATGCAAAGGCAGAATTTTGAGTGGTATCTCTTCTGCCTCTGAAAGCCTCTCAGGGATGGAGAAGGTTCCCAGAAGGTGAAGAAAATGATATGAAACACGGAGCGTTAGACAGCTTGGAAACATAAAACGTGATATAACTGTGGATCAACACTATATGGTAGAAAGGGTATTATCATACTTTGAAATGAAAGCCTTTAAAAGTAAAGACTGGACAGGTAAAAACTGGTATCAAACGCTGAGGAAGCTTCACCTTGAAATTAGCCCTTTGTGAACCGTAAGGATGAAACAGGATCAAGTAGAAGAACTCCACTATCTCGGCAAACCAACCATGACCAAATCTCTTTGGATGAGTGAGGTAGGCTTGTAAATGCCTGCTGGGCCCTGCGTGTCATACCGGGTCTCCGATGGGAAGTTAAAATGACGGAAAATGCTCTAGATAAAATTCCTCCCTACTCCCCAGAAAGACTGAATCCTACTGACTTCTCCACACCAGAAATCATACTATAGAAAAAAAGAGCAGCATCTAGGAAAGATCTCTAAAACTTCATAGTTTCCTTATCTTTTTTTTTCTCGTTTTCCTAGGAGCAGCCAGAATACAGAACAACCCAGGAGTGCCAGCAGAGATACTATGCTTCCCAAAATACCCGCCCCAGCTGGGGCTGGGCCAACAGGCATGCTTTCCGAGGGGCCGCAAGCCATGCGTCCCGCTGTTGAGCCACCAGCCTTGCCATCCAGCGAGGCCTCTAAGCTTTCGGTGGCGACGGTGGGAGCTGCGGCTGCGGGCAGCCCAAGCGTCTCTCGTGTCTGCAGCCGAACAGCTGCACTATGGCGGCTCCTGGATAATCATTCCCATCCCTCTCCAGGTCCCAGAGGGGGCTGGCGACTGGTCCCTTGCCTCCATCTGGAGGAGCAGCTGGACGTGACATGCCAAAGGAAAAAATTCCAGCGGGGCAAAAATAAAAATCTCTCAACAAGAAAAGTTTTGTGCTAGGAAATGTTACCAACCCAAATCCCATAGGGTCTCACTAACTAGTAATTGAATTATTCAAATCCCTTTCCAAAGGCACAGTTTTCCCCCCCGAAAAACGGGCTGGTGACTGGCAGCCCTGTACGGAAAGGAATGTCTGTGCGGTTTTTACATTCCTCTCCCTTCCCTTTCCCCTCCCAATTAAAACAACCTCCCTTCGCTCTGCGAGTGCTTATTTTATCCCTCAGACCACCTTTCGTACAAGCCGTTCCCTCCATTTTAACCACCCGCACCCCCGGGCTGGCTTTGCTCCCGCCGCCTGTTCACTCCCTGCACTTTGCAGCGTGGTGGGCAGCCGCCCTCCCAGCTGCCAGCGTAGGGGACCCCGGCCCCGGGGGACCCCAGCCCCATCTGGCTGCAAGCCCGGGCAACGCGCCCCAACTGCTTTTCCTGAGCCACCAGGCTGACGAGACCCGTCCTCGTTTCAGGAAGCTGCGCTGCCCTCTTCTTTACAACCCGGAGCCAACCCCACCGAAGTCAAGGCTCCTTCGGGGAGGTTATCTGCCTTCTAAATACGCAGCTTACTCTCTAAGGAAATGAACAAACACGTCAGCCCTATATTTCTCCTGGAAATGTGCGTTGTTATCTTTAACAAAAAGATACAATTTTTATTTTCAGGAAAAAGCTCCAGGGAATGGTGCTTAGACCCCAAAATTATGTTATTTCTCAAACAGCCAAGAATAGTTGCCTTCATTGGGGCTGGTCTTGAAACTGGGATTTTTCCCCCAAATGACCCAGTATCTTTACAGAGTGATGGACAGAAGTGCCAAGGAAAGCCTTCTGAGGAATGAAAGTGGAAAAGGAATGCTTGGCTAAATTACATGGACCCCAGCAAGGGTGCAGCCTCCCCCAGGCGGTCCCCGGGGGGGCTGCACAAGACCCCTGTGAAGACCCCAGTATTACAGAGGGGGCTCAGTGGTGGTACATCTGGTCCCCAGCGTAGCACGGGCTTTAATCGCTGCAGAGATCGGGAAGCGTGTTGCCAGGTCAAACTAACAAGACGTACTGTGCGAGAAACAGCTTTGCTCCCCTCTCTGTCTTCACAGGGTCCTCCAGCAAGAAAATTGGTTTGAAGTTGGAAGTTAATGTAGAAAAGGGATGTTTAAAAGCAGACAATTTAAAAATAGAACTTTAAGCAGAGCCTGAATGTCTCGACCCATTGTACCCCCTGCACAGGGAGAACAGCAAAGAAAAAGCTCTTTGCAGCTCTTCCCAGGATGGACTGATCCTTCCAGATGCAGGCTGCGTGGCGGGCAGGCATTGCCCTCCTCTCCCTAACGCATTTGTGCTCTTATCTCCACAAGACCAACTTGCAATGAGACCAAGTTTAGCAAAGCACCCTTGACTTGTATCAAAACTCTCCCAATGTTTTACCTGCATAAATGCTACTCAACGGCCAGATTCAACCCTATCAATACACAGCGTTTTGGACTACACTTTCCATTTCTCATGCTCAGTCTTCCGTCTCCATACACTGTACTTGTTTTCAGACAGACCTGTCTCTTCTCCAAGTCTACCACTTCCTGCCTCAATATCCAAGCACAGAGGAATCGCCTACAGCCGCCTGGTGATGCCACCTCAACCATGCAAGCTCCAAGAGGGAGCAGTGCGAATGTGGGACCCACCTGGTGATGACTCTTAGGCTATTGTAGGAACCCCCTTCTCCTTTCCAATGGGAAAGTTGCCTCTGCGGGATAAATCTCCTTCCATCAAAGTGAGACTCACCAGAACACAGTGCAAGCTCTTGCAAATTGTTGTTTTCTGGACATGTTGCTTTTATTTGTACAAACATGCCTGCTCCATCTGCTCAGCTTCAGGCACATTATTAATGCAGTGGCAACCTGAAAAGCCTCCGCTCCCTGCACAAAGAGCAATGTGACTTCAATGACGAGGTTTCTGAAAAGAACTGGCGCCAGCATGAGAAATGAGGAGTTCACCATCGGCTCCGGTGCGAGCTAAAGTATAGCCTTGGGGGTGAGAAGATGCCAAGGACTCACCAAAGAGTGAGTGGAAATGGAGGCTTCCCAGAGCATATGGGGCTTGGCAGAAGCAGTCGTTAACACCGGTGGTGGTTTGCAAACTTAAGTCCTGAAAGTGTAAATGAAAGTAGGGCTACGAATAGAAAACGTTATGGGGACAAATGCCTTGATAAAACTCGGGATCCTAGAACTACAGTAAAGGGTGGAGTATGTTTCCTGAACCAAATGCCTGTAATCCAGTTGTTCATAACATGCCCATAAAAATTTAGGAGCGGGGAGAGAGAGAGAGAGAGAAAGGACCTCAGCATAAGCAGGCACAAGCCCGTATGGGCTCATCAAACTGCCTGGCAGCTGCTATTGTTGGCGAGCACTAGCTTGCTAAGACCGTGTCAACACCAATGGCCACAACGGGAACGGTCCCAATCTCCCGCTGACCCCCTGAGAGGCCAGGATGGGACCATGGGAGTGCACAGAGAGGAACACTGACCCTCTCCCCCTTCTGAGAAACCGGTATCTCTGTGAACGGAGACTTCAGAGGACTTCTGCCATGGCAGCTTCCCACCACCCTGTGCTTTCCCAGCAGCAACGGGCAGCATGCCAAAGGCAGAAGGCACACGCACAGCTTTTTTGCCAAGGGCAGCACAGGTTAATCCCCCTCTCTGAACATCCATGCAACAGTAAAGGCTCTTCAGAGACTACGGGCGAGACAAAATAGAGAATACGCCCGAGGTATTTCTGGTTGACCAAGCCTTCCTGCCTTGCTTTATTTTTTCTTCATTGTTCAATCTTCCCTGTTTTTGTAAAGTTGGAGCAAAATCAATGCAGCTGGTATTCAGCTGGACAAGCCTAAAAATACGCCTTCTCCCCATATGCGCGGAGCAGAAGTTATTGCAGCTGTATGGAACTGCTTAGATCAGAGGGCCAAATCTTCAGCTTAGCTTTACTGCTGTCCAGTACCTTTGCCAACCGACACCAGCTACATTTGGTAGAAAATGCATCAGACTGTTGAAACGCATGGTGCAAATGTTCAGTAACATCCTATGAAATCAAAAGCAAATACACCAAAACCAATAAACAAATCTAAAAAAAATACTGTATCTTGGTTGTTTTTTTTGTTCCACGTGCATTAAAAGTAAACCGGTAATTCCCCTAGATGACTCTTGCAGTGTATTTACAGAGGCTGCAATCAAGGACAATTGATTAAAAAGCCTGAATGCTGAACGTGCCCAAACACTTCCACTATCTAGCAAGACATGGCTGGGAAAGAGAACTAATCTCCTTTATTACACCAGCCTCCTGATAAAGATCACAACCTCCCTTTTTGTAGAAATTCAAGCTTATATGGGCTGATGCTATTAAAAACCCAATCAAATCCCAGTATCAAAACAGGTGCATCCAAATTACAGCTTCTTATAACTGAAATAGATAAGCACAAAAATAAAGCATTTAGCAAACAGATGCTATTAAAGTTTTATATTTTTTTTCTACTCTCACTTTTACTGTTAAACACTCAGATTTTATTTTTTTTTTATTTTTTTTTCTCCCGGATTCCAGCTTGTGAGATGTCAAATAAGCCCATAAGAACAGGAAATACGCATTTTCAGAGGCAGTAGATAAGGAAAGAGCTCAAAGTCCGAGTGACTGGACAGAATATAAACACAGAAGTACAAATCTTAAGCCTGGTTGTTGTATCCAACAGTTTGAATGCTGAGATGGAAGTGGATTATTGACAGCTGCCTCAGCCAGACATCACCAAAGAGAAATCAGATAAAGCAGAATTATATCGTGTTCTTGGGTTGAAAGGCGGGGGGGAGGGGGAAGAGTGACAAGCACTTAGAAAGCTTAGGAGAGGAGAAGAGATAACGAAGACTAGGCCAGAAAGAAAACAAACTGGAGGGTAAGGAAAGCAGAAGTGCTGACAGCACTAATATAGAAGCAGATGACAGGGAAGACAAGGAAGACAGTTTGTGGTGAAAGGTAGGATTTATGCAGCACATTTCTGGCACCATTCCTGAACATTTCTGGGGCCACAACCTCCAAAAAGACCTAATTTTAATGTAGAGTATATTCAGAAACGTTTGTGTGCCCACCTAGGTGCCCCAGCTGCCTACTTGAAGGTTTCCATTTCCCAGCTCAGCTCCCCTGTTTGTTTGTTTGACCCTAGCTGGGCTCTCATCACAAATTAGCAGGCTTGCTCGTTACAGCACAAGATGAATGAACACGCCAAATGCCTTCGACCAGTGCAGAAGCTCTCACCTACTTGGAGAAACTGCTCCATTTCTTATGGGAGTCACTCAGCGCTAAATGCCAACCTTTCTGTTCCCACAGCTCCTCTGACACCACAACGCATGGCAAATCTCTTCATAGTTTTCAGAACAGTTTCTGCAATAAATCTTAAAACAGCCCACTAAAACACGGCCAGTTGCTGAGGTCCCAGTGGATTCATGGGAAACTTGGTCTCTCTCTTCTAACCTTCACTAAAGAAAAAAAAATAAAAAATTACACCCTGCCCCCCCTCAAGCATGAAGGCTGCATAGAGAAAACCCCTCATAACAGCAGCCTCAAACATCAGAGAGACATTATTACGGTCTTCTGGGCTGTTATGATAGAACAGCGCTTCTTTGTTAAGGCAAATGTCAGAGGAAGACACTGAACATTTCCCTCAGACCTGAGCTTTTCGGTGTACAGCAGTCCCCAGCGAACAGCCTTGCCCACTTCATGTCACGGAAACGTGAGCTCCGGGGTGCTTCAGATGCTAGAAGCAGCTGCCGGCCAAGCTTCAAGCACTAAACAAATGTTAGTTAAAAAAAGAAAGAAATAATCATTTTGTTATCTCCCGGTACCATTGACTCATCGCTTCTGAAAACCTTCCCAGAAGCTCTGAGGATCCAACGTGCAAAACAGCCCACAGGGAAGAGCTGCGCAAGCCGGAGCTGGGGCGCTGTCAGTCATTCAGCAGCTTTGGCTTCCACCATCCCCACTATTTTTCTGTAAATATTGAATCAGTTGCTAAGGGATTTCACTGGACAATATGATATCACTCTGTTATTGCACCAGTGACTATATATCATCCCTTGAAAACAGAACAGCGTTGTTTAAACCCGAACTTAATTTCTTGTCAATACAGCTGTGGTGGGAAAGTCTTAAGAATCCACTTGGTGAGCCAGCTCCCTTCAGCTGCTGAGCCTGCCCACGGCGCCCTCTCCAACGTGAAATGCAATACCTCCCCATTACAATGGGAAACCCTGGAACGGTTAGGACGGAGCTTAGGATAAAGCATATCCTCAACAGCAAATACAATCTCTCCACTCTAAGCAAATATACAGAAGTTGATAGCAAAAGGCACGTTGCAATAATACATCGCCTCCCAAGAACAGAAGCAGATTCATGAGAAAAGCTAAACAATGGGTTTTATTCCCTTAGAAAATCTGGTTTAAGTTAATAATTTGTGATATGGGATGGATATGCATGTTGCAGACCAGAAAACACTAGACAATTATTTAATTAATGATCCTTCTCAGATACCATCCTTTTATTTGAAGGTGCTTAATGATTTTCGCAGGCTTTTTTTTTTATTTTATGAGCTTTTATCACAAACTGTCACAAAGAATAACTGTTGCTTCCCATTATAAGCTGCAAGGAGTGTGAGTCTTTCCAAGCCCCAGGAGGGAGTTTCAGTTCCCCAAGTTGGGTGAGGGGGTCTGAGAAAGTTTGGGAGCTTTTCAATAGCTCAGCGAAAGGTGGTGGAACAGCAGCGCTAGGTGACTGCCCTCCTTCCAGGGCCAGGTGCGCTGCCACGGGTACCGTCCCAGGGGAAAGGGGATGAGAGGAAAGAGCCTGGATTTCCACTCTGTGTTTCAGGCTTCTGCGCGATACCGACAGCCTGAGCTGCGAGAGGACGGGGGACGTTAAGCAGCGTCCCGTCCCATGCAACCGTGCCACCGCTGCCCTGTCTCCTTGTTGTCACAGCGTAGCACGGGTGGTCCTGCCTGTGCACCACACTGTTGAATGCTTCTCTCAACCATTCAGCTGCCTAATGCCACGGCTCCTCAGCCGTTTCTGTCAAGCAGCATCTCGTGACGCACGGAGGAATGCTAACGCTAATACCGATGCTCAAGTGGGCACATTTAAAATTCTCTTCCGCACCACCCTGTTGTAAATAAACCCCTCTTCTTCAGCCGTGCAAAGGACTCACAGAGAGAAAACAGCTGAAGTACAATGATTTCAAAACACAGCCACTCTGGGATATCGCTTAGCGATACTCACGGTGGGCCGAGGCACATCTGTGCATGTTTCTCAGGGGTTTTACAGGGCCAAAGTGTGTGAAAGTTTGCGAAAGGGCTTCTTGTTAGAACTGGAGCTTCCCCCAGCTCTCCCACCGGCGCCAGATTCCTCTGGCAAACGCTCCCGCTCCCACCCAGGGGCTGGGCTGCCCCAGCCACAGCCGCTGTCCCCTTCCTCCTCCTCCTCCAGGCCTGGCCACTGCATACCTACAGGTAGGACTGGCTTGTTTAGAGTCAGCTTGGGCCAGAGTATATATGGCAAGTCACAGATGAAGGGTACATAATTAGTGATAAACAACTTCCTAACACGACCGGCACATTTGTTCTTAATTAGCCTCTATTCACATTAAGTGAATTTATGTTACTGCTGTTATTAAAAATCTTTGCAGAGGACAATCAATACGGAGTTACAACAGCAGAATGCTAACAGGCAACGCGTTATACATGGATGCGTTTTGAAAATCCCCGTGCAGTGTGAAAATGACCTTCAAATTGTAGGAAAACAAACATCTGCATTTCCAGTGGTTGCTCTTCCCAGCAAAATGGATTTTACTGCACTTTTGGGCAGATCTCTTCCCAGTACCCCTCCCTCTAAACCATTTAACGCGATGGAGATGATTAGGATCACTAACCTGCTCAAGTAACTATGAATTTTTCTGACATTATACTCCAGGGGGAAAAAACAAACCATCACCATCACCACCAAAACCAACCCAAAGCACCAGCAGACGCGGTGTTTGAAGGGTCTGGACTCTTGCCGTGTGAGGCACGCAGCTAAGGGGGATGTGCCGCTGTTTGATTTTTGCAAAATGCAAGGTGTGACCCTATTACAGTTAAAGCCTTTTCGTTTGCCTCTCTGCTGAAGCAAAGCAGGGAGTTTTGCTGGGTGGGGATGAAAAAAAGCAACCAGAAGTCTTGCTACTGAGTCATGACCAAATGGAAAAAAATAATGTAGCTATTTCACATGCTTGGGAAGAAAATAATTTCAGCCAATGGAGACAAATCAGGATTATCTAAATTAAACACAGAGAAACTTCAGACTCCTTCTGGTATTTCTCGCGTTTAAGTGCGCAATATTGTGATGGGTCACTTCTGCAAATGTTCTACACTTGATCCAGCTTCTGCGGGTCTGGATTTCAGCACCTTGGCAACAAGATATGTTCATAACAGTAACAGGTTTTTTTCTCCCTCCAAAAAGCTTGACCACCACTTACTTTAACCATTCTCTACCAAAACAGTAATTCTTTCTACAGAGATGAACGCTGGCCAGTGTGTCAAACCCCTTCCCAGCATAGACCAAACCTTACTGGAGAAGACACACCAAGAGGCACCCACGATCTCCTGGTGCAGCACCACCGCAGAGGCTACAGCAACGGCATAGGAAAAGATGAAACACCTACTCCTTGTTGCGCTTTAGAAAGGGACAGCGGAAAAAACGGGCTACAACGTCTGGCTTCTGCAGCTTAGCAGCACTAGGGGAATCCTGCTGTATTCACCAGCATACATTCCAGATCCCAAATTAGCATACCTTCAAGAGTATTAAACAAAGATTAATTCTTGACAGACCAAGTAAATTAAATACATATCATCCTTTTTGACACGTCAAGGGCAGTACGGCAGAATATAGGTGGGCAATGAGGAGTAACATACATAAACCGACTGACTTAAAAAAAAAAAATCAATAAAAACTTAATCATGGAAGAATATAAGCAACATATATCTAATCCACTGAGATGTTCACAGGGGAATTTCACTTTCAGCAATAAACCAAATTCATTTCAAGTTAAACTAATATGGACATCTTGAATTTATTAGGGAAAATGAAAGCAACGTGAACTTTAAGTTTTCAAAAGCAAAAAGACATTTAATAAAATTTCTCTCTTTTTGCCATGGGACTGAGGGAAAAATCCAATAACATATCACCCGTGCAATTCTGATAAGTTATGGATTCTTATTTACAACGCGTTTTAGCTTTATTTTATCTTAATATTCTGTAATGATTTGCTGTCATAATTGAATTTGTCTTATTGTTAATCATTATCATAACAAAGAAAAATTATTTACTTTACAACTAAGAAAACACAACTAACTGTTGCTATTAAAGACAATCTTTGTGTACGTTGCCTGGGGCTGGTGCGACCATTACCCTCTAGTAAATAACAGGTATGGATTACTTTAATTGGCAAATTGTTTTGAAATAGGAAAAGAGGGTAAACTTTTTCTACAACAACTTGCATTGCTGGAAAAACGCTTTTGAGAAAAGCATTTTGCCAAAAGCGTCGTTTTCCAAGGGAGGACTGAACCTGAGGTATTTCAGTTTGGACAGCCTGTGAGAGGGACCCGTAGTTCAGTCCCCTCGTGTCCACCATCCCGCCTGTGGGTTTTTGGTCAGAGCGCATCCCTGGGGATGCTCCTTGCTCCTGTGGGTGAGCGGCAGAGCCTGGCAGCCCCGGCAGGCAGCCCAGCCGGCAAGAATGGAAACACCCCACAGCTCCTGGCACCACTTCCGAATAACAACACTCCGGGTTTTGGCCCAAATGTTTAATTTGCAATTAAATTTGTAATGTTCAATTTGCAGCTGAAAAGACAAATATGTTTACAGAAAACCCTGATGCAGTTTTTTCCCTGTGTTCACTGTAATATTCCATAAATTCATGCCTGTCATCAAACGACCACCAAAAAGTAGTGCTTAATAGGCTTCAGCCTGCATTCTTTCCAAGCGGGCAGCTAATGGCAAAGGCTTCTGACAAACCAGCCCTGTGCTGTACCTGCCGGGCACCTGCTGAACGCTGAGGGGCTGCAGACCGCTTGCACCCGGCTTGTCCCGTCCAGCCCAGTGCCAGGAAAGGTTCCTCAGACCCAGCTGCCTGGCGGCTCACGGGAGGACTAGAAACTGAAATCGGCGTCTCATTTCCAGCTATTAATAATTTTTTTCAACTCCGAGACTACATGTAATATTGCAATTTCTTCTTCAAAAGATGTGGTGAATGGCATGAACAGGGAACACGATCAGACCAGTGAATAAAGACTGGAAATCCCTGCAACAATCAAAGGCTGCAACGAAACACTAACAGTGATAGCAAACACTCTCCAGTCTGCGGAGCTCAGTTTTGAAACAAAGCTGACACACCCAAAGTGAGCACTGCCTACATTTAAACTCTCTTCTTTCTCAATTCTTTTTGATAGCTAGCTCTAAATTTTAGAGTATATTTATAGCATGAGCCCCCAGGAGAAGTTCTACCCATTGACAGAGCGCTGGCACAGGACACCTGAGAAAACACAGGCTACGTGCCCAGCATGCAGCGAGCTTCTACAAACACACCGCCACACCAGGACCGAGTCCATGCTTTGAAATACGGCAGTAAGAAACTATTTGGATGTCTAAACCCCACCACCTGTATTGTCACACCACGCCTGCTTGCTTCCGGACACAGCACGTCCCCGGGATGGGGCCAGAATGGTGCACGTGGGCATCCAGCCATCCCGGAGCTGCATCATGGCAGAGCCCGGTGCCGCACTCCATGGGCAGGGTGCTGCGCCTGGCTGTGCCGGCATCGCCACGCAGGCACAGGGCCACCCACAGCCCCTGCCCAGTTCAGGGCTGGTCTGCGCTTGTCTCGGAAACCCTGTGCTGCTCTAAGAGACATCTGCCATCCCAGAGACCCAGCCTTTCCAAGTCATTTGCTCAGCCCCACTTCGACTGCATGTTTATCTTTTCTGTGAAAATAACAAGAAAGCTTAAAAAGAAGCCATGAAAAAAGCCTTTTCCTTGGCTGCAAGGAGAGCCCTGCGTGAATAGATCCACCAGAGGTGTAAACAGCAGGTTGCGCACCCAGTGTTTGCTTTTCATCTCAAACAAGGAGAGTGTGCTTAGTGATGAAGGAGGCCGAGCACCGACTTTTATCCAGCCACTACTGATCTCCTGATTTCTCTTGCACATCCTGAACCGCCTGAAGGCAACGTAGAAAACCCCACAAAAGGCGTAAGGTACATCATCCTCAAAGCAGTGTTTGTTCCTCTCGGAGTTGTCTCACGCTTTCTTCCCCCACCGGTCCCTTCCTCCACGCCCTTCTCCCCCCTCTCCCATTGCTCCGCAATTTATTTTGTTTCTTCAAAAACATACTCCCTACTGTGAACATGTCTACGTGGAGCTCTAGTGAGCTACCAGGTTATCTGACAGATACTCTCTTATTATAGGTCTTCCATCCACCTTGTCTTCCCATACTGTCACGGCACATCCTTCCATGGAAGGCAGTACGGCATTACCTCCGTGTCACGAAATGCCTGGCACGTGTCTGGGTGCCATAAGAAGTAAGGATTTTTAAGCACCACATAGCTGCAGGACAAGCTTACCTTCCGCATCTGTTCAGATGCAGTCACAAACACCATATTCTCATTCAAAAGGTCCCAGTGCTTCAAGATAGACACTTGGGAAGCGCCACGGGGCTACCTGTGCTCCCAGCACCACCCCACCCAGCTTCTCACGTTAAGCAGCGCTGCGCTTCACCACGGAACCGGTATTTATAGCCATACTTGTCTCACGTTCTGCAGCCATTCAGTCCTGGAGGCTTTGGTTAGGGCTTGCCTCGACTTCTGACACCACGAGAACAGTAAAACCTTGTTTAATATTTAACAGATGCCTTAAAAGAGAACGGGCACCTCCCTTCTTAAGCACCGGGGGCTTTCTGCAGGGCAGGGGTGGCCTTTCCCTCCTGCCATGCGGGAGGGCTGGCTCAGGGACCTGGCCTTTTGGAGGAGCTTTCAAGGAGCATCACACGCACAACTCAAAGTTAGTATTAAAATGCAAAACTATCTCAGCGCAGGGGAGACCTTAGAAAACCATCTTCTGCAGTCCTCCTCGAAGCTGGTAGTGAGAAATTTCCTTAACTTGTCTCTTCTCTGTGGCTGCTTATTAAGAAAAGAATTACCATGGACTTCCTGTGGAAGAAGGAGAGAGCATGACCTGAATAAAACAGGTGTCCCAAAGTGGTCTTTCTACAGACTCTCTGAAGAATACTTTTTGGGCTCTTCATAGCCTAGACAGGCCCATGCTCCAGCGCAGAGGAAAGCAAGGAGGAGAATCTATAGCCAGAAGCAAAAAGAAAAAAACTTAAGGATCCTGAAAAGAACCTTCACGATTACATGGAGCTATTTCTGCGCAGAATTAGCAGACTTGCCAAGGATAGCACAAAGGGGAGAGCAATTCTATTTGCTCACTAGCTAGAAAAAATTCAGATGAATGCAGTGCTATCACAGGGTGATGACCAAATATTTCTCATTCCAGCAGTAAAGGTAAAACAGTAACAACCGAAATAGCACATTTCAAAAAAAACCAACAACCCCCAAAACCTCAGCCACGTGGTATCTGAGAGCGCTAAAACTGCTGCAGCTTTTATAGTTACTTTTAGTAACCCATAAAACACCGGACAAATTTCAGAAGAAGAAAACTGTGAACATTGTACAAATTCCGAGAAGGTAAATGAGCAGCTACAGCTCCGCCAGCCTGATGGCAGTGCCCTGCCTGACACGGCGTTTGACTTGCAAGAAATTAAAGCAAGATGGTAACTTGCGTGCAGCCTGTCAAACCCACTTAATACAGGGAATTGCCTACAAACAGCTCTTCTGCCAGGTAAAAACTCGTGATAATAGCCAGCGACTAGAAGGTTAAAGAGGATTAAGCCACGCTTACTAATTGTGAGGGTAAAACCAAGCCGAATCACTCGCTCTACAAGCTACACCTGAAAGGCCCATCACAAGAAGGGTGAGCCCAGCCCAGAACGACCAGGGTTTTGCGGGTGAACGCAGGGAAAAAAAAAAGCAGCTCTCCCTTGCCTCTTAGTCTGGTCACTGGTCATGCCCAAGCGATGGGGTCTGGACCACATCTTAAAAACCCCACATGCCCTGCTGCAGAAAAGAGCTAACAGCACAGAAAGGTTTGCGGGCTGGGAGGATGCCGGAGGGAGGATCCTTTGGCCTCTTTATACCCTCTTTAGTTCCCTAAGCTGCTTCTGAAATGCCGTTTCTTTGTCCTAATATTCTTCCCCATTTGCATTCTCTTCCTTAAGTCTTCTAAGTCTAAATTTTTCGCTCTCTTTTGTCTTTCACATGGATCAGTTTAGAAATTGGTTGCGGTATTCCCACGTACAACACTGCGTACTGGTGAGCTAAATCCTACCCTACACTCTGTATATCTCTTCCTACACCTACAATTTCATCCTAGAAAATCAGTTCTCTTCTTCTGCAGACCACAGTCAGCCAGGTTCTCGCTGTTCCCAGAGGTGGATGACATTGCTGATGTGTATGTATTACATACAAGCAGAAATCGATGCTGTCTGCTGTACATCTGGATCAATATCATGGAAATAAAAATGGATTCTGGATGTATGAATAAAAAAAAAAAAATATATGACAAAAAAGAAACCAGAAAATCTTTAAAGAAACTCATAAAATGAAAGGCAGAAAAAAGCAGCAACTCCACCACAGAAATACCTAAATTTAATTGCAGTGCAACTATTTTTAGATACCCCATTTTAGTCACTAACCTGCGCTTATTTGAACGTGGGTTTTGGTGGTTTTTCTTTTAACTGTCTGTGGAAGCTTTTTGGTCAGATATAGCAACAAGCACTCACCACAGTAATTTTAATTAACAAGCTCTAATAAATTTGCACATGTTGCAATATACAGCTCTAAAAATACACGTGGTGCATCCCCAAGACCGCGGCCGGGCTGCTGCGCAGCGAGGCTCCCCGGGAGCCATGGGCTGCCCTTTGAACATCAAATCCAACCCCGACGCCGGCACCCGGGCGACGTCCTCCCACCCAAAAGCTGCCTCCGGCTGCCGCCCAGCCCCAGTGCTGGTGCCCCATTTTGCCCACCATGTCCAGAGGCTCCCACAGGCCTGACGCTGTACCCACCTCTGCACAGATACACAAAACGCTCCCTTTTTTGGGTTCATCTCAGTCATTTTGGCTAGAGCCAAGCTGTCAGTCAGAGGCCAGACTCGGCGCTTGGCAGAACCACAGTTTGGCAGCCGTGTCAAAGAGGGGGAAAAATAAATCTCTCTCTTGTCAAAACCTTCCAGTTCCCACTGAAATCGTTCGTTGCAGTGATGGTTGCCCCCATTATTTTTTTTTTTAACCTTTAAAAGGCTGTTCAGTCTCAGTGTGGGACACTGAGCAAGAACAACGGGAACAGATATGTTTTTCCCCAACTCTGATAGTCCCCTGCCCCAGACCTGACTCCCTTTCCTATGGGAATGTCACCCGCTTCAGTCGAGGGCATCAAACGAAACGGAGACACAAACCCCACTCGTTCCTCCCATCCCACACCCTGTTCCCAGATCTGGTCCCAATCTCCCGGGGCTGAAGTGGTCCCACTGACATCAAAGAGACGGGTGCCAGAAACAGGAGCTTAACAGGATTAGTTTTGTATTTTCAAGCAAACCATGGCACAAAGATGCAAAGCTATACGGAGAGCAGCTTTCCTGGGGACAGCCTTTCCAGCATGGATTTTCCACGGCTGCCTGGTGGGTACCCCAGGCCCTGCCAGCACGGCAGCCTCACTGCGTGCTCCCAAATCCACCGAGCTAGCCTAGGGATTTGAACCGGCCGTGCATCTGAAAAACGCCAGGCCAGAGGCAGGGATGGGGAGAAGGGAGCAAATCCTGCAGCGGGGCAGTGGCCGACAGTCGGGTGTGCAGCCCGGGGAACAGGCATTACCGAGATGTAAGAAAATTCTTTAATAGCGCCTGGGCAAAATAAAATTGCCTGTGATATGCAGATGGTCAATTGAGATTGGATAATGGTAACGTGGATGATCTCTGCTCTATGTGGCGTGCACACAGCCAGTCAGCGCGATACCCACTGGGGCTTCTCTTTTTCAAAGACAAGAAGGAATGATTTCAGGTGGATATTATTTCTTATACATACATCTTTCCCATCACAGTTATTTTAGAGGTGGTGTTGGTCACTTATCTTTTCTCCCACAGTAAATTGTTACTCATTTCAAGGGAAGCACACGGAAAAGGGTATAACGTACTTACCACATAGCAGAAATATCCAGCCATATCATCACGGTTAAGTATTTAGAAGCACTAAACTATAAACGAGAGAGCATCAACATGTGCTGAACAGAAACAGGACAGCTGCTGCTAGGTTTTGTGAACCTTTCCATGGTTTGGAAAGCTTCAGTGAATTACACCCTGCACAGACAGCAACAAGTTCGCAAAAGCTTTTTCTGTGCTGTACATTGTGCTGGCATATGGGAATGTTATACCGATGCTATTAGCCAAGACTCTTTTGACATGATGTAAAGCATCTAATAATTATACAGCAAATATGACGAGACGGAATTGAACCTGATCTCAATTAGCAACCAGAAGTATCCTTCCAACTGAGATTAATATTGATTAAACCATAACAAGACTGGTACTTGCCAATAAGAGCTCTATAAAATCAAGGAAAGGTGAGGCCAACCTCTAAGTTGGGAGCACTTTGTCACTAGCTGAAAAGACAAGCGATTCTCCTATGGCCTAATTTGTCCTTTTCAAAAATGGAAGTTTGGCTCTGTATAATTCAGGAAATTACAGTCATTTCAGCGGACAGTCAGACTGGCCAGGAGCCCAGAGCAGAGATCAACAGCCTTCAGGAGACGGCTCTGTTTTCTTTTCAGCGTTCCCTATTCCTGGTACAGTATTAATCACATCAAATCCCACTCCTCTCTCCCTCCCCCCCCCNAAATATAGGCTTGTGCTTTTTAATTTCCCCCCTTGCACCAAATTAAGGTGGATATTTTGGACCTGAACAAATATATTGGATTTATTGGCTCTTCCCCCGAGTGAGGTATAACAGTTCCACCAGTCCAATCCTACATTTCCTTTACATGGAAGTGATTGGATTTATTACTAGCCATTTTTAGATCCTATTAAGTCAAACCATAACAACTAAGCACCCTTCAGGGCTTACTGCAGATTATAAAATGCTGCTTGAAAAACAGACATGCAAGGGTATGAGAGGCAACAATACAAAGCTTACAACAAATCTTGTTTTCAAGATTCTTGATCCTATTTAAGTAATGTTTTAAAATGTTCAGGCCAACTTCAGCAAGCTCCTATACAGCTCCTGAAACACTGAGTCCTGATATTCTTCAAAATGTAAAAATACATATAGATAGAATGTTAAGTGGCAAGTACCTGTTAAAGCAAACTTTTTTTAATAAGTTTTTATTAGTACTTTTCCAATAAAGAGCTACTTGCAAAGAACAAAGACCAAATGTGACAATTATTAATTACTTTACAATGAGGGTAGGGGACAAACAAAGCCTGGGAACCGCTCCACACTAACAAATCTTAGCTTGGGAAAGGATTTATGCCCATGTTCCTAGGCTGCTCAAAACAGAAATGCTTCCCTAAAAAGGGGCTCACGTGCTCTCCAACGCAGCAGCCACATGGCCCTGGCCAGGGAGCACAGCCACAGCACTTCATTACCATGAGCTGCTCCCAGATCTGCTCCACGGTACGCGCTGAAAGACAGACCTTGTCTGTCCTGGTGAGGAGATGTTTATAGTTCATTAGGTGAATAGAAAAAGGCACTGAGAGTCCAGGAGAAAGAGGCAACAACTTTTCCAGGCTAGTACTGGAGAGATCAACTCCAAATGCAAATTAATAAATGTTAACTCAAAGATATATCAGGCCAGTAAGCTACAGACACAGCCAATGAGTATTATCTCATCAAGGCACTTTTCTAGCCATTTGAAATTTCACCTGTGCACAAAATTGCAATCCTTCACATCCAACAGCAGGCAGAAATCAGCCTAACGTAGTGAGGATAAGAAAACATAATGCAGAAGCTTATTAGGAAGCACACAAGTATGTCTCCAGCAGGCCATGACAGGAGAGCATCAGGAAGCCAAGACCCACCCAGATGCTTTTTTCATTGGGTGCAGCCACTGTGACTTCTGCAGGTTACGTGGGACAATGGCATAATACCAGCACAGCGACACCCAAGTGCTACAGCGTTGTAAGAGAGCAGTAGCTGCCCACGGATGCACTCATGATCGCTAAGCCTCTAATCCCAGCTTTGGTTCCTTTTTCCTGCCATAAGCACAAACACAGCTAGAATTAATCACTGTTTGCAAAGTTAAAGGTTGCTTTTCTTCTCGCTGTTTAGGGTCTGCCTTAGGTCACGCATAGGGCTAGGGCATGGGTGAAGACACGGGCCAGACCCCCTTCAGAGCCTGGCACCCCCTAACGCACACTAAAGCCCATAGCAAAACCAATAGTAATACCATGGTGATAAAAACTGCAGCATCTACCTACTCAGCAGTGGCTCTGACTCAGGGGCTACTCTTGCCTGTCTTCTGGATCCCCCTCCGAACAGACCCTTACACCCCCCTCTGCGGCACCTCTGCCCATCCCGGCTGTGCTCTAGCCCAGCTCCCAGCTCCGCAGTCTGTTCTCACTCACCTCCTCCCTCTTCTGGTACACTGTTCCCCCATCCCCTCTATTCTTCCCTTGATATCAGACGCGTTGAGGAGAAGCCCTGGCCAGATAGCCACGGGCTGGACAGGACAGTACCTTCTCTTGAACACTGGCCAAGCTGATACTCATTCACATTAAGATCCTTCTACTTTGCTCTGGAGTTCAAATGGGCATTTTGGCCACCACAACTGCAGCTGATTTCCAATTCAGGTCACCTTCACATCACGACGACAATCAGGCTTCAGTCATTAGGTCCACCGGCATTAATGATCCCTTTGTAACTCTTCTGGATGTTAATACATTGCACACTCCTTTGTTTGGATTATCTCAATGCATCCCATTTCTTGTTATTATAGAAAGTCAAGAAACATAACATGAGCAGGGCTCCTAAAAATGAGATTTATGCCCAGCTGCACTATGCAAGCAGAGTTATGGTGCAGAGAAAATTACAGGCAATAAATAAACGTGTATACAGATAGAGGATGTCTTTTAATACATATCTGCAAAACATTCTTTGGAATGCTTAATGAGAAACCTATTTCTGGTCTTTTAAAACCATTTACTTAAGACTTAGTGTGCTCTGTACTTAACTAGGGTTAGTGGGCCAGCAAACACAGCATTTTTCACTTCCATTTCAATGGATTCCAGCAGAGGCAGATATTTTCAAACATCACATTTGCAAAACAGTGCTGCTATTAAACCTGTAAGACAAAGCAATTGCATCACCCGCCCTAGAAAATCTCAGTGTCGTTTGGTATGCCACTGGAAGTGCAGAGGGACGGTGGGCATCCTTCCAAAGTACAGGTTGCACCTCTAAATCCTCTTTCACTCACCCCACAAGCTTCTTTATCTGATTCTCTGGGATCATGTAACACTTCTGGAGCTGACCTTCAAAAAATGGGCATAGCCAGGCATCTACAATAATGTTTTTTCATCCTTGCATTCCACGGTCTTACAAAGCAGGGTCATGTGGACAGACTGGGCTAATTTGATAGAACTGCCTACTAAAATAACAGCTGATACTCAAAGATGATCTGAGAAATACCGTCCAGCAAGGTTCACTCCCCACTGCTGCCCCCTCTCACCCAGAAACTGCCCAGGATTAATGAGCATCTCTTGCTCTTACCACTGTCTCGTGGCTCCAGAACAGGTTTCTACTACTCTGGCAGGACACCCCAGCACCCAAGATGGACAAAGACCAGGATAAATCATGTGCCTTCAATGCTTATGCACATGCAAACAGCAAGGAAAGCACTGCTACCTCTCCACCAGCGTATCTGTCACACAGGAACATCATAGCATGTTTCACAGTTAGCAGAAGTCTAAACGTACTCACTTAAGTCAATACACAGGTCAGTAGTACACAGTGCGGTCAATAAAGAAAGTGAAGACGTGGAGAAAGCCCACAGATGACAGACAATAAGCACAAGAAAGAGTAAAACATGAGGATGCAACATCCTGCTAATTTCACAACAAAGAAGAGGTGCCTTCGAGAGCTAAAACAGGCAACTAATAAAAACTGACATATTTAAGTTGAAGATGATATCATGAGAAACCTAAAGACTCCCCATGCATCAAGAAAATGAGCTTGAAAAAGCAATGACTGGTTGCGCCAGTAATTTATAATCTCTCAGCTGCTGAGATTGTGAACAGTGGCACTTTGTAATCTTATAGGGAAAGCAGCTCGAATGCCATCTGGTCATATATTTCCGGCCAAGATCATTTAGTGGAGCCTGTAATGAAAAAAGCTGCGCATCCTCCTAAAAATCCGAATTATGCCAGCTGTGCCACAGTGTCACTTGTGTTTTCAAGGAGAAGGACAGCTGTCACTCCCTTTCTCTGAAGATAGGAAGCAGACTGCCTCTCTTAAGAGACCTAATTTTTCTTGGATCGCCCTCAATTATCTTACCTGTCACTAGGAAGAGAAAGGGGGAAGTCCCTGTTAACAGGTTTTGTTTGATTTTTGCTGACATATATACAGCCCTCGGTTTCTGTACCCACCTTGCTGAGCGACTGTGAAGAAGGTGATATTTGTACCTTAACTCTAACCTGAACTAAAGCCAGTACAAAGAGAGTATGGGCTCTACAAGAATCGGCAGACCTGCCTTGGCATAAAACCACTTTGAGAGAGGGTGCAGTTAAGCTCGTCATCTTCACCTCTCCTAACGAATGAGACATTTCATATTTTAGATATTACCTCAGCAACTTACTGCCAGTTTTAAATTGCTCTGTCATCTCAGGTTAGCACTCATCATTCATACTAATGTAAACTAAACGGTACCTCTCCTGAAATAGGTGGAAAAAAATGGGATTACAATGAGGGCTGCAGGGCATGAAATTTCTGATCCGTGAGCAACTAATTGTTGTAGGTACTTCTTGGTACTTCCGTCCACCGAGCCATCAATTTGAAGCCGTATATTTGCTATTATGTTATTTTAAGGTCAAATCTTGTTTGCCTTAAGCACACAACTACTCCCGCTGGCTCCAAGGGGTTATTTATGAAAGCAAATATATACAACCTCAAATGAGCCCCAAAAGAGATACCACCACCGAATCATCTATAGCAAAGCTATTCCCTTCCAGGACACAAGAGCTAAGAATGCACCTTCAAAACCACGGCCCATCTAGACTCTTCCACCCGCTCACAAAGAAAAGCAGCAGCGGGGAGAATTATAGCCCAATACTTGGTGTGACAGGAAGGAAATAGCACTGGGAAATGCTTATTTTAATGACAGAAAAATATTTGCCAGGCTTGGGCTTAGCAGCAGTAGAAATGTTATTACTTTCCAAGCTGGAAGAGGAAATATTTCAAGGGCTATTTTTTGACACCTTCACTGTGCCTTGATTTCTGCATCTATTAAGAAAAAGGCTATATAGCCTGTGCTGTGGATGCTTTGCAAATCTTTGCATACAACTCCATTTTATAAGGCTGTAGTGTGATAGATTTGTATATAATTTCCATCGGGCTGAACAGCTACCAAAAGTGAATGTATACGAAAATATTAAATTCCTCTTGGTTTTGTTTCCAGAATTAATGCTAAATTCAATGCCGTCTTCATTTTATTATTCTTCAGAGTACATGGAAGCAAGACAGAAAAGCACCCCATGAAGCACCGCTGTGTAAAGATGTCTGACTGCATACCGTTTCCTTCCTAATGCAAGAGTTTGTCAGCCTTTTCCCCCAAAATATCCTTAAAACGGTAAGAATATAGAGAGCTTAATTTCCTAGAGATTTGCAGTTTCATCTTCCCAGCATGCTTATGTTGAGTGAAATCCATTTACAAATACCATCATTGCAAGCACTTCAAAGTCTAGGAACTGTCTTTTAATTGTAATTACTGTGCCTGTCTTGGGCCATGCTGAGCCTCCCTTCAAACGCCCACTGATTTTGGCGGGACTGCGGAATACTGAGCAATGACACCGGCGAGTACCTCTGTTACACTGCTCTGAAATTAGAGAAGAACCAGTATTTCTGTGCTGTAAAGTTCCAGTAACCCAGACAATCATGGCAAGCGCAGTAAGTGAATGGCTTTGAAGGATGAACATTTACAAATGTGGGACCATCTAGCTCTGGAAAATTACCTCTCAGGGTTATGATGATGTACTTTAGCTTCTCCCTCATTATGTGCAGGCCAGTTTTTAGTCTAATTTCTGGGTTCAGGGCTTTCTGAAAAGAAATAGTCATTCATTTTAATCTTGGAATAAAGAGAAATGAGAGAAAAGAAAAATGAGGCAAAGACACATCTAGAAAAATGCTTCTTAATATGGATTTCTCCTGGCTATTGCTTATTTCTCAACTGCTCCTCTTTAATAGAGCCCATCTCTGTTTTGAACACATAATGTTATCCTTCCTCTATCCTACTCCTTCCATGCATAATAAAGTGCATTTAAGGTACTTATATGGCTGTTGTGACTAAAGGACGTGTGCACCTTTTTAGTCTATCTATCTTCATAATACCTGTGGGAGCTGGCAAAGTCCTATTACAGTCTCAGGCTCAGAACATCAGAGATATTTAGGGGCCTGCCACTGAGATAAATGGGATTAGCTGCCCCATGGCTTTTCTGGCTCAGAGCCTCCACTATGTCCCTAAAATCACAAAGGACATCTTAAATGAAGCAGAGAACCACTCTTAAGAGTCTCGCTCCCTAGGCTGGGGGGGCTCATTTCTGGACCAGCTTTTCCTTTTTGATTTAGTCTTATGTTGCTAATGGATAAAGATATTAGATAAGGTAAAAATCATGTCATTATCCTCTTCTGTCTGCGCACATCTTTGTTAAAAGCTTTCAACTGTTGGTGTACGCTGGCTACAACCGCTTTGGTATACTCTGCTTTAAACCAGCTCAGTTTTCCCTCCAAAGGCTCCGCGTAAAAGTTAACAAATAACTACCAAATCTCTTATTTAGCTCAACATTCCAGATTTCTTTCCCTACACAGCAGCAAACAGACTTTCATTGCCCTTTGCACCTGCCTTTGTTCTGCAGAAGCACTGGTGAGCAAAACCCGTGTGTGCTCAGGTGAGGGCTGGGCGGCTGGGCAGTGGCTGTACACACGCGCCCTGACCACCACGGCCGGCTTAGAAAGGAAATTTCCACCTTTCCTGAGGCGCTCCACCAGTTCCCTGCCCAATTTGGAGCAACAGACGTACAAAACACACAAGCCACCTACTCACAAGGCACAACAGAAGCGGCGTAGCTCCTGTCCTCCATGCTTGGGAATTTGTCTAAACATACTCTGCTTACGAACACAGGTAGCTATTTTGAACGTTAAACTTCCCAAAAGCAAACAGCGAGCCGGTCTGACACAAGCTAACAGTACACAATTTTCCTAAAGAAACAAAAACTCGCTGTCTCAAAACTGGGCTTCATCCAGGCACCTTTGGGTGGTCAAAACAAGCGGCTACCCTGAGCCTCCTGCCGTGGCAGGGTTACCGCAACGGCGCTCCTGACGCAACGGCTCTACCACCGACAGTGCCCAAATATTCATCAGGACAGTGCGGGCGGAATATTTTTTCTTACTGCAACCACAGGAAGACATGATTTTTTCCTCCATGGTCACTAAAGAGCCCGGAGTAACCCCAAAATACTGTTCCGTCCTAATTGCCACGGGCACACGCCTTTGAATAAAGAAAAGACGGTATTTTCCACTTCCTCAAAGCAGTTACTCTTAAGATATGCGTTACTTCAATCTTTCCAGGATTTAAATTAAGCCAAGTATTAAATCATCCAAAGCTAACTACCTGAACATTTTCAATGTCTTTCAACATCTTAAAAACAGACAGTCTTTGATGCTCGTTACTTTAAAGCCACAAAATTTTGTCTGGAAATTGACCACTTAAATTCCTTAACGTGGAAATTGAGAAGAAAAAAAAAAGTCTATTTCCAGACTCTAATTAATACTTTATTATTTAGCCCATATGTGAAAAGCGTCTTTAGCCTGTTAGATGGATTTTTATATTAACTTGAGGTTCTCTAGGACGTTAAAAACAAGGGGGTTGTATTAGGCTTACAAACACAACAACCGTGTTTGCACGTGTGTTGGGGGTAGGAGGGAGGAAGATGAGAACTCCCTCTATAAAGCATTATACTGGGTTTTTGGACTTGCACTGTTCATTTTGTCTGAGAGGTTAACATGCTAGCACAGCCACAATGGCAGTCCCTCAGAGCACGAACACAGGTCTTGTTCACCAGATCAGCAATTCCTGTAAATAAGAAATTACAAATCGTTCCTTGGATATTAGTTTTGCTAATTTGACAGTGTTGAAATATGATTTTATTCCTAATAGAAGTTCAAAATGTGACTGCTTCCTTGCCCAGATTGCCTGTTTGCAGCAATCTGAAATGGAAGTATTTTATCAGCTTAGCTTAACAGAGTGAATTTCTGTTACCAGAAGAAAAAGAGCTTCCAGTATCCGATTTCAGGTTCCAAATTGTTTCAGTTCATTATGAATCTCTGGAAGTATGGAGAAAATGTACTCTATTTCCAGCTTAACACTGCTACGAAATACCCTAAATCTGCAACTCCACAGATAAACGTCTGGGTTTACATACAAAGAAGACAAAACTCTAGTGAAATAATTAGCAAGATTTACTGCAGCGCTATGACTGCAGGGGAGAACTGAGAAGATTTAAATGTGCTGTTGGTGGCTGCTGCTTCCTGGGTTGCTTGGGAAGCTTCTGGTGCAGAACACAACAAATATCAAACAGCCCAATTACCGTGATGAAAGTGCTCAGTCAACGCGCTGTGACCCATCGCTCAGGTCTGGCAGGGAAGCGTGTTATTCATATTGCGGTTTGTGGTCTGCACAGATATCGCCCGCTATCTCAAATGCCTGTCCTTTCAAAAATCTATTGCACAATAGAGACCTGCAAGTTTTACGACAGCACAGATTCCAATCTTTTTTGTTCTTTTAATGAAAATTACTCATCATGCTTGTTTTTTTAAAACGGAAAAAGACCAAACCTAAACCGCGCCTGCTGACACAGTTCTGTATACCACTCCTAATTCCTTCAAATGTACTTTTTATGTTTGCAAGAAATATTCCTTTTCTGTCTTTGCTGATATACCCCCGTCTATCCCCTAGATGTCCAAGCACGACTGCTGCTGCTGAGGGCCATTCCCTCCTGACCGCTGTCTGCCAGCATCTCCCTTCTGTGCGCTCAGGAATATGCCTCTAAAAACCCCGAATGGAGGGTGTGCAAGTGTTACCAGGTTATTTATATATTCTCCTGGTGTTAAGCTACCCCTATCTTCAAAGCAGAGTCACCAGCCACAGAGAATCCTTCTGATCTGCAAATGCAGAGCGTGCAAAGCAGCCAAATTCTCAGCCCCGATGCCCAGGAGGGACAGCCTGTTAAAACTCAGCCTCTCCAGCTTCTTCACACCTAAGTCTTGAGGTGGTTTTTCCACACAATGTCCACTTCAGCGGCCATGAAAGTGCCCCTCCAGCAATTTCAACAGCCTCTGTATCAGATCCTTGCCATGCGTCACGTTTATTTAAACAGAAAGGAGATTTACACTCAATAAGAAGGGCCATGGGACTAGGAGCGTGTCTGCTCGTTTAGGAATGAAGAGCAGAGATCCTGGGGAAAGAGTTGCTGCGAGGACAGGCCAGTTTGTTTCAATAGCCTTTTTTTGGTGGTGCTAATTTCTGCCTGTTGCGGGGATAAGTCAAAGATGCCCCAAGAGGGATGCCTGGCCGTGCCAGTCAGTGCAGGATGAGGCATGAGCTTCCTCCCCATCCCTGCGCCCCACCAGCTCCCACGCTGAAACAAGGGCAGCGGCTACCAGGACCACTGGCCCCCGGCACTGCAGTCACTTCATGGCCTTACATGTATCCCTTCTTTAATAAGTCTCGCCACAGTGCTTACCCCTGGTCTAATAGAGACATTTATTCCCACAGCGGTATTTCTGTTCTCTCAGCAGCTGGGTTTGATGAGATGACTTCTTGGGGTGACTCATCTTCCACCCTCAGTTCACCCGGGCACAGCCCTGGGGCAGCTGTTATCTGGGCAGTGACAAGTAGGATCATAGCAAGCAAGTATTTCACATTTCGTGCTCTCGTTACCTCCTCCCTTCCCTTTGGAGATGCACGAGGCAGGTGCCCATCGACCCTCTGCTACGGACACCTCCAGCAAAAGTGGCCCCTGCTGCTGCCACAGATGCTTCCACCTCCTCCAGAAGCACTACTGACCTCAGCATCGCTGACCAAAGAGCTCCCAGCTCGGGGGCAGCATACACAGCCCCACCAGCACTCAGAACAAGTGAAGAAAATGGCCCCAAAGAGCTCAGAGAAAGCTGCAGCTATGGCAAGGAGATGGCTGTGAGCCCTACAGGCTCGCGCTCTCAGCTCGGTAACTACAGGCTCAAATAACAGATCATCGGATCCTGTAAACTCATTTCTGTTACCTCCGCTGACCAATGGTTTCTTTCCCTGTTTTACACACAGCAGACAAGGGCTTGTTCTATTTTCTTTGGCCCCAAGAGATAAAATTTTATATTTGTTACTGTGTATTTAATTTTCTGGGTTTCTTTCAGAATGATATAGTCTGTCACAGCTTTATTCCCCAGTGCAAACCTGAAAATCATTGGGCCATGTCCTAACCCAGTTACATCAACTTATTCAGTGTCAAAACTTGGCTCAGTTTTACAGAAAAGGCTCTTCAGTGAGTCAGCTTCCCAGTAAATCTTCAGCGTTGTTAATCCACAGGCGGATCCTACTCTGGCGCGATACACGTACGGTGTTTTCCTTGGCTAGGAATAAAACAGAACTGCTCCAGACAGACTGCTTCAGCTGCATAAAATGTCTCGATTAGCATTTCTTGTTTTGTTTTCAGAAATAAGAGTAAATAACAATAGACTCCAAACCTCTCTCTCGTTGATAGCCGAAGCTGGCCTGCATAATTAAAGGTAATTGCTAGCTTCTTAACAGCTTGGCGTTTTCCACTGCACCTTCTAGAGAAGAGAAAAATCCAGACCGAAGAACTATTGAATTGTGAATGTTCGTTCAGCATTCTCAGTGGGCATTTTCCTCTTGTATTTAAGCCAAAACAGTAAGTGACATAGGCAGGAAGCATAGAGAGCAATTGCTTACCGGTGACCAAAGGTAAGAAAGGTCAAACGTTTATTTCCTAAGTTGCTTCTATGCGTGCAGTGCCCAGAATCTTTTAATTATATTTCATGGTACTCTGAACTCGTACAAGGACATAAAATATATTTATAGCTCACTTAAACTCTCGGTAATGAAACAGCCATCCTACGCAGGACCTCTGCTAATCAACTGAAGACTTTCTGTGCGTTAACTTTAAGAATGCAAAAAAGCACTTGTTCGTTCTCCAACAGAAATGCTTATCACAGCTTAAAGGCAACAACAAAGAAAAGCTTTTTTTTGTTCCTTAGGTAACAGTTTGAGTCTGTATCAGTTCACCCGTGATGTCTGAAGTACAAAAATACAATTTCACTGGCAATGCACATTTATTATAACTGTTATTATAGTGCTGGAAGCTCTCAACCACACTGTGCCAAACACCGAAGAAACATATAATAAAAAGATCACCCCTCTCTAAAGCTTTTCTTGTCTAAATATGTAATTTTCTCTCTTTTAGACCACAACAAAAAAAAGGGGTAATCAAATAAAGATTTCACTTAACTAATCATACTTGATGCAAATTTCTGATGAGCAGACTGAAAAGCTCCCGGTCTACTCTGCTCCTGTAATTATACACCTCACAGCAAACTCACCTTACACACCGTACATGAATCTTCCGTGCTGGGGATCTGCTTTAAGATGAATTTTGGGGAAGAAGATCAGCCCAACACGTTAACTGTTTCTAAGGCTGACGTGAAGGCGAGGTGTCGGTGCTTTACAACGGTACCAGCTAGCTGCCTTTGCTTTTCTCTTTGCCCCTAGGAGCTGGTGGGCTGCGATCGTGGGCAGGGATGCAGGCTGGCCCTGCGCTCGGGGATGCGGCTCCTGGGCCAGCGGCACACATCTGGGCACCCTACAAAGCAGGGAAGGGGGCTTCCAGAGCACTGGGCTCCTGAACTGGCCGCTGCTGATTTGATGCTACAAACCAGAATCTCTGGGGTGAAAGTGGGGCCTTACATTACATTCGTAACGAATACGGTCAAGTCTCACATTATAATTGCAAAGCCAAACATCACCATACTGAGGGAAAGGAAAAAATTCAAGTTGCTGGTGAAACCTTAATTCAGCTCCCTGATGTGCGCGCATTATGATACAATCTTTAATTAGCCTATGAGGAAATTAATAACTATGTACTGAGCACAGAATTTGGCCACTGTACAGTAAATAATGCAACACGCTCCACAACGAATGATGATGATTCAGCAGACATCATTTATCATATGCCCTGCAAGAGGCAAGGGGCCTGTGAGAAAAAAAAATAGTCTAGGATCACATCATTAGAGAGCGAATACGAATAGTATATCTGTGCCAGAGAGGGAGGCACGAATTAAGACTGCACAAGAAATATCAGTTCCAGTCTTTCACCTTCTTGTTTTTCCGTGACGGACTATGCAAACATGAAAATATTCAGTGTTTCTTATCTGTTTCATACAGCAGACATGGTCAAACAGCAGCTGAACTGTGTACCAGGTTCAGGGACCTGATGATGACAGGTCGGGCACTACCAGGAAGGTAAAGGCGCTCCGGGGCTGGGCTTCACCCCGACCTGCAGGGAGCCTGACACGGCGAGGGGATGAGAGGAAAGCTCACCCGGCTCGGCTCAACCTGACTCCTCCAAGTCCTCTCCAACCTGACTAAAAACTGCTGCCACAGACATAAAAAGCAGAGGATGCCAAATCCTGCAGAAACAAGAACAATTCTACGCCTTTCAAAGAGCTCCTCAAGACGGACAAAATTCAGGTTTGAAATAGCCGTGATTTTTCGGAGCTGCGGCAAATGCATGCCAGGCATTTAAAATACCGGCTGTTTTTGTGATGGGCACAGCCAACCACGTAGCCTTCCTATTCACTCGAAAGTGGGAAGGAGGAGGATCAGTCGGTGCTCCCAGGCTCTTGATGCCAGCCAAAGCGGTGAGCCTTGGAGGAGGAATGCTACCTCTCTACCGTTATTAATTGGGAGCCAAATTTGGAGAGCAAAGATACAGGCAAGTCCTTGATTTACAGTGAACCAAGACAAACAGGATGCTCTACTTCTGCCCTCAGATGTCACAAATAGAGCACAAAGCAAACAAATTACGGCTATGTATTACTCTTAGATATTCCCACCTAAGCCCTTGCTTCTCCTGCGACCAAGAGGGCAGGAGCAGAGCCGTGGGCACAGACAGGCGCATTAGGACAGAGTAGAAATCCTGCTCTCAGGAAAGTAAATTCCAGCCATTTCACCCACCACAAGTTTACTACATGCTGCCGCGCAACACTTTTATTGGCATTCATTACTCCTTAAGGACCAATTTATTCATTTTTAGCAGCATTAAAACAGAGGATGCATTTTTACAAGTGAATCGCTATACTGCAGGGGCTGTAGGAAGCTGCTCAATTATCTCCAGTGTGTTAAAAGCTGAATCCAGACTCGATACTAATCTTAAATTGTAACAAACGTTATTTCCCCGAGCCTTGATTAACTGGCAGTCTGATCCCCAGCTCACGGCTGTCTCGGGCTTTTGGGGAGGAAGGTTGGTGGTGTTGGGTTTGTTTGGTTATTTTTATCGCTGCCGTGCAGCTTGGGAAACTGCAGAGCAGGGACAGTCACCGCTGGGGTGCTCAGCACTGCAGTACTTGCAAAGCACTACTGGAAGCGAAAACTGTAAGATTGAAGCCCCCAGTATTCACAGTGAAGCCATTCCTCTTTTTGTGTCCAATTTGGAGCTTCATTTCTGTTCAAGAACAGCTGGAGACCACAATTTAGCATTCCCATTTAAATACATATTTTTGGCATTCCCGAGTCAAATTAACAAGCTTGTTACCTCTTGACATGTAAGTACACTATAATATTCATCCCCAGTGACACCTATAAGGAATACAGCAATTCCTGAAATTGGGGCTTGCCCCATTTCAACAGAAATACGCACACCTGTCTACATACACATATATATTTTTCTGTGTATTTGCGCCCCTCCCTTAATCAACACCTCCAAGCCACCAAGTTTCAATGAATTCATGCTTTGTACTGCTTTGAAAAAAGTCACAGCCTTCATTCTTTTTGTAAGAATGAAAATCCAAGCAATTTTCATGGCTCTCTTTATGATAATTTTTCCTGTTTTGTTTAATTTTGTTTCAGAGTATCATTTGGCAGCTCTCGCAGGCTGAGCCAGGGAAAGAGATTAGGGTCGTTGTTTTAAGCAGCAGGTGTAACGATCAACGTGGAAATGTATGTTTCCCTCTTGGAGATGTAGCTATGACAAATGGAGGCAACAGTTCCAGCATTACATGCAAAAATAAAGCTAGGTAATCGATAAAAAGGTGCTTCAGAGGGAAAAATGGAATCCTTATTTCTTTTCTCTACTAATGAATGCAGTCTCACTGCTTTCCTGTCTGGGCTTTTACACGGGCTGCTTTCATGCTGTCCTTTGGGTGAGACGTGGGCTGATATTACCCCCTCAGTCAGCGGGAATCATTGCTGGGCAATGTGGAGCAACTTTCTGCAAAGGACTGATCCAGCTGGGACAGCAGTGGATGCAGAGCAGTATTTCTAAAGAGAAATCTTTACAGGCCCCCAACAAAACTACCATTTTTACATAGCTTCTCCTAAAGAAGGCAATCTAGCTGAAGCAAAATTCGTAGTCTATCCTACCCCTGGCTCCGCCAACTCAAAGCACCTGATGCTGGACTCACATTTTGCAGAATCGGGTCCTGCGAAAGCTGGGTTTTCTAATTTCTATTTCTCTTCACAGTGAAACAAACCCAACTCATTGGTGTCTTGGCCAAATCTGCAGGTTTAATGAGAATGACTTAACGCTACCCAGTTTCTTCAGAAGTAGCTATGAACTGCTGGGTAAAATGAGGGTTTTCTTTCCCTCTAACCTGGCTAATTTCAGAAAATACAAGAAATACAATCAAAATACCCTGACCCAGCCTGGAAGGGAAGTGAGGTACTGGAAAAAGCTCTGCACATATTACACCATGTTAGCTACGCTTTTAAATTCAAGCAGCTGTGTTGGTCCAAAGGGAGGAAATTAAATGAGAATGGAAAAGGGGGGGAGAAGGGAAGCATCCTTAAACAGCCATAGCAAATATAAAGGTGAAATGTTTGCCAGTGAAGGCACTTGGCCTCTTTCCACCCCAAAGAGGTATTATCTTTGACTCCCCCTGTAGACAGATCAATTCTCAGCCTAGTTGTTATAAGCACAGAGCACCTTCAAGCTCCCATTGGTACCACTGGTACTCACGCTACACTCTCAAAATCAGCCCAACTACCCTAATCACACAGGTTACCAGATGCCAGAAAACTCTATTATACCCTTGCCCTCATTTGTACAAGTTATTTGCAGACCTCCCTCATGGTTTTGATCATGGCTTCCACTTTGGAAGGAGCATTACACAAAAACCCACTGGTACCAATGACCCAAGGAGCATGTGGAGCCAGTGCCTATTCCCTCTTAGGTGGGGGGCACTGAGAACGAATGCTTTAAAAGGACTTGGTTGATAAACACCTGCAAGACATGGGGTGACATGATGTATTTTGTTCTCTTACCAGAGCACTGCATTTTACGGACTGCAGGGACTTCTGGTACTCCTGCACCTTACCCAAAGCCAAGGGACTTGGTTTCTGTTCCCACCTCTAGCACAAACCTATCGTATGACCTTCCACTCATCTCATCCCTCCATGCTCCACTCACCCAAACAGAGCGGTTTTGTTGCTTCTCGTTTTTAAACAAAGTCCTTGGACCACAGGTTGAGTCTCAGACAGGCAGGATGCCCTGCAGTGCACTACAGTAACAAGAAGCTTCTTGGCTCTATGGATGTGCTACTTTAATGCCAATAGCTAATAAAACAGAATCAACAGTTTGCTGTGAGCATTTCTGGTGAGAGAGAACAAAGTGCTTCTATATCATCTCAAATGAGAACAGACATCTTGAAGTACTGCAAATAACGCAACCTCCTATGTCAGGACATGCAACATATTTCAGTAGCTTATATTCAAGCTTATTGCATACGCCGGTCTGTACACAGGGACAGCAGCTTGCCTCTGGAGCCCCTGATGCTCCCAAATTACTACAGCACCTGGCTAGGAGTTCTTGGGAAATACCAAGCTGGGGGGAATTACCAACTCAAGAGTTGATTCCGAGCACCTACATTTCTTTGCACTAAGAGTAGCCCAGGAAATCCTAGTATTTTCCTCTTATGAGAAACACTGAGCACCAGAGACCTGACGGGTGAAAACTGCTTCGTGTGGAAACCAGTCAACTAGCTGCAAGATGGCCGAGTGTAAACTGGTTCAAGACACAGGCTCCGCAGAAGAGCCATGCAGAAAAACCTCCGTCGTTCATCTCCCGTTCCACTGCTCCGACCTCCATCTGGCCATCTGGGCACAATGCTTCTGCAGCCACTGAAGGCCACATCCTGCACCTGTAATAAAAGCGTGGCTGCTGCTTACTCTGTGAAATCAGAGGTTTTCAAAGAGATTTGCACACTGATTCCTCAGTGTTAAAATAAACTCTGACAACAGCTTCCTTCTGAAATTACTATCCGGACATCACTAATTTCTTGCAAAATATGCCTGTGTCATCCACTATCTCGGAAGAGCAGGCGCTTTCCTTTGTGTCCTCAAGCAGATATATATTTCACTGTTCTCTGAGCACTCAGAGGCAGCTTTTTTTGAGTGTGTGACAAAACATGGTGACAGCTGCTGAAACCGAGATGCCTGATCTACCTTTTCTACCTAACCTGACTTCTGCAGCGATGAAGGAGCTCATCTCTTTGGGCTGTGTGAGCCCTAGCAGAAGGCACCCCAGTGCAGTGCTCCCATCCCAGCCACTGCCTCGTTTTATTCTCTTTTCTTTCTCTAAAAGAGAATATTGTGCCTGTGCCATCTGTTAAGCAAAGTGCTGCACGTACATTGCAATATACCCCGCAGCATGCAACGGAGCCTTGCAGATTAAACGTGAAGAGAAGTGGCTGTAAGGGGAGAGAAAACTCCAGGTGCTGGAGCTGTTACAGGTGAGCCTGAGCGTTTGCTTCCCCGAGGCAGCTACCTGTCAGGATTAATCTTGCTGAGCCCAGGAATGTGCCTCAGTAGACGCCGCACCCCATTCCAGGAAACCATAAATACCAGATGAGATGCTCAGCCCCACACACGAAAGTATTTTCTTTCTGCGGAGCATGATTGCAGGGGAGCGACAGCCGGACTAGCATCAGTCCTGCCTCGTGCTGGGGTCTTCTTAAGGTGGTTCTTTGGGGAAACAAGGACGGCGGAGAGCATGGGTGCTGGCTGCCTTCCTCCTAAGGAGGCCTCCAAGGGAACCCCCTTATTTGTTTCTCTGTCCTGGATCTGCCTGGGGACCCTGCTTTTTTATTTCCAGGTTAAAGCACCTTCTCCCTCTTCCCCAGACCAACTCTAATCAGAATCATCTTTGATAGCCTCTCTTACAAGTACTTTTGATAACGTGTCCCAGAGGCAAAGCTGGGGAGGAGTTGGTCTTCTTCTGAATGATGCTGCCCAAGCACCATGCAGGAGGGGGCACAAAACAATTAATGGCACTCTCAGTAGTGCAGGGTACCCATGGCCCATCAGAGAAACACAGTGCAGGTGATGAACTGCATTTAGCAAAACCGACTAACTCTCAAGTTTCTTCTCTTCCCGTTTCCTTGCCATCTCACTAGGAAAAGTCATAATTTTCACAAAGATTGTTAAGCTTCCTGCTTATCTCAAAGACTTTCCTCTTCTCAATTCGCCCCCTTCCACAGTTTCCCTGACTCTACAAACTTTTTGTTTGAGGGCTGAAGTGTTTTCGGTCTGTTTATGCTTTCCAGTTGGAAAAGATGACTGTGCTCAGGCACTGCTTGATATCAGATGTTCAGTTATGAAATCAGCAGAAGGCCAACGCAAGAGTGATGTCTGGAAAGGCAAACACCAGGTGAACCATGGAAGTCACCCCCACTCCCCCACCACGTAGCCGGAGAGACGGCTGAGCCTGCTGCCCTGCAGGGAGCTGGGACCTGCTGTTGCCTCCCGTCTGCCCGAGGATGCCCCGGAGGTCAGCTCTCTCCCGCCGAGCTGAGCCCATGGCCAAGGCCACCGACTGAGGCCGCACACCACAATTTCGGGGGCAGAGCCCCAGCGCGGGGAGTTACTACAAAAAAAAAGAGCAGCCCCAGCTAATTAGGGGCTTCCGGATCAAAAGCAATATATTTTAGAGTCCAAACCCAAACGCTTGGCTCCAGGCAGCAGCCGGTGCCGATGCTGGGGGCAGCAGGTGGCAGCCAGCTTGCCAAGCACAGGCTGGGACTGCCAGAGGGACACTGCTGACTCCAGAAGTGCTCCCTTCTGCAACCTCTGAAACAAAGGAATTCATTTCAAAACACAACAGCATTTCCATATTTTGAGGCATAACCGGCCCCTGGAAAATTTCTTTCCTGTTTCTGCATAAACACAGTAGACAGCACCTCACCAAACCCAAACCCTGAAACAGCCACTGCCAAGAGCAGTGGCAGCAGGATGCTAGAAGCGCGGAGCAGTTGTGTTGGGGCAGTGCGTTTGGGGACACAGGCGCTGCAGTCCCCACGGCCAACCTATTCATCACTCTGGTCTGCTCTCAATCATTTTCTGCGCAGAGTAGTCCCACATCTCTCAGAACACCTCTTTTGGTGCTTGGGCCACCAAATTCGGATACCTTAAAATTTCAGGCTGGCAGGGCTTTGTTCATGTTATCATCAACTGAGAAAAAGACTTGCAAAATTCAGATTCAGGTATGGATTTTGTAGACCAGGTTTAAAGTCAGCAGGGTAGGACAGAGCTTTGCCTGCTGGGTTTACTCCACAGCCTCCTCATCAGCTTCCTTAAGCATCCACAGCATACAAAAATAAATATATGTATATATGCTGCTCTCCCCAAACTGTACTTTTAGGGGCTGAAACTGCAGGTACTGTGCATTGAATAAGTCAGTTTCTCTGACAAAGACACATTCGGTTGAATTTTAAACAAGGCCTTTAGAAATCTCTAAAATTTTAACCATCAGTGTGTAACAGCTTCTAGGACGTTCCCCACCTTGTAACATTTAAAACAATGATTCATCTTCATAAGAAACACGTAACCGTCTAAAACTAACTCATAAATAATGTTAATTACCTGCATGGTCTGTGTTTCAGCATATCCGATTTCCAGCTACCAGCACTGGACATTACAAAAGCTTTTACATGACATCAACTTTCCCAATGAGCAGTGACCTATAAAATACGTATTTTTTAACCTGTATTTGATTGCCACAGCTTCAAAATCCCAGAATTTGTGAGAGCTACAAATAGTTTTCAGACTGTGCAGTGTGGAATAAAAGCTAAGATTTTTGGTTTAGCTTGTTGATATTTCCTGAAAACATGAAACAATTCTGAAAGGACAGATTTTCTGGCTCACAGCTAAAGGTCAGCAGTCACACAGGGAGAGCTTCCTAAGTGTACCAAAATTGGGTAAGGAAAGATTGGCACAACATGGCAGTGTTATTAAAATGTGATTTAAGTGGGGAAAAAAGGGAGAAAAGAAAGAGACAGACAAGGATTAGACTCTCAACAAGCGAGCTTTCATCAAGACTAGAAAAACAGCCTTGTTCCTTGCTGCTTGCAGCCCCTCGCTGTCGCTCCAAGCACCGCTGGATCTTGCTCCCTCTTTCCGCCCTCTCTGCCAACCGTGCAGCCCCAAATCGTGCTGCCATCCCAGGCTGTGCCAGCTCTGGACGCAACCGCTCCGTCCAGGCATCACAAATCACCCCTCTAGCCCTTCTTCAATGATCCAAAGCTTCTTCCAGGCAGATTATGGAGGCACCAGCTTCATTGGGAAGGACAGGAGGCCCGTGACTTTGTGCAACACTGACATACAGTCGTGTGATATGCAAAAAAAAAGGCTCATTTTCCCAGGGAATCTCCCCCAAAGCTGCCCAATGTTTATAACTTGCTCTCAGCACAATTCAAGAGCCAAGGCACTTCACTGGCTAACTCCTGCTCTGCAGCCGGCAGAGGGGGCAACAGGCACCTCACATCGCTTTCTTGAAACCATCTGCCTGAACAAAGTTCTTTGTCAAAGTATGTAATTTTATAATAACGGATATCGAAAACGTCCCATCCACTAAGATGATATCAGTTTGAAAACAAGAACATTCTGCAATTAAAATCTCCGAGGCATGTATAATGTTAGTAGCATCTTTAAAAGGACACTTAGTACCAATCCCAACAGAGCCTGTCCCCGGTCCCTCCAAGACTCCCTGTCTTGTTTTCACTTTTATTATTCAGGTTTTTCTTTTAAAGTATGGGGTATGTACAATTTTCCAGGCAAATAAACTCTGACCAAAACGAACCTAGCAGCCTCCAGCACATCCCCACCACAGGCTGTCCACCCAGGTAACTACCTCCCCCTCCTTGTCTGGCCAAGAGCAGGAATTATAGAGAATTTGCATGTATAATCCTGCTAATGAAATACTGCTACTCTGGCCTCAGTGTCCTCCCTAACACTGACTTATCAAAAGCATACGCTCCCATCACTCACAGTCTTTTTTTTTTTTCTTTTTTAAATTAAAACCTATCAGTTGTAGAGCAAAATACTTCCTCTTCAACTAAAAGGTTAACAGCAAGCCAATGACCACATGTGTAGCCTGAATCTGATGCCCCCAAATCCCGCTAACTACAGTAAACAAAAGCAAACCGACAAACGCACCAGTAAGCAGCTAAGCAATACTGCAGGCTGTTAAACTTTAAATTTAGCCCTGGCAGATCCTGGAGGAAGGGGATCCCAGAAGGCACGTGTCCTCTGCTATGCAGAGAGCACTCAAACCATAGGATCCTATTGCACATACATCACTTTTGAATATACGGCTATACCTATCGTATGTCATCTATATTTCATACATATATTTTCTCTAAAAAATACTTTGTATGAGATCAAGGACACTCTGCTCCTGCCCACAAAGTGTTCGCCCCAAAAGCAGCCAAGTGAGACTGAAACAAAACATAATTCCTTGCAATGGGACAAAGCTGTAGCTCAGAATAGAGGGGCTCTGACAATTTGGGGTTCTACAGACCAGGACCTGGCAAGGATGACTTATTCTCCAAAGCAAAATGTTGAACACTAGCATGGAGAATATTACTTCAGAGGCAGATCGCTGTAGCCTTGCTATTTTCTAGCTGGAGCTTCAGGGCAATTTACAAGTAGAGACTACTGCCATGATCAGTGGTGAGATTACAGAAGCAAGATTTGCTGTGATGAATCTAAAAAAGAGAGCTCCAGGCCTAAAATTCAATGTGCCCCACCTGCTAGCAGAGAATCTGTGAATAAGCTGACCTCCAGGCTGCAAATACGACGAGAAAGGGTTGGACATCCCCATCCAGTGGAGCCTCCCCCACTATGTCCTCCTAAAGCCAAGCAAAATCACCGATGTGAAAACAAGCTGTGCATCGACACTTCCGCAACTCAAAACCTTCACTCCACGCTGCTGCTGAGGAAATCCAACAGAACCAGGCATCCGGTGCCAGGAAGACTAGAGCTCACAAATCTGACATTAAAAAATTATTTTCTTGAACAGCTCTAAACAGCACTACCTGTAAAACAACTTGGTAACTGTGAGATTAAGAACGTTATCTGGAAGATAGGGTGGTTTCTATGGCATTGCTTCAGGAGCTGAGGTGACTCCATTGCCCCATCACCAGAACTCCCTCAATTTTAAACCATCTATGCAGTAGCTAAAGAAAAAATAATAATACTGCTTTATAGGTAAAGCTGTGCTTGAAACTCACACACAATATGATGATTTTTTTTTTAAAATCGTGTCTTGCATAAATTATAAACTCTATATCGATTGCAAGGGTAGTTAAGCAAACTAAAAATGTATAATGAGAGGAGGAGGCACCTTCTTGGCCTTGTGGGCTCAAGCGAGGCTATTCCCACTGTAAAACACCAATGATCTGTGCATTATGGTCTGTTAAAGTAATACTGGGCTTACTGAACGCTTACTTTGTTAGATGCTTAAAAGAAACTCGGGTACGCACCACAGAAATAAAGCTCTATTTTTGTGAAATGCTGGGGAATAAACAAAACAAAACAAAAAACAAACAGGAAATCCCTTACAACTCTAATTGTCATCTCAACACGAGCATCCCCCTTTCACATGCTTGGGTTTGCTTTCTATTATTCTTAGTGCTGTTATTATTATTAATTCCCCAGAACATCACACTCGTACTAAACCAGCTATTCACTAGGCAATTTCTGCTCGTCAACGTAATCCTCAAAGCTTCCATCAAATTTTGCACTCTTCCATGACAGATGCAGAGCTATGTTCTTTCGAGTGTCTGTGGCAATAATAAAGAGCAGCTATAGCAGCCGACGGTGCACTAGGCAATGGAGGGAGAGGGTGCCAAGGCTGGGGGACGTCCTGCGTTACGCCCTGCGAGGGGCTGGATTTCAGGGGTCAGCGAGTGCGCACAGCGGCAGCTACGTCAGGTCCCAATCAGACATCAGTCTGAGCAACCAGCATTGTAGGACTCTTTTGAAAATCCTGGTTATCGCCTTCTAAGGCAGGTGAAAATCAATTAAGTTTGAGCTTTTAAAGGAATGCCTTTGCTGTGGTCAACCCTGGCCACACAGTTACAATGCATTTTGCAGAGATGCACTGCCTTTTCTTTCTATTCAGTGGAAAAGCACTTAATCTTGGTTATCGGCTCCCTGAAGGTCAGGCTTATTTCTTTAGATCTATTATTTACTGCTTGAGATTTCCAGTTCCACCTTTCTGGCTATTATAGCTCCTTTCCCCAACTCCTATTCTTTTCACCATAACTCCATATGATGACTGTTGATAAAGTTAGGAGGACCATGATTCTAGATGTCTGACCTTCTTCAAAATCTGATAATGGATACAGTTTCTGAATCATAGGTCATCTCAATTTTGCCAATAAACCATTTATTTCCAGTGGCCTTCAGACCTTGAGGCTTACTGTACACTGCAAAATGGATTCTTCAGCGAACAATAAAAGTAAGAGAGCCATCCTCAGCCTTTGCTTAGCACGTTAGGAGGGATACAGTACTTTGGAGAGCGTGTTTGTCCACAACATCTTACATGCCACAGTCTCTAAGACCTTCACTGCTGTACAACACTTTCTGATGTTTGTACGAAGCTGAAAGTTATGACCGCCTAATGTGAACTAACCTCCTTATCATTTGCACTCTATATGGAAAGGACAAGAAATATCCATGCCTCCTTAAACTCTCCCCCATCTACTGAGGGCTATCCAGTCACCTTTACCATATTCTTCAATTTACGGCTGAAGGCACAGTGCCAAGTTTTACATCACGACCTCAAATGTTATGCTGCTGTGGTAAGACCCGATTACGCCATGCTTGTAAAAGCTGCGTCGGTGCCAAGGTACACAATTCGTTGGTGCGAGTGCCTGCCAGCCTCCTGCAATGGCTTCACTGAAATGGAGTTCTCAAAATGACTTGGTCTTGCAAAAACACTGCCAGAGGTACAATTCCTGTTGCAAGTCTACATTCCACGCAAACGATTGAGCGAGACGCAGAGGATGGCATGTTGAACGCGAATCCCCAGCTCGAAGAGTGCTTGGAAAGTTAAGCAGTGACTGGATCCTGAGGAGGGGGGGAACCAAGCAGGTTTACTTACTGTCAAAGCTTCTGTGCTGCGCTGTCAGGGTCGTCTGCACAGCGCGACCAGCCTCTTTCAGCATGGCTTCAAATTCACTTCGGCTTTTGTTTGCGAAGTTCTCCTCCATCTCGCTGGTGCAGCAGGTATAGCCTTGCGGGCAGATTCGCAGGTGCTCCCCTAAAATAAGAGAAAATGTAGTTGAATGGCCAAGTCTGGAAAATGAAGGATTTCACCTCAAAAAAAACTCAGCATAAAAATTTTCCAGCTCCCTGGTAACCTGGATCTGCATCAGGCTTTACATTTTTACCCCCTAATTTGAGTTATCTAGCATTAGTACAGCGGTTGGTGTGAATTACAGGTACGAATTTTGTCACTGCTGACTGTGAAGGAAGGAAAAGTGAAGAAGATAAAATTCATACATAGGCAAGGAGAAGGGAAACACAAGTGTCTTCTGCTCAAAGTCTGCCCTAGAATCCAGCTCTGCCTAGAATCCCAGAAGACACAGAAGTCTTTGATTAAATGACAAATTAGTCATCCTCATTAGACTTAATGTGTTTATTAGAAAAACTGTTTGAAACTACTTTGGCAAGAAAAAAACCTCAACTCCAACACTCTCCCCCTCCTTAACCAACTCCCCTGTCCCCAAACTATCCTGAGAAGGCACTTCCATAACCAGAGAGGTGAGACTAGTGAGAAGTTTTCAAAAGACAGAGACGTGCTGAATGCCAGTGGAATTCGGGTGACTAATTCCCCTCCATGCATTTTGGAATCTGCCCATTTACTATTTTTTCAATGAAAAATTTCTCTCCCAGAAGGAGACGAGACCACCCAAAAAAGGGTTGCTATGACAATCACTGACTGAATACACCCTTTGCTATAGGGAAGGACAGGAAAGGTAAGAGGACTTGGCAGTCAAAGTGAAAAAGTCTTCAGTACAGGAGCTCCTCCTGCCCTCTGCAATCTCTTTATTGTGCAGAAGAGAGCCTTTGCATAGGCAGAGTCAGCAACATTTCAAAAATAATTGCTTAAGTTTTTATGAGTCCTTACAAAGACACATCCACCTGCAAACACACCCTATGCTTCTCCTTACCCAGCAGTAAGAATTCATTTGAACGAAATCAAACATCAGGGTTAATTTCTTTTGGTAAAGAATAAAAACCCCCTTGTTCCAAGTGCACATTGGGATAAACCAATTACAGTGAAGTTACCGTGCTCAACATAATTTGATTGGGATTGCCTATGATTTTGCTGGCAGTTTTACAGGACTGCTGTCTTAACATCATAGTTGAGCTGAAACATACATTTAAAACTGTGGTTTATCTCGTGTGTCTCAACAGCTTCAAATCCTGAACCCGCACAGTCCCCCGGAGTTCCCCATTGAAGTCCTTCGCTATTTCCAGCGTAGAGCCCTTGGCAAACGGGTGCCTTAAGGGTAAAGGGTCTTTGAAACTGGGCACGTGTCCCACCCTTGTGAATGTCATGTCATTAGTAGCCTGTCTAAGAGCAATTTTGACAGGCGTGCTCTGTCGTTGATATATTTTAGGCAGCAGCCATTCAGGATGAGTTTGCATTTTGCTGGCCCGCGGGCCCCTGCTCACAGGCGGCGCTGGAGCAACCTCTGCAGGGTGCTGGGGTGAGCCTGCCCTTGGGAAACACGTTATCATGTCCATTTGCACCGACAGAGCAGCCATCCTGCCCATGCGACGGGCACGGCTGCTCACAGCCTTTCGTAGGAGGAGAACTCCCACCATCAGGCGTGTGTCTTACTCCCACCTGAGAGAAGCGTCAGGGAGCACGGCGTGTCCCGTAGGCTCCCCTGTCCCATGGGACCCCCACCTCCCAGTCCCCATGAGTGCCCAGGCATCACTGTGCCATGCCGTCAAAGCAAGAGGAACATCAGCAACTTGTTTCAACATAAAAACTGAGAGTCAAATACAAATGTCACACGGGTTGATGCTTGCCACACCAAACGCAATTTGAGTCACAGTGCTTGCCTAAGCCTCTCCTTCCGTCCTAAACTGGATGGCTGCAACTCATTCCCTGAGCTCATTTCTGTAAAGCCGCATTTGTACCACAGAGTCATCGTGAGGATTGCTGACGTGTGACGGGCAGAGCTATAATTTTTGACAAGACAGAGCTTTGTTTCCTGTCATGGCAAATTAAAAACTTTCTTCTTGTCCAGCCTCTTCCATCTGATTTCTGCTGCCACAGGATTTCTGACGAGGATGCAAGTTTTGTTAACAGTTGTTTTTCTGTGGTATGCATCCATCCATGCTGCCCCTGGTGCCCTCAAGACAACCGGCTTAGAGTGCCTGGCCTCTCTGAAAGGCCTATGACCAAGGAAAAGGATCCCAAAGGATCCCAATGGTTCCCGAAGAATGCCTTTTACCACCACTGGCTCAGTGGCTAATAAATTTTGCAGATGAGGTCCTGGTCCTGCAAACCCCTGCACTTGATAGCACCCAAAAGCACGAGCAGTCCCCCCAGTTCTCCATCCGCTGTAACCCACCAGGGTTTGTAGGTTCCACTGAAGCCACGAACAACCCTTTACAAAACGCCTGGTTTGGTAAATAAAGATAAAGCAGCAGGGAACCGACCCGCACAGGCTTTAGAAACAAAAGAAAGGGGGAAAGCATGGGACTTGCCTCTGGGGAAGAACAGCGCCTGTCCCCAGGAGGAAGATGGAGGGGAAGAAGAGCCCCGTGCTGCGCCTGAGCTCCCTGACCAACAGCGAGGAGCAGCAGAAGTGCGAGGCACGCTAATTAAAACATGACATGACCGGACAAAAAGCCTCCATGCTCCCACCCCGGGCAAAGCAGCGAGCGCGTTGCAGCAGGATGGCCTCAGTCCAACACCGCCCTGTGCCGCCAGAGCTCCAAACAGCCTCCGGCCAGCCCGCACCATGGCACACAGCGGGAAAGAGACAGTGGGGACAAAGACAGAAAGCAAGGGAAAAGTCCCACCTGTAGCTAAAATCGCTTAATTTTACACGAGTCGAATACAGAATTTTTTTTTAATGCTTGAAACTCAAGAGTAGTTTTGATCCCTTCTGAAGCCACATTTATCTTGGCTTTCTGCAGGCATTTGTATGGTACGCAGCACCACAGCACTTTATCTCAGTGGGAAGCAAAGTTTTTATCATTTGTCTTTGTAATTGAAACTCGGTGCACCAAAACAGTCTTACAGCACTATGAAAATGCTTTGCTTTCCTTGCTGTTTAACCTGACCCACCCTGGAAACGGTCACTATTGTTATTTAACCTTTTTTTATTGACTCCAAAATAAACGCACTCTAGACCCTATTTTTGCTCTCCTTGTATTTCAAAGTTCATTTGTTTGCTAACTGGCCGTTAACATTGCTGAGGCAGCACGATAAGTATCTGTGGGTTCACCCGGCAGGAGATTATCTGCGGGTATCTACGGAGAGATAGAGGTGTTTTACGAGGAGTAAATCTGCACGGTACCATGTGCGTTCTCCTCTCCACTGCTGCGGCAGAGACATTTCCCCTTGTACACATCTGCCATGCCGCTAACCGCTTGCTCCAGAGCGCATGCTCCCGGCCCCTGGAAGAGCTCCGCAGAAAGCAAAGTCAGTGCGGCAGAAGCCAAACCGGCAGCAAGCAGAGGGCTGCTCCAAATCTCCTTCAAGATAACCGATATGCTCCTGGGGACTCAGGGCATCTCTGGGCCAGGTCCAAAAATGGATTACGCTATCCCACGTGAGTCTGTAACTGAAACCCAGCCACCTCTCCCCAGCCCTAGACTTGCAACCCCCCAGGTCTGGCAGCGGAGCGAGGAGGTGCCCAGGGTGCGTTTGACGGCTCAGCTAATACCAACTCTGAGCTGCCCTAAGCACTCTGGATTTAAGACACATTTGTAAGTAAGAGAAGATACACTTTGGGATGCTCGGCTTCCCTGCAGAAAACTAGCAGCTTTGCCCAAGCCTTCGGCAGCCAAACTGCGTGGTTCAATCCGGGTCTCCCTGGAAGAGCCAGCGCTCCTGCAAAAGCTGCCGAAATCGGGGTGGGATGTAGCCCACCGACTTCACGGTCTCCCAGAAACGGAGACAGGGCAGAGCATGCATGAAAAGAGCATCGAACAAATATCTCATTTATGATTAACTGCCCTGGAGTGGAAAAGAATAGGCAGGAGGCTGATGACAAGAAAATATCACGCTGCCTGGCTACGGGCTTGGATCGTCCTTCAAATACCCTCCCAGCTGGCTGGGTTAGCAGATCGCTTTGGCTATCAAATTCATTACTGTGTCTGAGAGTGCTGAATATCAAATCACTTGACCACTTTTCCCTCGGGGAGGGAGCCGGGCCGCTCTGTGGCAGTGTCCCTGCGGGGGGAATAGCCCTGCCCGCAGCCACCGCCGACACGAGCTATGGCAGGGCTTAGTCCCCTGCTTCTACCCCAACGTGCTCCCGGCCAGGCAGGCTCCCCGCGCCCCTGGGCTGTGCTGGGAGCCACTGCGGCCGATGGTGTGTCGGGGTGGCAGGATCTCAGCCCACGAAGCTCAGAAAAGGGCTCCAGCTATTCACTGCTGCTGCATTTCACCCTGCCGTGAGGCTCCGTAGCCACCAACGCCAGAGAAGGGCAGTCCCAGGCATGTAAAGTGCAATACTGAGAGAAGAGTCCTCACCTCCTTTAACCGTGTAAATAGTGCTATTTCTATCCCTCTCACAGGATGTTGGAGATTGCATTCATTACAGTGTTTGCAGAAGGTTTGGGGTTATTTGGATGTGTCAGAGTATCTAAATGCAAATTATTACAAAATTATTCCTCCCAGAGGTTAATTTATTTCAGGCTGTGATAGATCCGTCAGGATTCTTCCCTCATATTTGTAACCTTCCCCCCAGTCGCTCTCCAAACAGCTCCAAAACCTCATCTCACGCTCCTAGACCAAAACTAACCCTGGTTGCCCCAGTCCACCACCACCCTCACCAGGACACCTACAGCCCCTCCTTGGGGGTTTCTGGGTGGACACATCTCAGGCAATCAGGCCTGCTGAAGTCCCACACTGCTGTGTCCCCCTGCCATGCACAGCGGGGACACCAGGACACGGCCCCGGCCAGGTAGAGCCAGTGAGCATGAAAGCGCCCCGCAGCCGAGGAGCTCCAGCCCTCTCCTACTGTCCCCGGCAGGCACTCCCCTCTGTTGGCCTGTCCCTCCGCACACCCAAATCCCATCCAGCCAGGAACTGAGGACAAAAGAGTGTAATTCAGACCATGACTTTTTTTTTTTCTCCTCCTCTTCTTTTTTTTTTTTAACCACGTCAAAGTGTCTGCAGCTGATGCAAAATGAGCCCGGAGGCGGTACAGATGTTAAAAACACCTTGCAAAGAGGTAGTGCAATGAAAGTAAACCCCCTTCCTTATGCCTCCCAGCTTTTCCTGCTTCAGGTGTTCCTGTCCCCACCTCTCTTGCAATACATATCTTTAAAGAGAACATGATTTAGCGCATGCTGATAAGTAACTGACAGCACAGCCTCCAGCACTAGTATACCACAATGCTCCCTTGAAAGCCAGTCTTGTCACAGGTAACTCCTAGAGGAAACAGGGGTTTCCCTAAAAACATCTGGACAAGGAGAACGCCCTGGTGCGCCCTCCCAGGAAGGGCTCTTCATGCCCTTTTCATTCCGGATGCACTGAGAAACATCATCTGAGAAGCCGCTTCCAGACACCTACGCCTCATAATATTTGTGTGAGGTATCCGGAGGTGCAGCCGGTCTCTCACAGTAGCTGCTAACATCAAACTGAGCCGGCAACCAGACTGCTCTGCTAAGGAGAGTGCGAATCAGGAGTTTGCCCATATTGCCAAGGCAGGTGTTAGCGAAGCGCTGTGCAGCCTGTTTCTTTGATTTGCAGTCAGCTGTCAGCAAAATATGGTATCTTCTATTTTCTGATTATGTATTAAGAGTATCGGTTTGTTTGGCTTCGTTTTGCGCATAATGTCAGGGGAGTCACAGCAGGCCCGTATTTTAAGTATTGTAAGGCAAACCTTCAAACTTTGATCAAAATGCACTGAACCATGCTCCTCCCTGGTATTAGCAATACCACAGGGTGAGGACGTGCGGGACAGGGCAGGGTATGGGCTGGCCAAGAAATCAGGGGCAGAATATGGGCTAGTGGTCACGAAGAAGGGTTGTGCTCACATGAAGTCATGATTCTCCTGCACTTCCATACCAAGAAGCGCTCTCGGGATAAGGAGTGGAGGTGGCAGGGTGCAGCTGGGAGCCTGGACCCGCTGTGGACTCTGTGGATGCGTGGGATGAGCCAGACTGGCACCTAACACAGCAACTGGGGAGAGGAGAGCCAAAGAGAAGCTGTCTGCTTCCCCAGCACCCTGCAAGAACCCCTCACGGACCTCAGCACCTGCTATGTAGGAAGACCCAGGTAGACCTCAGCCATCCCAAGGCCACTGCAGAGCAGTGTCACAGCTCACGCTGACGACTGCAGAGAAGAGGTGGGCGCCGTCTCGCCTGCTTCATCCACACCGGGCTCCCCACGCACATCGCTGCTGCCTTCCGGCCCCGGTGAGGTGAGAGGGATTTGGCTCTAGCACAGCCAACTCCAATTTCTCTTTGCTGCTGCTGGGTATCTCAAGGGACTGAAAACAAGGGCACGAAGTCTTTTCAAGCTGCACGCCACAGGTCTGAATTTGTCCCGTGTCAGCAGCTTACCATCTGATGGCTGATCAAATAGCTCGTGCTATCTGAGATGAACTAATGTTTCCGTTGCAGACAAAGAAAACAAGCACTATGTTCCACATCAGTGATAAAAACAGCAAAATGGAAAAAATATCTAGAGAATATGCTTATCCTGTTAAAGCAATGCACACATTTAAGATGAGACAACAGCAAAACGTGAAATGCTTGTTCCCACAGCTCATCATTCAGACCAGGATTATACCAGCAGAAGTGAAAACCCAAGACCAGATAATCCGTAAGATTTGCTCTTTCCACTCCTTACCTTTTTATTCATACCAGGATTTAGTAAACTATCAAAACACTGTTAACCAAACAAGACAACTTAATCTGGCTACTGCGTGGAGTTGGCTCCCTACCAGCTCCGCACTGTTCCTTAACTGCATCACAGTGGAACTCCGACATGGTGAAGAGATACAGGTATTCCTGAGGGAGACCACAACCACAGAAAAGCACTGATGGGTGGGAGGGCTTTGGGACCGCCCCGTTTCCTACCGACACAGGCTGTGCAAGTCGGGAGCCCTGCTCCCACGGAGCGGGGTGGGAGGGTGCGAGGGAGGCTGAACGGGGAATTTCCTCTGTATTTGCTCTGTTCCAGTGTCGAAATACTTCAGGCTCTGGGGCTGTCAGCTCAGTGTCACACACACGCGCTGGAAGTGTGGTATCAATTTGTTTAATCCTAGACCCTGATGTCAGAGGAATTTATAAGGCAGGCAAACATGGGCAAAAAAAAGTTAATTAACAGAGGAGAAAGAGCCACCTCCATGTCCTGGAAAAATATTAAGTACAGAGTAGATAAGACTGCCTTCAGAAACGGCAGTTGGAAAATCCCAATGTCATCTGTGTATGTTACAGTGGCAAACTGCCCAAAGGAAGGGAACAGAGAAAATGTCACAAATGCTGACAACAGACTTGATTCTTACTGAAAAGAACTGCACAAAAGCACTTCACCCACGCATTGCTCCTTTGGGTTTGGGGGGTGTCTTTCTGAATGAACCCACTGCTGCAGAACACCGCTTCCCATCACTCCGCTCCCCCAGTTTCTCACTCAGGACTTGGATCTGTCCTTAGCTGCACGGGCCTGACTCAGGCAGCAGGAATAAGCACGGGGTGCGATGATCCAAGCCTGTGTTTAAGGACAAAGTAGGAAACGCTTTATAATTTGCAATAGAAAATATCTTTTTCAGCAATTTGAGAGAGGAATGAAAGAATGAGGGCCAAAGCCACACGTACCACAAGCAATGAGGGACCTCCTGTCTAGCAGAACTGACTGAACACACCAAAACCCAGCGCTCCCCAGATCCTCCTCTGGGCACTGGACCCACTGTTCGGGAGCTTCTGAGCATGTCTCTGCTCCAGAAAAGGAGCTGATCCATTTTAAAAGGCTTCAAAGGGGAGCTAGGACATGGTCTACAATTAGCACTCTCCCAATAAATCAATCTTGAAAGAAGCTTTCAGTTCAGACTAGACCAGTTGCAAGGATCACGGAGAAATGCACAGGGAGTTCACTGTTACGCTCTTTCCCTTTCTCTGAAAAACAGAAAACTCTTAAAAAGAATCTTAGACAAAGGAAGAATTATCTTGTCTCTTCACATAACACTTATGGGGACGTATTGAAGTTGTGTGTCGTAATCCATCACTATCAACCTCTTTCAGAGTTGTCCTGAGCACATCAGCTTCTCACCAGATGTTTTGGCTTTTTGTTTTATTTTTTTTCTCCTTCTTGGAACAAAGAGTCTTTTTATCCTCAGTTTTCTGCTATCTAAAATAAGATCAAACTGGAAACCTATCACTCTTATCAGATGCAGCTTCATTGGAGGCTTCATAACAACATAAATATGCTATTACAGAAGAGGCAAAGCAATTCATTAAGCAGAATCTTTTTCAGCTTCTCAGAAAAATATCTACTGGAGAAACTGTCAGCCCTTCCCCATGCCCTGGCAGCTTGCTGCCAGAAGGATCAGACTGGAAAAGGAATCTCGATAATAAACTGAAGATTAAAAATGCAGTTTCCACTAAGATGTTTAAGAGGTGATGGCTTTTAGTTTATTCTCCATAAAAAAAAAAAAAGTTTGGGGGCAATAATTCATATAAACATGACAGGAATGTGAGGAAGGTTTTGGTCAAAATCAAAAGGCTCCTCCAATCCTACTGCTGAAGCGCTGCAAAGAAAATTGTGATACTGCACTTTGGGTTATTTTGGGATAAAGAGACAAACAAGCTTCAGCAAGGCTGTAAGACTCTTGCTTAAGAATGGGGAACGCTCATGGCCAGTCCCAGTCATTTCACCGCGAACAACAAACCTGGATTCACCTCTTATGGAGAAGGCAGCACTTAGAGAACATTTCCTTCCAATGCCAGCAAAGCTGCCCAAGCAGTAGATGCTGGTGTGAAGATGATGAAAGTAATCTTCCTGGGTTTCAGACACATGCTCAACACTGGGCTCCTGCAAGGCACCCCCTATTCCTTATCCCTCTGCCACCCTCGCAGGACGCACCACACCAGGGGAGGAGGTCAGGCACGGTGCACAAACGGGCTGCCGCGGCTGCGCACCTTGATGAGCTGCACTCCTGGTTGCTGGCTCGCCCAAGGGAGGACCACACGCTGCCTCCTCCTGCTGAACAGAGCTACAGACGCTGACGGTAGCACCTGGGACTGCGGGGGTGGCTCAGTCCCTTCCTGCAGGAGGATGTGTGCATCCAAGAAGGATCTTGCTTTTCTTGCAACAAAAATCTCCCCAGGGAAAATAAACAAACTAAAAAACCCCAACCACTCTGTCTGCTGGTAAGAATGAAATGACTCCTGAGTTTCCAAATACCTTGTCTTTAAATAGCTATTAAACAAACTAAGTTCTTGGATCAGAATCTGATTCTGAGAGTTCAGAAAAACAAAATGACTATGCCTAAAAATTTGAGAAGTTAGGTTTAATGACACTCATTAATCTTAAATTCCATAAATGTGTGTATGCCTTTCAAAATTAAAAATACAAAGATGCACGTAACGAATTTTCTGAACCCCACAAGTTCAAAATCATCCTTTTTTAGATTTTTTTAAAAATGTAAGACTTCACCTAAGCAGAGTTGTTGGATTGTGCCATAAATTAGGAGTGCTTATACCTCCTCTAAAACTCTTTGCTGTATGTGTTGGCAGAGATGTGGGAAGGTGCAGGATTGGAGTGGCCAGTTCTGGTTGCTGTGGGCTTTTTCATTTTGCAACTTGAAGCTTTTGTCAGCCCCAGAAACGCTTGGTTCTTCTTCAGCTATTGCTTTGCTTTATTTGTCTCGTGAACGTTTTGGCTGGCAGCAAAAGTGCTGAACAACTGTGGAGCCCTTTCCGACAGTTTGAGCCACCGTGAAAGGAAATGGCAAGTACGGGGTCATCTTGTGGGAACGTGAAATTAGAGACTTCCAGTTCGACAAAGCTGATGTAGAACTTGGATGGATGAGTACCAGCATCAAGGCTGGAGTCTGCAGAAACCTCTGGCCACCGCATGTGAGAGACCTACAGTAGAAGGAATTCAATATGCTGCCTTTCACTTCTGGCTGCAGAAGCACGTAGGTGAAACTTGAGCCGCTTTTTATGCCTCAGTCTGATCTTCCAAAAGCAGACTGCAGAAAGCTGCCTGTAAACCCAAAGATGCCATGGATATCCACAAGGAGCTCCTCTTCTACCCTTTAAAATTAATCCAGGGGTACGAGGACATGAGGGCACCATTCTGGTCCTGCCACAACCGTTTCATGAAAAGACTTCTGCTTCCACAAAAGTGAAACCATCACCTTTCACCTCCACACAGAGAGGTCATCCAGAGGACCAAGTTTAAACTGGGATGAACATTTAAAACTCCAGCCCCCTGCTAGATCTTAGCATGGTTCATAGTGCATACGCCCAAAATTTTACCAGCGAAATTTATTTTAGGCAACTTCAGTTTGAAAACTTAATGGAAGTGTAGCTGTTCTCCCCTGAGCGTCAGGAACAGATGACTAAGAAATGTTGCCAGTATCTGTCTTTCAGTGAGATTAGTGTTGGGTTTGTGTGGTATCCTATTTATAACTTTGACAAACAGCTCACCCAGTCATTTCATACTTAATCATAGCTGTCTGCCCAGCTCCCTTCAGAGAAAAGCTTTTCAAAAAGTATGTGCCAACATAATATGAACAAAAGGAAGCTAACCACAGTCAAGGAAAAAAACCAAAACCCCTTGCTTGCAAACCCAGCAACCCACAAAAGCTCACGAGCTGTACAGAAACCAGGTCTTGGTTGATCATAAGGCATAATTAGAGCATCATTATTCATGGGACTGCATAGCTATAGTTAGCCAGTGTTTCCACTGTAAATCCCTATTTTTGTATTGGTTTGCAGCTCAGCTGCAAGGAATTAGTCCATGAGGAAATTTGGCTCATGAAAGTACTCATGAAAGAAACAAAGCACACTTCTGCGTGCTCTTTGATGTTTGGTTTCTGTGCATGTCTCTGTGTGATTAATGGGACCAAAAATACCAATTTAGCGGGGATTTTCAAATATAGAAGTCTTCAGAATTTGAAGTCGCGATTCCCACAACAATTACAACGCAACCGTTCCTTGGATGTATTCATAACTATTGCTATCTGTGGTGTTAATTGCTGTGCATTAAGGGGCCTCTACATTCAGAGCAACCCCTGTATATTCATCTAGTGCCAAAGATGGGTTTATATTTCATGGGATAGAGCTGTTAGATTTCTTTACGTCTGTCTGTCTTTGAAATAACATTTTCCAGGGATTATAAGAGATTACTTTCTGCTGGAGTCGCCCGCAAGCCCTGCGCTCACCCGGCTGCTTCCTCCTCACCTACCTGACTCTTCCATTAGGGCTCAGGGTTCAGCAGGTACGTGGGCATGGTTGGGACCACAGGAGAGGGAGCATGAGGAAGGGAAAGGGACAGGAGAAATACCTCAATAGGGCATTTTATCCCAGACAATATTAAATAGAACCTTTCACAACAGATTCAGCTACTCAAGAGAAACAGATTGCTGTCTGCGTTTGTAAGAACATCACAAGAATGCATTTGCTCTTTTCCAGCTAGCTCTAGCTGAAGCATCCTAGAGATTCAGCGTCCCCAGATATGAATGAGATTTACTTTCACACATATGGACCACCAGCCACCAAGGTACAGCAGTCTCTGGGCACTATGCCTGGTTGTCACCGCATGCCACAAGCGGCACACATCAGAAGGCAACTGCTTCAAGTGCAGTCCCAGCTCAGAGTGGTACAGTATAACAGTTATCCAGCTTGAAAAAAACAGTGTAAAACTGTGAGTTTGAAGACTTACAACCCTCAGTCTGGAACTGGATCACTGTGAGTGGTCTGAGTATTCATACCAGTACCTTCGGTGCACAAGTTTGTAAAGAACAGACTAGTTTATCCAGGCAATTTGATTTTCTAGTGAAACAGATGCCACCAAGTAGCAACACCACACTTCAACCCCTGTATTCCCAGACCTTGATGTTGGCATATGGGAAACCAAGCCACCTCTGAGCTTCTAACACCTCGCAGTGTTCATGCCTTCCTTGGAGCTCCCCACCCCAGCACTAATGAGCTTCCCCTCGGAGAGCTTAGCAGAGATGACAAAGTTGAGAGCGCCTGCAAGGTACCATGCAGCATTCCCAAGGGCGGCTGCCACCAAGCTACCTGCAATCCCAACGCACTCTTCAGAGGACAAGAACAGCGACACCATCTATTCTGACTGGAAGATACACCACCACCTTGACCACTATGATTTGTGAAAACCATAAAAGAAAAACTCTCCTTTTAGGCTGAAAGTACTTATCTCTACTATAAATTGTAGTAACCACAGTATTTATGTTGCAGTGAGGATCTGAACTCCTGCCACATTTTAAAAACAGTACAAAGCAGAATTCCTAGATACGCCACTTGAATCTGCTTTTCAAGGTGGTAGTTAGAAATTAAGAGGCAAATGAACTCAGTAAGATTACTCATGTACCTTCAATCATTTACAGGAATGTTAGCAAGATCTTGGCTTCAGAGGGCTGGATCACGCTTCCCCACTGCAACCATTATTAACCTGACATAACATGTTCACAGAGTAAGAGATGATAACGATGCTGTAAGTGGTCTCCATAGAGTATGGTTATGATTAGGGAATATCTCAGAGAAACTGTCATTCATTAAGCACTCAGCTAAATGCATTAAGACGGGTGAAGGAAAAGTTCTGCAATTTCAGGAATTTACAACTGGAAAAAGGTCCATTCTTGTCATCTTGGTTATTGGGTCTTTTTCATTTCAGTGTTGCTAAGAAGTGGCAGATTCAGTTTAAATGCAAACCACACGGTTTTTTTCTTCACCTCTGTTCCCCCGAATGTAAGCGTTCAGTCTTCTGCAGCCACCTTTAAGGACAACATGGGACAGTCAGTAAAAGATGCAACTTTTAAAACCTGACTTTAGTTCTGATACTGTGTTATCTGAGTAGGTACGTTATTCCCATCTGGGAAAATCCGTAGTGCTTCAAAGCACATCTCATACATCCGGTCCCAGGTACTTAACTAGGTCTAAACCCAGGATCCCAGTCAAAGTGGCAAGCTCTCCTTTTCATCCCTCTGTTCTCTGAGCTCACTGACATGCTTTTCTCTTGAATAGTCACATTCTTTGTGCATCACGGTACAACAACATTGTCACCAAATTTTTCTTTCTTGTCTTCGCAATAAAGAAGGGACCATCCCCAGGATTCAGAAAGCAATTTTAGCAAGTCTGCGAGTCAACTCCACTTCCAGATTCAGTTAAGCCAGTGGGAAACGTTCTTGGCACTCTTAAAGATGTGATATACTACCTCCACACATTCACCACTCCGGCCGCTATTAGCACAAGTCATGAATGTAATTCAAAAGCACTTTCTCTTTTTGCAGGATCTTAGGAAAAATTTAATACCAGTCTGACCAGTAAGTAAATGACATTATGACTACCACCATGATCAATAAGTTCGTGAGCAATGCCTTACAGCATTCTTTCCCCTGGCCCTGCCCACCTCTTGGCTTGTTTCTAAGCTACTCACATAAAACCAAGTTCCCACAAAGAAGCAAAGGCTCCCAGGGCAGAAGACTGTGTTCTGCAGAGCAATCCTACTTGTGTGCAGGTTTCTTGCCTCCCACCAGCTAACTATGTGGCCTTTACTGACCAATTTGGCAGGAAACTGGAGAGGATATGCTCCTCTGAGCACCCATGGAGTAAACACTGTGCAATTCTTTGGGTTTTGGTGTTTATAAGCAAGTCATGTTCCAGCCTTCAGGCTTCCCCAGGGTACTGCTGAGGGACTGCTCCTCTCCTACCATATGTGCTCACACAGCTTGAATGCCAGTCACGGTGAGCCTCAGTGAACCTGCACTGGAGCAAATCCATGTGGAAACCTCACGGGAACAGGTGTTGTCATTGGGGATGCTTAGAAACAGGCTGGGCAAACAGCTCTAAATATACTCTGCTGAGCAACTCTTATTTGCTGTATTTGCTGAGACCACATGGTCTCAGAGGACTTTTTCGTCCTCCATTTCCCAAGATGTTATGACCTGTCCATCTCCCTTGCTGGGGTGTCAGGCAATGGCAGAGATTGTAAGCGAGCTTCTTGCACCTCATCCGACAATCAGGACAACATATTCATCAGGATATGAGAGTGACAGTCAAGCATACTTATCCAGCATTAGAAATAAAGAGGATGCAACAAGATCTGCACCTTTAATTGCATCCTCATTCCTCGTGACAGCTGGAAACCCCTTAATTAATACACTTCACACACTGCCTATTTTTGATCCGCTTCAAATTCCAACCATCAGCAGAGTGTGTTCGTCCCGTTCCTGCTGAGAGTGCCCCTGAGATTTGCAATGTCCGTCACTCGGCCTCGCTCGAGGTGGGAGACGGCAGCGGATACCTCTCCCCCTTCCCTCCTTTCTGAGTATGACTTGCTTCCTCAGCTTCCTCAGCACTCCAGATTGCCCGCCCTCCCTTAGCTCTTAACCCTTTAATAAACCCTGTCTTCCACCTGTCCGTCAGTCCCTGTCTCTGAAATTTGACCACCAGACTTCTCTGTTACATTTAAGAAATGTACATCGCTGGTCTCCTGTAATCTACAATTGTGCCTGTCCTCACACACATACAGCTCATCAGCTGAGGACCATACTGCATTACTGCAGGAAGGAGAAAACCGCATGGCTGACCGGCAGCTCGACTGTCATCTCTTCCTGTTCCTTCCCAGGCTCTGCTCACCAACACAGATTGTCCAACTCACTCCATCTCCTCCTTCCTCTTCTTCGAGACCTTTCCCTCCACTCTGATCCTGCTCACTCACAGCACGTGGCAATCACCTGGCTTGCCATGGACATGGAGGAAATATCCCTGCTTATATCCCACAATGACCTTCCACTGACAACCGTCTCCTCCCTCCGCTTAGAGTTCTGCATCTGCCTTAGTAAGATATTTAGCAGGGTGCACAAATAACAAAACCTGCGCTTTGATCAGCGGTTGCCTTAAGCCTGCAGAGGCACTGACTTCTGAGGCAGCATCTGACAAGGGGAACAAATGGGAACGATTGGATCTCCTTGCAGAGGAGCTGCTGTTAGAAATCCAGCTCCTTTTCAACATGACCCAAAGCACCTGTAACTTCAGGTTGCCACCCACCTGAGGCCTGAAGCTGCTCCCACCGAAGTCTGTGGCAAAACTCCCGCCAACTTCAGAGGCAGAGGGACTGGACCCCTTGTGCTTTCAACTCTTGTAACCTACCAGTGTGTTTAACAGCAGGTTAGCCAAACCGGGAAGAGCTTTCATATCCGTCAGCCCTTTTCTCAACAGCAGAGAGAGGTTTGTCCAAACGCAGGCAAAGCTTTTTGCTCAATTACTTTAATCACAACCACTACACAGCAATTTGTCCTGATGTCAGGAGCTTGAACAAAGTGCCGCTTTTCAGAAGTGAAGCACGTTGCAAGCAAGGTGCTTTATAGACGCTACGGGCTTGAACCAACGGTTCCTCCAAGGCGGACTTCATATGCTCTGTGCCAAATGGTCAACTAGTTCCTAGCTATGACTCTCTAGACTCTGTAATTAAAGATACCGGCAAACATGAGCTTCCTTCACAAGTGCTGGAAGTATTCTGATTTCATGCTTTTGCCTGCCAAAAGATGTGGACTCCCTAAATGGATTTTTGTTTTTTTTTCTCCAGCCTGAAATGTGATAGCTCAATAAAGGGATCCAAGGATCTGTCGTGGTTTCAGTTGGGATAGAGTTAACTTTTTTTATTTGCAGCTCGTATAGTGCTATGTTTTGGATTTGGGATAAGAAATACTTTTGATAGCACACTGGTGGTTTTGGTTGTTGCTAAGCAGTCAAGACCGTTTCTGCTCCTCATACCACCCCACCAGTGAGCAGGCTGGGAGTGTACAAAAAGTTGGAGGAGACACAATACACTGTCTTTGCTCCCTCAAAGCAACCCCTCAGTCAGCTCACGGTGATGGGTCACGGCTCCCTTTCCAGCAGGAACCCTCTCCCTGTTCAGCTGCAAGGGGCTGAGATCTGACGCCAAAGGGGAGGCTTTGCCGTAAGAAGGAATTAACGCATAGTGATCCTATGCTATGGGTCACACAGGAGAGCGCTCCAGAAGATCACAGCTCCTTGTGGTTTTGCCACCTGCCAGTTAAATTCCTGAGACCCGCTCCCAGCTGCTGAGACACCTCTGCGTTACAGTGACCTGTGCCATTCAGCCAGCGTTTCCCCTGCTCAGCAGTCTGTCTGTCTTTCACATCTCTTCCTCTGACTTCATCCATTCAAACTGTTTTGCCATCATCTGTCCTTTCTTGTTGCCTCATAGATAAGAAGCTTGACAAGGGTGCGCTAGCAACTTCAACTACCTGAATGCAACTCTGAGCTTGCTTGCTTAGTAGGAAGAAATAAACCCCATCAGCTGCACTGCCATGAATTCACTGTCTCTGCTAGGCAGAACGGGCATCCCCGTGGTGTTTCCTTTTAAAAGAAAGCAAACTTCTCGTAAGACTGCTCAGCATCTCAGAAAAAGAAACATCTAATAGAGTGGCCTTACTGAAAGGGCATGTTGCACTGAGGCTTACAAACAAGTGGTTTATAATAATAAATTGTGCTTATCTGCACAAAATCACCAACACACAGGCACTATTCATCTCATTTTGAGCTGGAGACCTAGCTCAGCAGTGCTACGTACCCCAACATGTACTGCTGCCCGCTGGCACCTGAACCGCAGACCAAATGGTGCAAATGAGATAGATTATGCCAGTAAAGGACTTTGGCACCTTGTCCATCTTGGACGTGCACAGCAAAATTGTTGGAAAAGACGGTCAAGGTCCAGGATCAGAAAAAACCCACCATGTCCCCTGAAACAGCTCATTCATAGCAATGGACCGCTGTGTCGGGCTGGGTGTCAGCATGCCCACCCATCCACTTCTGCACCAACACAGGCACATCACCACAGCCTTCCGCAGTCACTCCCCTTCCACCAGAGAAGCAGCTGGAGAACCCAGTAGAAACAAGCCCAGCAATTCATGTGCAAATGCCAAATCTGCCTGTGAGGAGGGGACGCAGGGAATGGGGAGCAGGAACAATCCATGGCGCTCCTGACATAACAAGCAACAAGTCTTTCCATAAGCGGAGTGAAATATCACTTCCCTGAGGAACCAGGTATTAATTATAAGCCTACACAGTTTTAGCCATGCCTGCTACTATGTTTATTCTGATCCTCACTACCACACACATAGGAGCCACAATACCATCTTTCCTTGGAAGTATTAGACATTACAAACCTCATTTAAGAAAACAGATTTTGCCAGCAGGCCATCAGAAAGATAAGAAATAACCTGACTACACTCTAAGGCCATAATTGTTTCAGGATTTAGCCATCGAAAATACACCTTTTATAGCCTGCTAGGGTTGGGAGATAGCATCTTCTTTAATCACCTTTGCTCAAGCCCTTCAGATGCTGCTTAACAGCTCTATTCAGACCCAGAAAGCACAATTCTGGGCTGTCTGTCATTCTTGCTTGCAATCACTGTTTGTTTCCTGCGCCGTAAAGGGTTGCTGACAGCTAGACTGTATTTTTTCTTTACCCTAACTGATGAAAGCAAGATTGTGGGAGGCCCTTACAAGAGCTTATAACCCTTGTCTTTCCCAGCAGTGCAGCCACTGCTTTGCTTTTGGTTCAGCTCCCAGACCATGAACCTCTGTGCCAGTAAATTAAGCAGTATCTCCTGTTTATATCTCCCACTGGTCACTGATATTTTTCCCCCAGGGCCTGACTAACACCAAATGCAAGCCCAGCTCCAGAGCTCAGCCTTTTGAGCTCGTGTGCTTATCCCTCGTGTTTTTCAGTTACTGCAAATTTGGTTCAGCGTCAGCTGAAGTGGGATTGATAGCTGAGAGCTGGACCAAGACAGACCTTCGCTTGCGTTCACGTGCTGGGGCCAGGCCACCATAGAGCCCCTGGTGGGGAACACGCTGCAGGGAGACCCACCTTGTCTCCTCTCTGCTTCCACCAAAGTTCCTCACATCTCCTACAGGAGGGATGTGCCCCACCGTGAAGCAGCGGCTGCTGCCCCCTCGCTTCCAGAGCACACTCAAGACTCTGGAGCTGGATCTGTGACAACTTGTGTTGTTCGGGTTCAGGACACCAGGCAGTTACTGCTACAAACCAGCAGCCAAATGGCCCTGAAACATGGCAGTCCTCAACCACCATATGTGTCTTGAGGTCAGGGTGGGTGACTCAAAAGGGAAGCCCTTAGTCTGGATATCTTCCTGTCCCCTCTGGCCATTGGTGTTGAGTTACTAAGATGATCTGATTAATATTTGCAAGATTTTTTTGTTATTTTGAGTGACTACGGGCATCTTAAAGAGGCCCAGTTTTCAAAAAGCGCTGAAACCTGCCTTCCAAAAGTCAGAGCCTCTCTTACTCTAGCAAACTAAACAAGTTAAGGCAATAGAAGCAACTAAGAAAATCTGTTAGTAGATGAAAACAGAGAGCGTGTGCTAGTCAGGAGCAGCCATCTTTCTGCACCCTTTTTCCCATGCTTCCAATGTTACAAATCCAGCTGAATTTCTTTTAAAATTCTTTCTGTCGAGAATAATGAGGTACCCATGGGGAGGAAAAAAAAAGCTGAATATCTAAGTCGCTCTTCATGCCAGCTGCATGCCCTAGAGCAGAGCAAGACTCTGGTTCCCAACCCCCTCACCTCTTGAGTTCGTGATGCGGTGCATCAGCAGGTGAAGCATCTCTGCCCCACGGAGAGCCCCGTCCCCAGCGGCTGCCTCCTCCCTTTGCGGCGGAGCAGACATGCTCACTCAGGGCTGTGGGCAGGAGGCTGAGAGACCGCACACGAGGTCAAAACCAAGGGAGGCGATCCCCATGGAGGGGGCGCAGGCAGGCCATCACGGAGCTTCCAACAGATCTGCTTCCAACACGCTGGCCAGGGTGACCGAGCACCATGTGCAGCAGAACAAAGCAGCGCAGCAGCTGCCGGCTTACCTGGGGGGCTTCAGCGCCCAGCTCTCCCCAGCAAATGCCTCTGCTTTGCACCTCTAAAATCCCAGCAGACCCGAGTTGTCCGCAGGGAGTGCCTTCCCCGCTCGTGTCGGAGCAGGGCAGCGAGCAGCCAGGCTGAGAGAGCAAAACTGAGGTCCTTCAGATGAAGTAAAAAGATGTATCTTCATTGAGCATGAAGGGGGCTGCGATACGCCTCAAACTGTGCCTCCAAGCCAAGACACCGCAGGGCGGTCCACATCCCAGAGAGGGGACAGAGCCGGTGCCGGGAGCTGCACACCTCTGCCTCGCAGGGGTGCCACAGCTCTCAGTGGGAGCAAGGGCTTTGGGTTTGTACTGATTCAGAATGGCAGATGTTGCTCTGAGACAGAAGCGAAATTCTGTGATTCTGTGAAATCACCACACGAAGCCTTTTTGAAAACACCAGGGAGCTAAGTGATGTCTTTCAGGATGGCGGTAGGTTTATAAGGATGCCACTGTGCCCAAATCACACAGCGATGAGCCCAGCAGCTACGGCCACTCAGGGGGAGAGAACGCACAGCTGCGGGATCAAAGGGAGCCATCACCCACCATGCAGAGCCGAATCCAGCCAGCCTAAAGCGTGCTTCCCTCCCCGTTCCTCCCTGGGTGGATGCTGCAAGCCCCGGTGGCTTTTCTGCATCATTTAGACAAGCTTGAAACTTTCCTCAAACGACTGCCAGGTCCCTGCAGTGCATCTCCCCCTCCTCTTATCTGCTCCGCTGCTGACAGCGTGTGGGAGATGAGCGGCGGCACGCCACCTCCCAGTAACGAGGCTGTCTTTGATCTCCCCCTGACAAGGAGCGGCTGACGCTCCCGCCTGTGTCTGCAATGCTATCGCTGGCACGTGAGGAGGGGAAGGAAGGAGAGAAGGGGGTGCAGAGCAGCCTGGTCCAGCGGAGCCTACAGGCAGCGTTTGGGGAGCCATGGCAGCATTGCCGGCCTGGGCGGGGGGAGCTTAGCCACAGAAGGAACAGCGCTGCTGGCTCCCCAGGCACCCAGAGCCAGCCCTCGCCCTGCAGCAAAGCCACAGAGCCACCTGCAAGTGTCCCTTGGCACAGACTTTGCTGCTATCCCCCCCAGCCAGAGGAAGAACTGCTCCTCGGTGGTTTCACATTTATACATTGGCTCACCTCCAATCAAGATCCTCCCTGTTCCTCAGGGTATAAAAAACCTTCAGCACTCTGGGCCTCCATCAGTGCGTTTTGGTCCCTAAGCACTCACAGGCATTAGCTGTGTGCAGAGTGAGGAGCACCTGCGGATCTGGCCTCAGCGACCAGAGTGCAGCTCTCACGGCAGAGCAAGTGCACTACGCGAGAGAACGGTCATAACCAAAGAGGACCGGGGGCAACGGCCTTCCAGTAAAGTGTCCCAAACGCTGACATTTTCTACCTGACTTCCTTAATTCAGCTGCAACGGGTTTTCTGATTTAAAGGAGAAACTGATGATTTATGTTGGAGCAGGTCTAGAGGAGGGCCATGAAGATGATCAGAGGGCTGGAGCACCTCTCCTAGGAGGGCAGGCTGAGAGAGTTGGGGTTGTTCAGCCTGGAGAAGAGAAGGCTCAAGACATTATAGCAACATTCTAGTACCCAAAGGGGGCCTACAACAAAACTGGAGAGGCACTTTTTACAAGGGCATGTTGTGATAGGACAAGGGATAATGGCTTCAGACTGGAAGAGGGGAGAGTCAGATTAAACATCAAGAAGAAATTTTTCACTCTGAGGGTGGTGAGCCCCTGGCCCAGGTTGCCCAGAGAAGCTGTGGCCGCCCCATCCCTGGAGGTGTTCAAGGTTGGATGGGGCTTTGAGAAACCTGGGCTGCTGGGAGGTGTCCCTGCCCAGGGCAGGGGGGGGTGGAACTAGGTGATCTTCAAGGTCCCTTCCAGCCTAAATCATTCTATGATTCTGTGATTCCCATACATACTGCTGTAGGATTTTTCATAAGGTCTTAATTGAGTATGAATGGCACGGGAGGGAAAGATGTGAAGTCCAGATATGTTGGGTATTAGTTTTATGCTATTGTTTAGCATTTAAATACACAACAGACAATCACAACCTACAGCAGGTATTACAATACGTTGCAGAGATAGCGCACACGCAGTACAATGGCTCCCAGCTACAACAGGTTTGGTTTAAGCAGTCATAAAACCAGTATTCTTGACATTACAGTTGCAGGCTGTTTCCTGAGCCCAGGTTGTTTCTAAGATATCATCTACCATTAGCAGTAAAAGGTATTCAAGGCTCCTCCTAAATTACCTTTTGAGAAAATGCGCAATAGGATGCAGAAGGGATAGTTTGCTATGTGCTGTTTAGGTTTATCTTGAGGAACAGCTCTGAGAGGATATATCCACTGGACAGGGGTTCTTGTGGTGTGACACGCTGCACTGCATAGCTAAATATTTTTATTAGTTCTTTACTTCAGCTTTATATAAAGCATAGAATTTACACGTAGAGAGAGCATTTAAGTCAGTAACTGGACTTTTAATATACTTGCAGTTTCAACAATCCAAGAGTAAGAGCAAAGAAGTGTCTGAAAAAGTCCTATCTAAACCACCTAGAGCGCTTCAGGCTACAGTATATACCTCCTTTCCTACCTCCCCTCAATATGCAGAAACCACATCACCCAAAATGCAGCCTTATGACTCACTTCATTTCTGTGGTCTAGTTCTCCCCCCAAGACTCCCTGCCATGTGCCAACAAGATCTGGAATTTCTTTTCCACCTCCCGTCCGAGCTCTGGACAGGGGTAGAACTGCTTTGTTTGCAAGATTAGACACAACCCTGTGCGTTCAGCCCAGGACCCGTACTGCAGATCAAACACGCCCCTTGTTTCCAAAGACACTGCCTCCCACATCGTCTTTTTCCCAGTGACTCTTTCCACTGGGTTAGTGACCAGACTAAATTCCGCTCGGATGATCCGCCTGGCAGCTCCCTTCCAGCAGCACCCGCAGCCGTGCCCAAGAGTACCCGCCGGGAACCTTTTCAAAACACCTTTTCAAATTGCTGCAATGGCAACTAAAGAAGTTCAAGAACCAACACTTCATCCTCCTCCCCGCTGCTTTCAGCCTCTCCTCGCCGCCCCTGCTGACCGCGGCGAGAGCAATCTCACAGCCCCCGTTCAGCTGAAAAGGCACGCTGTGGAGTTAAGCCTGTGTGTCTGCATGTTTCATCCAAACCACTCAAGTGGCAAGGAGCAAGACAGCCTGCCTGCTGAATTCCCAGTCCCCAAACGATCCGCCGGCACCGTAAAAGCTGTCATTTGCATTCTCTGGTTTCCAAGTGTTGAACAGAGTTCATCCGTGCTGAATACATCTCTGTTGTTGCTTTCCTTACCAGCTGTTTTGCCCGCAACACACTGCCGTTTGCAGCCTTGTGCTTATTGTGTTGTGGTGATTTGGGCTTCTCGTGTGCAGCAGCTGAAAAGCAATTAGGGGCCAAGCCTCCTGCCCACTGAGACTCGTTCTTGTACCCTTACTACTGCAGCGGGCTCAGGGGAGGACACGTGTATATGTATGCATGTATGTATATATGCATGCAGCTGACGGTTACATTCTTTCCCTAACCCGTCACCTTGCAAATCCAGGCTGGATCTGGAGAATCAAGGGAGACAGCTGCAGGGGGAGCCTCTTCTCCCCAGTACCTCCAATATATACCAACTGTTAAACAAAAGGTTCAGCAGGCTTCGTGCAGTTGCACCATTTCCTGACTGGAACCGGGTAAACCTTTTGCTGAAGATGCAAGAAAAAGCAACAAAACCAGCTCCACTCTTATAGCTGCAGTGGGCTCAACACATGCTGTGTGTTAACCGCAACATTGGCTTATTTTGGCCATAACTTCAGCAAGCCAGACTCTCACTACTGCCTACCTGCACATCTATTGTGCTCAGTCGTTTTTTCAGAGCAGAAATGTTCTTCGGGATCAACTGTTTTAATGCACTGCAACTTACAAATTGTTTTTGTTTAAAATAAACCACAGAAGAGTTCCCTGCAAAATGGCAACGCATCTAGGCAGTTACTGAAGGGCTGTTACTCATACGCTGTTTCAACTCCACCAGGGCCCCAGTACTGGTGTCACTAAATGATCTCCATGAATGTGCAAGAAAGCCTCGTTCTTCTGAGTTGTCCAGAGGGAAAAAGCCTTGTCAAACAACATTACAGCCCAACGACAGAGAAGACGCAGCAGGCAGTCTGGTAGCACAGCCTTGGACATAGAAGGGTAAATGTTTCCAACCTCAATTCAGCCTTGTGAGCACCACATCCTGCTGCTTTTTGCAACCAGCAATCCTGATAGCCCAGCTTGAAATCAGTGAATATCCTCTAGTCCACGAACACTGATGGCAAAGTTGCATCCCTGTTACACTGCTTTCCCTTGTGAATTTATCGTTCATCTTTCAATACAGCCAATGTCATTCTGAAGGACCGCAACCTACCAGTATCTTAGCATCACATCTTGGTTCGGAAAGGACACACATCCCTGCTAAACTAGTAAACTTGTGTTCTGTATTTACCCCTCCAAAAGAGGACAATATCTGACAGATAATTGTAATTACTCCTGACCATGAAATACTTCACTGGAAACAACTGTGGCTTCACAGTTTGGAAAAAAGGCATCTGAGAAGTGGATTTTTTATATTTTGAAATTATTGGTTAACGTAAATTGAAACATAAAACACCGCCTTCGAAACTGTCAAAATTTGCAGTCCAAAGGAAAGAGTATGGTTGCCTTTGGCAACTTCTGTGCCCTGCTCCTCCTGCATGGAGCACACGAAGTTCTACCAACAAGGCTTGACTCCCTGTCAAGCACTCTTTCCTTTGCACCTTCCACTTCAAAGCAGCAGGTCAGCAGCTGGTACACCAGCTATGCTAGGACAAAAACCCCCAACTTACTCCCGAGAAAAGCCTGAGCTCTGCCATGGACTCCCATCTTGTGGCCATCTTTTTATTCATTACTGGTGAGCAAACTCCCAAGCCCTGGCTTCCATCATGCCCTGCCTGTCCTACGCCTGTCTGCTCCGCTCCTGTGTACTGACAGATTATTGAAGGCTACAAGAGCACAATTCTCCTACATATGAATAACCTGCCTGTTCCAGAGAATAAGCAGGCTGACCTAGTGGACACCACGTGTGTGTCTCAGCTGAGAAACAAGGTCAGCAGAGATTCGCTGGATATGGGAAATCTGACCCCATCAGCAGCGAGCGTTTGCTGTTGCTTTCAAAATTCATTGATTGCTAAGATTTTAACTTTTTTTTTGATAACAGAGATAACCAAGGATAGTCGGGTGAGCTGGGTTGGATGTGAGGCCCAAATCCAACCTTCAACTGCAGTAACAAAAGCAACAGCCCTTTATTAATGGATGTCATTCTGATACAGTGAAATGGCTGGTGTAAGCCAGAGCAATTCAGCTGGCCCTCATTTGCTAATAGCTAGCATCCATTAACTATCCTTATTGCAGAGAAGTATGTGTAAGGGCTGCTCAAATGCAAAGAGACTGTGCTGCATCATTTTCCACTGTCACAGACTTCCACACAAGAGCTAACCCCAAGCAAGTCTCCTCCACACTGCTGCCAAGGAAGAGCTTTCGATCTCCTTGCATCCAGGCATGTGTTGGAGAGACAAGGGATAGATGAGAGATGGTTTGGAAGGAGCTGTGCTACTGCCTGGTCCTTGCAGGACTTGCTCCGAGAGTGTCTATGGGCAGATTCTGGGGGAGAAAGCAGATGGGGAAGTGCTCACTCCTCATTAGCAATTATTTCACTCCTGCCAGCAGCCATCAACCTCGTACGGGTTCTGGCTGGATGCTCGTATGGATGTACAGAAGTGCTTTCTTAGCTCTGGGAATGGTCTTTCCACATACCAAAGACTTTACAGCCTAACTGGATATGGCAGGAAAAGGGCAGGCGAGGGAAGCTCCGTGCAGAAGGGGTACTGCCTTGCTCAAGTTTATGTAGCAAGTTTGCAACAGAGCCAGAAACCTATCTACAGCTCCTGATCTGCCCTTTAACCACGAGGCTGTTCTTTGTGGGTCCTTGTGCTATAACTGACAGGCACGTAGCAAGAAGTGCCATCTGCACAGGCCAGGAAAATGCAGTATATCCAGCTCCAGAATCTCAAAGCTCCATCTTTATACGGAAGTTTTGTGATAGAAAAAGGTTCAGTGAATGTCAGCATTTCCATATTATCACCGTCTGTACACAGATTGCCATGGCAGGAAGAATTTAAAAGATAAAAAAGTGCAATTTAAAGATAAAAAAACAGTTTAAAGTCGTCAGTCGTGAGCAGTTTCAGGCCCTAGCATCTCTCACCAGTTTTTGTTCATCTAATGTTTTCTTTTAAATACCCTCAGCAAACTCAGATGCTTGGAAAGGAAGTGCCATACCCAAGAATGCAGTTCTGTGTGTCCCCCACAGCAGCACAGCCCAGGGAAAAACGGCACTAAAAGCAGAGGGGAGGGCTGTCGCCTGCATCCAGTGTTTGCTGCACAGTATTACAAACCAGAATCTGTGTTTAACCTCTCGCACCCATCGCACCCGCCCAGCCCCAGCAGCTTTAGCAGATGCAAAGCCTACAACACCAAAGTGTCGGGGAGCACCAGCTGCGCTCCGCTGGCAGAGTGTGGGTATCCCAGGTGTACAACAGCCAGGGCAAGCACAGAGCCATTCTGAACATCGGGTATTCTGGCTTCAGTGAAGAAGAGATAAACACGGTCTCATGAAAAATGAGAGGGTGCCGCAGAGCCCTGCCTACGTACCCACTCTACTGCTATTTTGTGGATTCAATCCCAATCAAACTTTTTCAGTATTTCATTAGCCAGCTACCAAAAGACAAAAGGCTGGAATACAGCCAGGCAAGTAAAACGATCATAGTAGTTATGGCAATAGCCACCTTCATAAAACCTCTCACTTCTCACACTACAACTATCTCACACTAGTTCACAATAAGATAAAGAACCAGAAATCTGACAGCAGTGGCTGACTGATACTATCCTTTGTCCAAGGAAAACACTGACTCCTGCTATTTGGAAACATGAGACGAGCAGACTCGCTGGAATTTCAGCTCTTGAGACAGAAACCATTCTGTAAATTCAATATGGCTCTCCTGGCATGAGCCAAGGTATTTCTTCATTTCACTTCCACGGTTAAACACGTAACTAAAGAGCAAACAAGACGTAAGCAAAGGGCAGCCAGCACCAATGCGCCCACTGAAATGGTCTTTGCTGTTGCAAAACACAGTGCTGGGCCAAACACAGGACTGGGAATGGGAGATGAAGTCCCTCATTCTCAGGCCATTAATCTGAGCCTGGACAGGACAGTAGTTATCACCACTTAAAGCCGTTCTAGGCTCTTTGAAGACTTCACTGGTGATTTTAGTCCAGCTGAGGCCAAACAAGCACCTTTGCTCACACATGCAACCCTGCCAGCAGATATGGCACCTACCAACTTTTTGGGGAGCTCTGCTTGCTCAAGAACTGCAGGATCAGAAGAAAACAAAAAAGCCGTGCTGGTAGGATGAGTCTCACAGTTCAGGACTAACTCTGGCTCCCAGGCTTGCTGCTACAGACCAGAGAACAGGGGAGGACTGTGCTGTACTTTGGGCTGGAAGAACAACACTCTCTTGCTTTACAAAAGGCCTCACATTTGCCAGCAGCACTGTCGGGTTTTGGTTTTTCAGATATTTTGGGGCTTGTTCATACTTGAGACAAACTGTTTCTTACACGCTTTCCTGTGTGTTTTCAGATGACCTCGAACATTTGGGAGGCGTTTAATTTGAGAAAATACCTGGCTATATCTGAGATTTTGTCTCTGCCTCTGACAGAGTCCGCTTCTTGAATTCCCCCTTCATTTCAGGGAACAAAATGAGTGTCTCCCTGCCCTCCCGCTGTGCACCTTTGGCCTTTTGATGAGAAGCCAAGAGACAAACGGCTCAATTTCTCCAGCCAGCACAAGAGAAGTGATGAAGAAAATTTGTCGTCTCTGCTGCAGTATCCACAACGTCGATGTACAAACCCAGCCTCGCGCCAACCAAACACACAAGCCCTGCAGGCTGTGAAGTTCAGGGGTAGGAAAAGAGAGGATTTTTCACGGCTCATTCCAGCCCTGAGACTTCACAGAGTCCTCTCTCTCATACCACCATCTCTTACTCTGCAGGAAACCTCAGTGAAATCGAGGTGTTGCAATGAGATGGGGAATCCCCTGCATGGATCTTGACCTAATCCTGTTTGCGCTGTTCAGTTTTGGGAAGGAGAGGGCAGGTTACATTCATGTTGAACCTATTTCAGAACAAGAGAGCATAAATATTGTATAAGACTGTTCTCTTTATTAAGTGGCACACAATATTTTTGAGCATATACCATGCATTAGTGAGAGACAGTGGAAAGCTCCCAGACCCCAGGATAAGGGATACACTTCACGTGTTGGAAATCAGCACAGAGACCCACTGCTATGCCAATTTAAACTATCCAAAGAGTCTGTGTTCCCGACTCCAAATGGTAGAACGAATAGCAAGTACCATATCCATATTCCTAATGACCAGAAATGAAGTGTACAGGTAAGGAGAAACTGTAAAACAACAACGTAAGTAGTAGAATAAAAAAAAAGGGGAAAATTGCTTATCATTTGTGCCCCATCTGCCTTGAAAGGCAACGGTGTTTTATTTCCTTTGGTACAGGAGGGTTTGCATAAAACATAAGCAAGGTTGTACAAACCCTTGGGGTTTAATTTGATTCTAGTTTATCTTTTGATCAGCACATCAAACAATTGTGAAGCATTTTCTCCTCCCGCCTCCCCTCCCAATTTCTAAAAGCTGCCTGAAACATCCGCGTGCTGCCTCTCGTAAGGGCAGCGCAGAGCCTTCAAGGTAATGCCATTATATTTAAAGGGAAGTCTCTGCCAAAACACCCCAACACAGGGACAGACCTAATGCCTGCAAACAGTAAATTAAACATGCCTTTCAGTTTTTTGAGCCTCTCTTGAGCAGAGAGGTCATTACTGCATGGGGAAGGGGGAGGAGAAGGCAAAATTATTACCCATCACAGCAACTGCAACAGGGCAACCTTCTGCCATCTACACCACCAGGGACCCGTCACGGCTAGACAGCAATACAGCTGTAAACATCGGCGACCTGTCCCCACCGTCTGCAGACCAAATCACTGGGGGAGTCTCATTCTGCTCACAGACTGGATTGCAGTCAACATTATTTCAGTGGCTCCTTCAAAGCAGCAAAGTCTTTGACCTCTCAGTACAAGCAGAAATACCAGCCGTGCCATTTGTGCCAGGAGGCAAGTCCAGAAGGAACCGGTGCCACCATGGACTAAAGCCCCTCCAGGGTAAGTGGCTAACTCAATGGTGCCATCACAGTTCACACAAAATAGTTTGCCTGGCTCATTAAATACATGTCTGGACACACCTGATGGCTTGCAAGAAAATAATGATGTAATAAGAAAAAAGGATTGCATTTTCTTACCCAGCCTATAAGCTGCACAGAAGAAAACCCATGCTTTTCAAAAGACTCATGGTGGGGGGGACAACACACAGGAAATCTGAGCGAGTCACTGGGGACAGTGCTGCCTCAGTTCAGGGTGGCGGGACATAGATCTGGTCAGTCCTTACTATAGCTGGGAGCTAACAACAATCTGGTGTAGGCAGTTTTGGATCTTTTTGTTGTTGCTGTTGCTAAATCATATTGGTTTAAATTACCTTTGTGTCACTGATGTTCGCCATTCAGCCTCACAGAGCCACAGTCTCCACACGCACACCACTATGAATACACTTCACCTTTACCAAATACTTCCTCAAAAAACGCAATTCATCTTTAAACCTAATGCGACTCTATGCCCCACAAAAGGCATGATGCTGCCAGCCCGGTAAACCAAAGCCCTCTATTCCTTACAGAGTGTAAGTGGCGGGTGCAGTGAGTAGGATGAACCATAAGACTCCTCACCTCAATGTGCGGCAGCAGCCCCAAGCCCTGGCTGACTCCCACTGTCTCTAAAGAAAGTCCTGCACTCACTCATATCTAATAAAAGCTAATGGGAGTGCTCCTGCTTTAAGTGCTTTTCACAAAGTCCTCAATCCTCTGAGCACTTTGCTGCAGTCCCCGCCAGGAGAACATGCTCATGATGGCAGTTTCTAGGATGGGGTGCCTGTGGCTTGCAGGCGTGTGCAGCCCTGGGGACCATGATGAGCCATGTGAGCTGCAGGGCAAGTCCCGCTCCCCTGGGCATGGAAAGCATCTTCCTGGTGACACTGCGCAAAGACGGCGACCCCTTAGTCAAACAACCAAGGTAATGAGCCGTCCCAGCAGCAGAGGAGGTTTCCCGGTCTCCTGGGTTTATCAGGCTCTCATGGCACCTCGCACAGACCCACCTGTGGGTGTCACGCAGAACATCAGGGCAACGCAGCAAGCAGAAGGCCCCGCAACACGCAAAGCAGTTTGCTATACTTTGCATTATATCCAGGCCTGACAGTATATCAAACTGATTTCACTCCCTTGTGCTGGAACACTGGCTTATTTTAGACACGCTTTGTTTCCTGGTTTCATTCTCTTCATACTTCTCATAATCTGGTATAAAACTCTGGGTTTGCTTTCAGCACCTTCTGTAGCTTGATTTAAAGGCTAACAAAGAGCTCAGTGCATATTTTACATTTGAGGATAATGGGAAAAAAATCCTACATTTTTATGACCAGAAGGGGGCCACTGGATCATTTAATGTGACCACCTGTAAAGTACTATTTCCCTCTGCTGAGCCCAGTAACTGCCTTCGACTTAATTAGAGCTTGAAGCATTGACAGTTCTGGTGTTCCACATAAAGACCAAGCACAATATAAAACAACTTTAGAATAACAAAAAAAGTTCCGAGAGCCTCCTGGGTGTTCCTCACATATCATAAGGAACTTAAAAATCCCTTAACAGTCCTCGCAATGTTTTTTTATGTCCCAGCCACAGTTTCTCTGAATAAAAGCAGACATTCTTCATTGACCCAAATAAGCCGCAGTCATCATAAAAAACTGATCATCCTTGTGGGGTTTGCTGCTTCTAATATTTAAGGGATTTTCTCTGTGCAAGTCATTTTTAAAACCTCTCTATGCTTGGCTACATAAACATTCACATCCTCCTGAGTTCTTAAACAAAAGCTCAGAGAAACCACAAGGATGGCAGATTAAACCGAAGAGTTATGAAGACAGAAGCAGGACTCTGCACTTAAGTTCTGACAATAAACCCTCTGCAGAGGCCACCTCTAGCTCCCTTTTATCAATTTCCTTGTCCCTGGTCCAAAGAAAAAAAACTAAAATCACAAATCAGCTCTACAGAATAAGTGTGTCGATGTGTGTACCAAGCTGCATTACATTTCTGTCCTTGCTGACAGCGTTTAAGACAGCTCTACCACCTCACGATGTAGCAGGTGCCCTGGCGGGGACAGTTTTGGGGAATCTACTGGCACTGCCCCGAGCCCCCTTCCTCAGCCCACCCGCTCCCCGGCCACCCAGGCACACATGCCCCAGGGCCCTGGGACCCGCTGCTGGGGTGACTGCAGCCACTTCTTCAGCCAGCGAAACATTCACCTTTCACGAACATTGCAAATAAGGTAAGACACAAAAGCAAAATTTGTTCTGCAGAACTCTTGCCAGTACCGCTCTGTTCTAGAAAAAGCCCTCATAATGTCTTTTCAGGTAAGTTATCACCAAGAATTTCTTTTCATTTAGGAACATAAGCCATGCACCGTCCTACTGTGATTTCAGTATGGAAAAAGCTGATTCAGGTGCCTCCATCATCCTCCTAGCAATGACAAGTGGGCACTACAGTCCTGAAAGTTCCCTTTGAACGCTCCTCCTCTGGGGTCTGCATCATGGTGCAAAGCCCACCATCAAAACAAGAATTGTTCCAATTCCTCTGACTTTAGAGGGCCACAAATGAAACTGAATAAATCCACAGGTAAGTAAGAGCAGATGAGGAACAAGAGCAGAAGGAGATGACAGAGGAACAAAGAAGGCAAAATGAAGGGAAAGGTGGCCATGGCAGAAGGATGGGGCTGAAATATGCCCAAAATATTTCATAGTTAGTGTACTGAGTGGAGATTATAGCTTGGCTTTTCAAAGGCAGTGAAAGGAGTCAACTGTCCAGCTAACCAGCACTGTGAGGCACATAACTCACGCCTTTAACTGCTTTGGAAATCCCAGCTCAGAATGGCAAAAAGACTCCGCATCCATCACCTTTGCAGTAGCATGTTTTTTTCAGTAGGTATTAGAGTAAATTCACCTTCTGGCCCTTCATCCTGGCAAGGACCTCCTGCTACGTCAAGAAACCTTTTTGAAGGGCTCCCTGCCTGAGGAACTGCATACAAGTTAACAAAGAGCAATCACACATGTGCAAGCTACGAAGTGCAAATGTTTTCTTTGCATGTGACTGTGACACAAGTTGGCTTCAGAAGTGTAACAAAGACCTCCCTCCCCCCACTTCACAACAGAGAACAGAAAAGTTGGAGAGAAAGAAGAAAAACCCACAGGAATGTTCACACACTCTCCTGGCTTGCACAAATATGTCAGGAGACATAAGGATCCCATAACCTGAGCCCTACCTGTAATACTTTTGTCCCACACACTTCAGACCTGCAGAAACAAATCTCTTTCTTCTGCGCGAGAGGAAGGACAGTGGAGGGAACCCCTCTCATGAACTCCTGGATCTGTGCACCAGGGAGGTAAGACTGAGCTATACCTCATTTATTTATGCAGGCTTTATGCCTGGAATAATACTAGGCTACCTTGATGGATAAAGAAGAAAAAGGTTATTCTTCACCTTCTTGCAGTTCCCATTGCTAAGATTACTCCAGTGCCTCTGAAGAGCAAACAAACTGGCCACCCTGCATGCACAACGCTCTCCATAGCACACACACAAATCACCACCGGGACCAACCCCCCTCCAAATGTCACGTATTTTAAAGGCCTTATTGGGGTAGCAAAGATTTAAGCCAGCCATGTACGTACTGCTCAGCAAAGCCCTTTTTCTTGCTTAGAGCCATCAGGATGCATAGAATTCTTTTCCTCCTAAAAGCTGTGTTACCACAGGAAGCTCCTATCATAAACTCTCCTCCCAGGACTAAAACATCACAACATTCTGTGCTTGAGACCATACCATAAAGCAGCAGTCACCTCTCACCCCGCAATCATTTGGAAGAGTTAAACTCTGTTATAAATCCTAATTTATATGCCAAGTGAGTACAGCCATGGAGCAAGGGATCAGATCTAGCACTCACAAGTAAAAGCCCATAAAAGAGGGGGAAATGTGCCATTAACATTTACTCCACAAACAGGCAGACTGGAAAAAAAAGCATTTCTCATTTCTACAACATGGCTTGCGAAATTGGAGAATGAAATCAAGGCTCACGCATCATTCTGGAAATCAAAATCTCTGTTTAGATGCATGATGCTAATTCAGCTCTGCCTCACTGAGGTAAATTAAAGGTCAAATATAGATTTGAAATCTTGTTTAAGCTTCTTGCTGCCTTAATAACAAGCACTGAATTACTTGAGGGTTTCTTAACAGTGAACCTGTATTTCAGCCAAAGATATTATTTCCACTATCTTGTTAGGTGGGTTCCTACCCGAGAGGTAAATTTGCCTGACATTAACACGAGCACAAAATTAAAACATATTCCACAGAGAAGGGTTCACAGTGCCCCCTCGGTAGCCAGCCAGAGTTAATGAAGTGAAGGAAATTAATTTATAGGGAAAAACTTTTCAGACCATAATCAACCACACTTTTTATTTGCCTACTGTTACTGGAAAAGTGACTGTGTACTGTCCACGCTAACCAGCAGAAGTGGCACGCCTTGCCACTGTAGATAAACAGTGAGAAGCATTTTAATTGATACCTTAATTAAACTGTTTAATTAAGCAAAAAGAACAATAAGTGTGCATCACTCAGACATTCACCCACCCACAGGCACAATATTTGGCATGAGGGCAAGCATCTCCCCAGCCAACAACAAGAGATCCACATGAAACCTGAAAACCAGTTACTGGCGGCTGGGACTAAGCTCAGGAGGGGAAGGCGGCCGGGCGGCGCTGGGCACCGCCAGTGCTCAGTGTCACTGCCTGGGACCAAAGCGACCGTCTGCAGCCAACAGGGAAGGGAAGGGGAAGCTCAGTACTCACAGTGCAGCCCACACTCTGGTCAGCAAACAGAAACGCAGCTCTGCAGTATCCCCCTGTTCAAACATCTGCCATCTGGGGAAACGTAAGCAGCTTCTCCCCCATCTGCTATCCCGCGCCAAGCCCTCTGCAAAGGGAGCAAGAAGCGAGAACCGACGGCAGCACCCAGGCTCAGCGCGCCCCCGCCACCAACCTCGCTCACATGTGGGGAGCGAAGCAGAGGAACCGGTAATTCATCATGGTGTCCAACACCAGGAGCAGCAGGCCAGGTTTAAAGATAAAGCTTGCTACAAGAAATCGTTCCGCTCGCTGCTGGCAAAAGTAGATTGTGACTCACATGCAGCCTGTGTGACAAATTCCACTTCTATCCAACCGCAAAAACTGTTTTGGGCAAAGTCAGATATTAATCTGATCAGATATTCAAGATAGAAGGCGCAGTACCAGAGTACCCGGGATGTCTGTGTGATCCACCAGGTAACGACGACACTGCATGCTGATTGCTCTCCAAAGACAGTTCAAAAGCAGAGAGAGCATTTGAAGAGCTACATTTATTTTCCTCTTGACGGGTCTCCCTACCATACAGAAGGTGCTTTGAGATTCCAGTGGTGTTTGAACTGGATGGGACGTTGACATAGCTCTAGGCCCTTATAATCTCAAAGGGTCAAGGGACTCCTAATACTTTGTTCTCCTCACGTCACTGGATTGTAACGTCTTTTGGCAGGGGAAACAGTGGGCATTATCTGACTCCCATATCAATGGCAGTTTTCTGCTGAATCCTGAGCCCAGGATCATGCCCACTCTCACTCTTGGTTAGACTACAGCCAAGGAGGAGATCCTGCAGCATACCAATAACTGGGTATAAAAAAAAAACAATTCTGGAACGTTATGAGTGATATAAATGCCTATGAAGGTAAGCACTGGACATGAAGACAGATCCAACACTGTTTGGGAAGCAACAGCTCTTCTATGAAGCCAAAGCCATAACCTCAGCAGCCCAAAGCAGGAGCCTCTCCTGCTGCAGTAATAAAGACCTCAGTGCCAGCTGGAGGAAGGCTGCGGTGGATTCACGAACCCGCACACGCTGCCCGGCACCAGACCAAAGCAAGAGCTGGTGCTGTGGTTACTGGTACCGGTCCCTCCTGCCATACGCAGGCTGCGTTGGAAGCACCCCGTCTAGCCCTTCTGTCGAAATAAGCGGGGCATGACTTAACACCTACCAGAGATCTCTAAGAAGATAAAAATGCGTGTTTGTTTGTTTTCCTAACTTTATTTGGTCGGTCAGCTCTACCTTGTAATTATGTCTGTCCTTTATTACACTGACAAATGGCTGGGTGCTCAGCCATATTTATTGTTCCATAATAAAATAAACCCTGCTTGATACCAACAAAACATAAACACAGAGTTTATTGGAGTCAGGAGGAATCGTCCATTGTATTAATTAGTTTCATTTTTCATTTAAAGCCGTGTGTTAATAGTGGATAAAATTAAGTAAATTTTCTCAATTACATAAAGTGCATATGGTGAGCTGAATTGTGTATCGTACAATTACGCATAGCTTTGGGATTCGGAGAATAGCTCTGTACCACAAAACTCTCAGCAGCGAGGAGCCCGGGGCCAATATTAGTGAAATTACTTATATAACTTGCTCTTTTATTAATGTGAAAACAGACTATGATTAAAAGCTGGAAGCTGGAGAAAGGACCTATCTGGACCAGTTTACTAGGCCAATGCTGTTTATTAAATTCCAAAAAGACTCGATGCAGGGGTTAAAAAAGGAGAGATTGTAGAAAATTTAGACGCGCCGTTTCTCTACAGCAGCTGGCTAGGCTGTACCACCCCACCTGCACTCGGGGTGCACTGCACATACTGCATGTCCATTTCAGTTCAAATAATTGTTGGTTTTACTGCTATATTCTCAGAAAACTAAGGAATGAAAGAACACGTACAACCATTAAAAGGCTGAATGAGGACAGGTGATTCAGCTGAACAGAAAGCAAAGGGCACATATCTACATAAACCAGAGCGATGCATGGGTCTAAGCCCTGGCGTGAGCTTCGCAAGCACCTTCTCATAGCCGCTCCACCAATATCTGCACGCACACACAACCGGTCACCTTGGCTTCACCTGGAGCACGTGTGAGGGTGGGTGTCTGTCTTAAGAAATTAGACGTTTCCGATCTACGTACAGGTTAAATAAATGGTTTTCTTCTGGAAGGTCCATGTGCTTAATGGACTAGTTTTCTGTCCATTTATATCTGTGGCAGCTGGAATTTTCCAGCTAACAGCTCACCATAGCAAAAATGAGAGGACGCGTTCCTGGGAACCTCAACTCCCTTCCTCCTTAGCCTGCAATTAATTTCCTTTAGCTTATACTGAAAGGTCTGCTTGTTTTTTTTCTCAGGCTTTCCCTGTGGAATGGAAAGAGAATTTAACAGGGTTTTTGGAACAGATGTTTGGGGAATCTGGTATTTAGTCTACGACAACTGCTTTGTAAAAATGTTCCTTACTTTTGCGTAAGCCACTTTATAAACCCAAATAAATAAAACTCTGTTCCAAAGTTACCCTTCTTGACTCTGTTAGCACTATCACTGCTGCACTAAGCACTGCTACTTGAGTTCATATTAAGCCAACAACTGAGCTTTCCAGTGTTACAAAAGGGCACCATATAATCAGATCAAAATTATACCCACTGTGATACCTACAGTCTTGCTAGAAGAGCACTGAAGATCATCTGTTGACAGAGAAAGGTGGTACCAGATCACAACTTTCCTTCTTTCTGCAAAAAACCTAACAACCACCAGTACATTTGCTCACTCTGTGTCTTACCAAGCACCTGATCTGCAAAACTCCATAAAACTTAAACAGAAATCCATCCCTCTGAGGAAGCACTTGGGTTCCTTCAAAAACAGTTCTAGAACTCTTCATCCGAATGAGGAGATTTACTGCCACAGTAGGAATTAAACATCAACACCATTTATCTTTCTGAACATGTTTCAGGGGACTCTGCACCTGTCAGCTCCCAATAGCCAGAAAAGATGGAGGGACAGAAGCTTTGTTTTCTTACCTTCTGTTGTGCTTTTCAATTAACACCTCTAAATGCGATTACTTTTTTTACCTTGTCCAGAGAGAAGCTCAGAGTGCAACATCACAACCTATGACCAGTCACTGAGAGCATACTCTTCCTCTCTAACAAGAACATTGTGATATTTGAGAGATTTTTCCCCAGCATGGCAGGTATATTTATTTTCCAATTAAAAGCAACTTCAATCCCATCTGGCAGAACAAGAAAATTGATTAAAACATATTCTGATCTTGCTTAACATTTTAACCAAGTCCCATACCACCCACTCTGCCTTTTAACATCATGTAGGCAGGTTTAAAAAACTGCCAAGAATCACTGATGAGCATCCTGTAGAAAAGCAAGCCATTAAAAGGAAACTTAACAGGTTCTGGGGAACAGGGACACCCCTCTGAAGCCATGGGGTCATGGCATAAGGCAGAGGTGATGGACTTCTAACCACTTACAAGCCCTGTGCAAACCTAACGGCTATTCCCAAACTGACAACTGCTTCACGTGCCGTAGCTCGCAGTAGGAAAGCACAGCGCGTCTGCACAAAAAGGCAGTAACACGAACAGTGGCTGACTGTGTTTTCACTGCTGGGAAAAGAGAACAAATAGTTCACTTAGTCTCGCACTACTGTCAAAGATGGAAGGATGTCTAATCTTCCGGGGAACAGAGCCAAGGGCCTGCAGGGGCAGTCTGAATGCTACAGAAGCAAGGTTTTGTGGAAAACTCTGCAAATGCTGTTTTCGTATGAAACACAGTGACGAAAAGACATCAGAGCTACGGAGGAGAAGCCGACCCCTTTCCCCCAACACCATCCCAACCCTGCAGCTCTGCTAGCTGCTCTTCAGCTACCGAGCTGCTGATGTGGAACCGACACCAGCCTGTCCCTTGTACGTCTGCCAGCACACCCTCGCCTCTTAAAAACACTTTTATTTCTAGCAAAAAGACCCTTATGGCCTATCTGTAAGAAAACTGGAAAGCTAGCCACCTGGGGAACAGAAAGGGAAGGCACTTTTCGAAGTCCCATGGGCAGGCAGGAATGGGGCCAGGCTGATCCAACATTTCCAGCCTCCCCCCAAAAAACTGCTGCGAGTCCACATACACTTCTGCCCACAGCGAGGCTGCAGGCAGGACACCCAGGCCTGCCCACACTGCCACCGACAGCCGTGGCCACGGACATTCCATCTCTGGCACTGAGGGTGTCACCTCTCTCACCCCCACGGCAGCACCCTCAGCTGCGAATGTGCTGGTGGGCACAGCAGGACCTTGGCAGCCCCGTAGTGTCTCACCTAAGCCAACACTGTGGTTTGTTCACTGCAGCAGGGAGCGTGCAGATTTGCTCCTTCGCGCCTCCGTCTCCGCCAGCCCCTCGGAGCCCCATGCTCCCCACCTTGCTCGGCCACGGACTCCTCATCTGTTCCGCAAGGATTTTGTGGTGTATGTGCCTGAGACTTCTTATGACCCATCTCCACCTGAGTAACTGCTCCCCTCCGTTATCACAGCACACCAATAATGAGTATACAACACACCCCCTCAACATAGAAAAGACATGGACCTGTTAGAGCGGGTCCAGAGGAGGGCCACAAAGACGATCAGAGGGCTGGAGCACCTCATCTATGAGGACAGGCTGAGAGAGTTGGGGTTGTTCAGCCTGGAGAAGAGAAGGCGCCGGGGAGACCTTATTGCAGCCTTTCAGTACCTAAAGGGGGCCCACAACAAAACTGGAGAGGCACTTTTTACAAGGGCATGTAGTGATAGGACAAGGGATAATGGCTTCAGACTGGAAGAGGGGAGAGTCAGATTAGATATTAGGAAGAAATTTTTCACTTTGAGGGTAGTGACACACTGGAACAGATCGCCCAGAGAAGCTGTGGCTGCCCAATCCCTGGAGGTGTTCAAGGGCAGGTTGGACAGGGCTTTGAGCAGCCTGGGCTGGTGGGAGGTGTCCCTGGCCAGGGCAGGGGGGTTGGAACTCGATGATCTTCAAGGTCCTTTCCAACCTAAACCATTCTATGACTCTATGATCTTTTCCTCAGGCCTTAAACCATTACAGCAAAATCTTTTGCAAACCTGAGGCCAGCGCACCGTAAGGGCACCAAAGGAGTACATACACCTTGTTTCCTGCCCACTACATAAAAGCATGTTTTGCCTTGGCAATAAGGTACACCACAAAGGCGTGCCGAGCAGAAATAAGGCACAGAGGAGCGATGGGTTCCTCCCGACTCGCAGCCGAGCACCCTGCGTGCTCCTGCAGGAGAGGGCATCTCTCCTTGCTCAAGCGAGAGCCCTGCCAGCAGCGTTACCCTTCCTGTGTCGGTCAGGTCCAGTTTGGTTCTCTGCAGGCTGGGATATGGCGGCCACAGGCCATGGTTACAAGTGCAGGAAGACACAAGCCACAGAAGCAGAGAGGCTCCTCAGAGCTTGGCAAGGAGCCCACTGCTTTCTCCAGAAGAACACCAAGAGCCTCCCAACCGGGTTTGTTCCACAGCAAAGGGCTCTATTACAAAGCTGTGTGGGAGTAGGAAGGAATAAATGCCCCCAAGGCTGTTGTGAAGAGCACACTTCAGAGCAGCTGCTCTCTCTGTTATCTAATCTTAATTTTAATTGAGGTTTTTTTCTTGTTTTGCCCGGGGTAGCTAGATCCCTCTGCGCGTGCTCCTCCCGGGGCTGCCAGCCACAACCTGCCCGCACACGCCGGCATCCGCTGTGGCCATCGCCAGCCCCTGCGCTCCGGGGGCAGGACCGAGATTAGGCTTTACGTACACTTTGTGCAAGCTCCCCTCCGAGACGTTCCCTTTAATGCCACCTCTTCATCTCTTAAATGTCTCCAAATTGCCAAGCCCCTCAGGGATTCTAAATATTAAACGAAAAGGGTTATTACAATACGCCCAGCAACAGAAATCAGGGTGAGGCTGACAGTCACGGATAGCCTGAACCAGAGTTAATTAATACATGCTCACTCAGATTTTTTCCCCCTGTTTTGATAAAGGGCAATTTATAGTTGGCATGACTGTCACAACACCCCGTGACCCTCAGTCTAATTATAAAATATAATGTGAAACTGCAAATGCAAGATCCTAGGGAAGAAAACCCCTGGCTTCTGCAGCTTTTACTTTTTCCCCTTCCAGTTTTCTTTTCCCAGGGTGTAACTGTGGCTGTGAGTGCATGACAAGCCCAGAACATTAATGTGTGTTTATTTAGAGACACTTCTAATGTGTTTGCTTTGCATTTTTCTAGAGCTACAGACCAAAACATGCACGGTAACAGCTAACCAACTGCAGAGCGAATTCCCAGAAGGGAAGACAAGAAGGGTTAGTTGCTGAATGCATCTTATTCAGGAGAGAAGCTAGAGCTGTTTTAATTGTTCATCAATCAATTAACGGCACTCTCAAATGTCTAATTAAGCAGACAACTGGAATTAAGCAAAGGGCATCTCTGAAATGCCAGCCCTCTTAGCGAAGGCACTTCTTACATTCAAGTGAGTCCTTGATTAAGGTGTGCTTGTGTGGAGAGATGTGCAGAAAAATCCTCAACCAAACGATTAGCATGTCTCCCCGGTACGCCTGTGAAAAAACAATCCTTCAGTAATGCAACTTAACCTTGACGTCCAAGCTAGTACTTGAGCTAAGTGGCAAAGTGCAAAACAAATTAGCCTCATTTAGAGTGCAGGACTGTGGTGCAAATGCTGAGATGCCCTTAGTGGGCATGCTGAGCTCCATTAGGAAAAAGGTAATGGGGACAAGGTCCGTGCCTATGGCGATGGAGACCTTAAGGATGCCAGTGACAGCACAGGAGCCCAGAGGTTTGAGGCAGAGACTCCCGAAGCAGGCTCAGACAGCAGCAGCAAGCTCCTGGGGGTTTGATCTCCTTCTGCAGACGAAGCCAAGGCAGGCAGTGACCTCTGCAACCAGGGCAGCAACTTCAGAGCCCCGCAATCCGTTGTCAGGATGCAGCAGCCCAGCGCAAGTTTGCGACATACGTCCCTTGGCAGCTGAAATGCCGCTGCAGGCAGACCAGCAAAGAGTCACCTCGGGGGATGGAAAGATAGGGAAGGAGAAGGATGACACTGAAATGTTTGTGATCACTAGAAATGTATGGCTGCTTAGTTCCCTGGGATTCACTGCAAGGACAAGCAAGGGAATACAAAGATGCTGCCACCACGAAGTACCCGTACATCAGGGACACCATCGACTCTGAGCAAAACCATGCAATAAATGAAGAGCAGCAGCAGGAGATTTAGCATGTATCAGAGAGACTCAAAACTGATCCTGTTTTTCTTTAGTGCTCACAGGGATCAAGAAGTTTCCACAAAAGCTCCACAACTGGTTGCACACACTGCATTACATGGCATATGCCGTGGGTCTGCGCCCCACCTGTTTAACATGATCGTTTCCGTAGCTGTGTCCAAATATTTAAAAAGAAAAAAAAAATAATCACAGAGCAAATAAAAATAATTCCAGGATTTCCCTGAAAATCTTCTACCAAGCGGCAAGGGTGTTCCCGTTCACTACAGTTACCCACAAAGCAGCCTAACCAAGGAAAAAACCCAAAGCTGTTCTTCGAAAAGAGGATGAAAAGCTACAGAGCTCCATGGGCCTCATCTGGCACATATACCTGCACACAGAACTCCTGAGCCTTTCAGTGTTGGGGTTAAGAGAACCCTAAAAATAACCCAGTGACAACTGAAAGAGCTATCCTAAAAATCTCTCTCGTGGGCTTAGTCCTGAAGTGTGATACTTTGATACCGACTTTGGCCTTAAGCCGAGCTTACTACTACATACCAGTCTAGGGAGATCAGTTTTCTTTCATCTTTATTGGCTTTTTTCCACCCTGACAGATACTCTGTCTCCCTGTCTGCTTCTCCAGTTGCTCCAACATCACAAATTGCCATCAAAACTTTGTGTACTTGCTTTCGAAACATGTAAGCTGATAAAATAACAACTGCTAGGTTGGCTTTCCTTTGCAGCAAGGGAGCTGTGACATTAGGATTTATATTTCTAAAGAGATTCTGTCTCTTAAAAAACAAAACAAAAACAAAACAAAAAAAAAAAACAAAAAAACCCACCAAACCACAAGAAAGACTAAAAGGAAATCCCAGAAACCACCTCCCTTGCCACCGGGTGCTCTTGCAATGGTCATCTAAGAGAAGAACAAATGCTGCAAGCTTACAACAGTAGAAACTATTTTAAAACAACAGTTTCCTCACATATATAACCAAGGTAGAAACGCCTGAAGTGTGACACATTTCTTGTTTTCCTTAAATATTTTCTGAAAATCCCAGTAATTATTTATGCTGTTACTTCTGGAAATAAACACTCTCACAAGTTAAAAAAAAACCCAAAACAAACAGAAAAAAAAACCCAAACCCCAGACATGACAGCAGCTCCAGCACTTCCTTGGAGCTCAGCTTCAGCAAACTAATATTGGCACGTTGCAATATTGGTAATTTTTTTTAATATATTTTCAAAAAAATCTACATTTTGAACTCTATATAAAGGAGCCTAGATGGTACAGAATCGTAGCTGAATAAGAAGAAATCAAGCAAGCTCTTCCACAAAGGAAATTACTATCAAAATTGATGCTTCCTGCCACGTTAAAATTCCAATAAGCATTTATCTCAGCAAATCCTCGGCAGCCTCTGACATTTCTATTATTGGGGCTGACCGGGTTCATCCTGCCCTTATGAGAATAAATAGAGGAACATAACAGGGAAAGGGACCTGCTGCAGTAATGCCCACATCAGTCATCAATTTAAAGCCCATCTTTGGCAAGTGAGAACGCTGGCTTTTCCCAGATGCGGTGCCAAGGGGAACAGGGAGGAGCAGACAGACTCAGGAGCGAGATCTCCCCTGGTACCTAGCAAGGTTACGGTGGTGGCACCCCGTAGCCCGTAAGCCAAGCAGTGCAGCGTGGATGCTTTTCAAGCCTCCAGGGGTGATGGCTAAGGAAGGTACCCAAGATCAAGAGCTAGCCTGCTCCTGCCAGGGGCCACTGTCTGTCACCCAGCCTAGTGCCGGGTGATCCAGCAAGCAACGAGCCCTGCTGGCATAAACTTGGTGGCCAGGAACAGCCCCAAAGACGAAACCTGGGATGGATCATACCCACACTAAACATGATCCAGAACTCACTTCTGCCTGGTATTGCCCAGGATTGCTTCAGATTACAGGGGAGGCTGGGTGAAAGCGGTCGGGAGCGCAATAGGGCCAAGAGGGAAGGCAGAAACCAAAAGTGTAAAATAAAGCCAGCCAGCATGGGTATCCCAAGAGAAAGAACGCCCCTAAGTGAACTTAATGCCAGGCAAACTGCTCTAGAAGAGCAATTCGGGGATATGCACTTATCTAGGGGCTGTCCTTGTCATTACAAGGAGGCAAATTACTGCCACGTTGAGCCCAGTGCCACCGTGGAGGCTAATTCCCCGCAGCCAAATTAGCCACCTGCCAGGAGCGGTGCAAGGGAGCCCTGCAGCTCTGCCTCCACACAGCTCCACTCATGCACAGGTTAGCTTCCTACCGCTGTTAACAGCTACCGCACAATATGCCTGCCGCCTGTCACTGCTAAATGAGAAGCACCGGTGCCAAAACCTGAGTGCCTTTCCCTGGCTGAGAACCAAATTCTTTATTTAAATGTTACTTCTGTGACTCCTTCCTTGCAGATCTACAGCCAGTCTCAAGTCTTTTGGGAAACCAAGAGAAACTGTCTTGCAGCTTTTCATCATACATTTGCTCTTTCAGAAACGGATATCCTTATTCTTTTAACCTTCCCTTTGTTTGTTTGTTGTCTTTTTTTTTTTAATTAAAACTCTTTCTGTTCCTAAAATTAGTTGTCAGTTTGTCCTTAGAGCCCACAGCAGCACTGCCAGTCAGATCAGAGGAAGAGAGCTTGTGGCATGTACACGTACTTGGATTTAGAAAGCCAAGAGAAAAAACAAGAGGTATTATAACTTCTTGTCCATGTGGAAATTATTTTCTAAAGTAACTCCAAACATAGAGACTTTCCGAGTAAGTGGCTTTGCATCACTGCAGTAATATATACCCTCATACCTCACCCACAGACTGCTCATCCACTGTCACCTCCTTAACGCGGGCAGCGCCAGAAACCCTTCATGCACACTAGGGATTGCAGAGATCAGCCTCTCTTCCATACACAATCCATTCAGCAGGAGACCTCTTAGGAGCCTGGTAACCAGAAGGACTAATAACAAAATACTCCTCAAGCTTATGCCAGGTTGGGTGACAAAATTTCTTTCTCAGAGGTCCCTTCAGGGCCAGGGAACAGAAGAGCTTTGCTCTGCCAGCGGGCACTGCCTGCACGGGGAGGCAGCAGTTCCCCTCCCTCACCGCTGCTCCGCAGAGCGGCCAGGATGAAACTCTTGCTTCGGATGGACCACCTTCGTGCTGCCATGTCCAACGGGGCTGAGCGGGGAGAGCACAGCTCGTCACCCTCTGTACACATAACAGCCCAACAGCACTTCAGAGTTTCAGAGAAACAGAACCCCATTAAGATAATGTACACGCGATACGCATGTCGTGAGATAAAATGCCAGAGGCTGTGATAAGTCGGGGTGTGAAGGGTCAGCATGTGCTCTGTGGGTGCCTGCTCGCACACACACACGTACGTGTGCACGCGTCAGGCATGCTCCTGCACTAATAGCGTGCCCAAACTGCCACTGAGCAGACAGGCAGGTGTTGCATGGAGACCAAGTGGATCAGCACAAAAAGGCTTCTGCCAACCTAAACACCTCACAGTTAAAAGAAAGAACCCAAACTCGGAGCCCTACAGCTGACCATAAGGGTGGCAAAAGCCTCTGGCGTAGCACCGCCGTACTCAAGGTTCCTCTCAGACCTCGCAGCTCCAGGCTTCCTTCACCAGACCTGAATTCATGCTAAAAACACTGACAGACTTGTTCTTCCCTTTTTTTCTGGCCCTTCTCCCATGCAACAGAATTAAGCATCATCTTAGATTTTGGTCCAGTTCATTACGATATCAATAAGGAGATCAGGCACATTCAAGTCCTCCAACATGCCAGGAAGAAGGCTGTGGTCAGCCTCATGGTGATCGCTGCTAGAGGAGAAAAGGCTTGGGGGGACCTCACCAACATGTGCAAATACCTGAGGGGAGGGTGCAAAGACGATGGAGCCAGGCTCTTCTCAGTGGTGCCCAGGGACAGGACAAGAGGCAATGTGCACAAAACACAGGAGGTGCTGTCTGAACATCAGGAAACACTTTTTTTTTTTTCTGTGAGGGCGACAGAGCACTGGCACATGTTGCCCAGAGAGGTTGTAGCATCTCCATCCTTGGAGATACTCAAGAGCCATCTGTATGTGGTCATGGGCAGCCAGCTCTAGGGGATCCTACTTGAGCAGTAGGGTTGGACAAGATGACCTCCAGAGATTCCTTCCAACCCCAGCAATTTTCTGATTCTGTGAGATTACCAATGTATAAGCTTAAGCTTAAGAGCAACCTGGCAAAGGCAACGCTTTTCGGATGAGCACTGATGGCCCATTTACACAGCAAGGAAATCCAGCTCTCAAGGCAGAGCTACAACAGGAAAAGCACAGAAATCACTCAGCAGACCAAAGTTAGCTTAAGCCTCAGGAAAGCCTACGAATACTTAATTTTTTCCTGAAATGTAAAACCAAGCACATTTTTCGACTATTCTCAGTGCTAGGAAGGGAAAAAAGTTAGAGGGGTTACTTTTGAGATATTTGTACACTTCATAAATTTAGTTTTAAGTTAGGTTTTAGGTTAGGTGAAGTTATGTTTTTAAGGTTGGTTACATTTTTACTTAGTTGTAGTTAGGAAACAGCTCTGGTAAGCTCAGAGAGCTGCTCGCTCTGGAAAGCCACGCTCAGTGGCAGAACGTGAGCTCCAGCTGTACCGGCAGCCGGGCAAGTGTCCAGCAACAGGGATCAGCATGCAGGAGTGATGAGCAGAGCTGTCACTGGGGAGAGCACCTTAATCCGCTGCCTCTCTACTTTGCTTTTTTGCTTCCAGTTTTGTAAGCCAGGTACAAACCTTTTACTGTGCTGGAGCGCTTTTTGACAAGGTTTATTTTTAACTTCTTCTGGCAGCAGGAGTAAACTTGGGATAAGCTGGCAGGTGCTGCGCTTTGTTCCTCAAAAAGCATCAGACCTGCCTGTAGCAGGATGCGGGCATCTTCTCTGCTACCCTTGCTTTGGGAGTAGGGGTGGTTTATTTTTCTCACCAAGCTGCAGCAGCAAGGAATTTCTCTTCGAAAACTTAACTTAGTATACCTTTAACCTTCAGTGTTGAGGACGCATGTTCAGACATCTGCTCCGCAACATTTTATCCAAAATTGTTATTTTTCTCCTATCACAAAATCTTAGCAAAAGTGAAAAATGTGTTCTTATAACACTCTTGGCTTTACCTCTGCATATCCCCTAAGATCCAAAACCTCCAGGCTTCCCATATCTGTTTGAAGACAGTTGCAGAACTCAACAAGTCTGTACCCTTCTATTTTCACATTCATTTTTCTTCCCCACTGATACCACAAAGCAATCTCTAATTCATAATCACATCCATGTCAGGTTCCCAATCTTAAGAGCAGCACTTGGCACTTTAATCTTCAAGCAGATTACACGTTTCCTGTTAGGACTTGAAATCTAACTCTGTACATGTGTGTGGGTGCCTGCATGTTTCTTAAGTTTTGCCTAAAAAGGAAAAAAAAAATAATAAAAGAGAGGAACGAACAAAGGGTTGAGACTTTACTATCAGGGGTCTGGAATTTGTTTCACTGATGATGAAAAAAAATGAAATGGAAGTGGCTGCTTTTCCTCCACTCCGCCTGTGTGGCATCACAGACACTTTCGGTACTAAGTCCCACTGCACTAGAAGATTGTCCCTGTGCCCCCAATTCCTTACCACAGGGAGTGCTGGAAGCACCAAGCCCCGACTCCTCAGGAGACACTGCAGCGCTGGAATTACACAGAGCACGGCCATTTGTGATACTCATGTTTGGAAATAAGGCTGGCTACACAACATGGAAAAGCTAACTGTAGAGGAATTTACAGAAGCAGAAAAAGTAAAAACAACACGTTTTTGACTGTGAAATACTCCAGCACTAAGAGACTGATAAAACAAATATAGCTTCAGCAGCCTCACTACTGGAACAAGCTGCCATTCCCCACCCTGCCACAGAGCCAAAGGGGGAACATAAAACATGATCTCCCCTAACGGGCTGGGGCATGGGAAGGACCTCGAGATGAGAACTTGACTCAGGTTACCACAGGCTGGCGCGAGCTCTGCTAGAGAAAAGCACAGGAGAGATGAAGGATATCAGGAATACAATAAAGGTTTTTGAATAGTGAAATTTGACATGTTAGTCACTGCTTTTAAAAATATCTTCTCCTTGAATCTGTACTGGCAGCACATCATCTGCAAATTTACCCATACCAAGGACACGTACATCATAGGCAGTGTCAAATCAAAATTCTCCCCACACTGCTCTGCTTTAACCTTGATCCAAAGGGATCGCTTCTGATGCCTGGAAGCCTCCAAGACTCCAGGTTCATCCATTCCCTGGCTTCCCATCTGGGCTACCGGTAACACTGCCAGCTGGGTACTGCTGTGATGTGGAAGGCTGTCCGCTAGAAACTGGAGCAGGGTCAACAATTCAGAGCACATACTGGATGCAGATGAACAGCCGCTGTACAACAAGACTTTTGGTCACCAGCAGTCTGGTTCTGATTCAAACCAGAGCCTGTAGTTCTTGAACACAAGCAGCACTTTTTTATCAACGCGATGGAATGAACTACTTCTTTTATGTCAGACCAGAACGGGGTAGATTTTAGCTGGGAAGAGAGTACCTTACACCGGTATTTTGAGCATATATATATTTATACACCCATAGAACAGAGCCAGATAAACATCTCCCTCCCTTTTGATCCATTTTGCCAGGAACTAAGTACAGTTCCCAGAGCTTCAGCTGCGTTGCGGGCTTGCCGCTCCTCAGCACGACAGCAGGATTGTGCTGACGGCTGAAGAATATCCCCCCTCTCTCAGGGATGGAGCAGTGAGCTGTCAGGGCAGGAAGGCTTTGACTAAAGCTGTGTCTGCCAGCGAGTCTGATGAGAAAAACATGGTGGTACCTAAAAGCTAGCAGTTAGGGGATGTAGCACTCCCTCACACACTCATTTTCAGAACTATTATAATCAAAGAGGGCTCTTAGCAGTTTGCTTTGCTCTGTATAAATGGGGGACAGAGGCCAGCAGAGTGTTTTGCAGTTAATCATACAGCACAATACGAAATAACTGTCAGTGAACTGCCCCCTATGTTATTTATTAAAGGAGGAGATGCAGCAAGAGTGGTAGCACGTATCTTCACTAACTCATCCCTGCTCAGTGTGGCATCCTGTGCCTGTAATGCCACCTAATCAGAGCAGCCTCTCGTTAGGTGTCCAGCCCCAACGTCACAACCCCCCAAACAGGTGCTGAAATAGCAATCGATAAAATGCAGGCGACAGCCTGATGCAAGATCCCATGAGCTGCTTCCTTACAGCCCGTCCCAGATGGAAACTGGGCTGGCTCACAGGAGAGGCCAGAACGTCTCTGAAGGAGTAACAGGTCTTATAAGGAAGTAAAACATGACGAAAACAACCAGCAGAAGTAAATTTAGACTGAGTATCAGGGCAGCGTAGTGCTGAGATGTGTTAGAAAACACAACAGTGTCCCCAAAGTACCGCTAATAGACAGCTAGTTAGAACTGGGCTGAAGAGGAGCTAAAAAGCGCAGCCTTGCTCCAAATCAATATGGCCTGCAGGTCTTGTTATGTCTTTCCTGTCTCTGAAGCCTATGAAATATGTAATCACCTTACCCGTTTGCTCCCTGACCCCTCCATAAAGTCAGTCACTGTGAAGGCCAATTAGTGCAAGGTGAGGTGGGTTTTCCACTGTGTTACATCTCCTCACTTGGAGGTGACCCCGGTTCTCCATGCCGTTCCACAAACACAGGGTAGCGTTTGTAAGGGCAGAGCGGGGCTCACAGAAGTGCAAATCAGTAGCTCAGAGGTGCTTTTCCTACGTACACACACTGCTGCTCTGTACTTGGCATAAACAGCCAAATCTGATCCAAACCACTGGATAAGTAAACACCTCAAACCCAAAAGAGGCTAATAGACTCAAGAGAAGGGCACTTTGGGAGGAAATGGGACACGAAGCTCAAGAGGGCAGTTTTAAACACTGACTTTTACCATCAACACACTGGGAACCCGGGAAGCAAATACCCGATATTCACTGGAGATCTGCTGATCCACATGACTACAGAGCTAGTCGGGCAGAGGTGATAAGTGAGTTGGGTGTAGTCATTACACCTCTCGGCCTGGGAGAGATTTACTCAGGCCCATCAGAAAGAAATGAGACAGGACTGTGTGACCTGACTTGCAATAAGTTTCAAGAAAAGAAAGTCTCGACCAGGACAGGAAATGAATTTGGCAGAGTCCAGGACAAACCCAAGACATGATATTGGCCCTTGTTCATATTCTGCAAAAAAAACCCACATAAAAATAATAGCGGTGACCTTTAAGGACTAGAAACCAAGTTGAACTGGGGCAATTCTCAAAATGAAGAATTTTAAATAATAGGGGGTATTACTGCCTCTGATCCCCGGCTCCACACCCACAGAAATAAAAACAAACCTTCATTCCAGAGAATTTTTACACAACAGCCTTATTTGTTGGTTTGTTTTCAAACATTTATTTCCTAAGATAAGCCTATGTCAAACTGAAGAGTGGGGGACCGGGCAACAAATCTGGACATGCTTGAGGGCAGCTGTACACAAATCCAGACCCAAACTATTGGTCCAGGAGCTCTAGAAGTATGTAGCCCCAACATACTTTATGTGGAAAAAAAATCTTATAAGGCATATGTGGCTGGGACCTTTATATGCTGCCACATTACAAATATTAAGAAAGTACTTTTCCAAAGACTTAGATACCACTCCTAGGCCAGCTTCCCTCACCTGACTAAGCTGGTATTAATCAAAGGTTGAATTCTTTCTTTACTTTTGCTTTTGTTGGGTTTGAGCGACACAGAGACTGACCTTCGGAGAGCAACGAAGTCCTGCAGCCTGCAACCGTGCATGCACACATGCAACCGCTAAATGTCCACCAGCTTGAAGAGAGCTCACTTTTGGACTTGATGTTTCAGCTCTAATGTGAGAGGTTCTAATCCCGACTTGAACCTCCCACTAGGCTGTGGGCAAGTACAGAGACCATTTACACTACACGTTATTCAGTTGTATCTGATGCTCGGGTGTTCAGCACTGCCCCTAACCTTACCTCAAAGCAGGTCCTTGATCCTGCCATGGAGAAAATCCACCTACCTGTTAATGCAGTGGTTTAAGTACCAAACAGCAGGACAACTGCACACACTCAAGGTCCTAAAGTCTCTGTCCCACATTTATTGAGGTATGTAAAAGAAGAGAAATCCAATACCCATAGACTCAATTCCAATTGCTTTATCTAAATGAGTGAAGGAAAATAGCAGCACTCTAACAGGTATTTCAGTGTGCGTCTACGCTAAAGCTGCAGTTCGTAGACAAGCATGCTTCAGAGACAGTTGTCCCCATCACCCCCACCCACCGTGGTTTGGCTCAGGAGGCTATGGCAGTGACACACCACAGGAACCGGATTCCTTGTGGCTGAAACGAAACTGCGAGACGTGCACAGGAGCACACCAGAAACGCATCCGTTGTTGGCAGGCGTTCTGTCCACAGGCCAGAAACAGCCTGCGGTACAAGCCCTCAAAACGCACACAGTGCGGACCTTTGGTCCTCAGCACCAACTGTTCCACTCTGTGTGCTGTTCTGCTCCGACACACCATGTTACCTGCTGAGGCAGCCTCAAGGGTCTCACCCATGGGCACCCAGTGCACACCAGCGGGAAGCCATGATTTGCCTGTCTGCAAGACCATATTATATACGTTATTTGTCCAGCACCACACGGAGGGCACGCAGCACATGTGGAAGTAAGGTCTCTTTGCTTTTCTTTCTGTAGCTTTACACTTTCCTGCTCACATTTTTTAGTCCCTTCCCACTTCTGTCTTTTACCCACCTCTTTATTCCTTTTAATTCAGCTCTCATTTTCTCTTTTTTGTCTCATTTCTTTTCCTATTCTCCCCTCCACTCCACTAGTGCACAGGCTCCCTTTCACTTCTTGGTCCTTTGCCTTTTTTCCCCCCATTGACTTTTACTCCTTTCTGTTTTCATTAAGTCTCCTACGCTATTTCAGATGTTTATGAGAAAGGCCTTAAAGTGACCAAATGTTGATAGGAAACCCCAGTTATGGATCAGGTCCCATAGTGCTAGTGCTGTACTAAGATGGAACATTCAGCTCATTCCTCTACAGGGACTTTACAACTTGCGCTTAGCACTTCTCCATCTTTGCGCAATTACTCCTGTTTGCAGTGTGCTCTCCAAAGAAGCCACACAATGACACTTGTGTTTAAGCAGGGGACTGAGGTTTCCTGCCACAGCTGGGAGGAAAATGGGGTGTCTTTGAGCGAAGCAGATTTTGTGGCTGAAGCCAAGCCAGAAACGTATGGATATTGAGGTTAGCCCTCTCTTTCAGCCTTTAATGCTAAGCGTGTTAAATAGGTGTAATAGTCCAGTATTTCCATAGGCACCCAAAGGCACTGGACTTACAGGAAGAAGCAGGATATTATTGCTGCCTCCAGAGAAAACAGGTGTTTGCTCTCCACATTTATTTTAATTCCTTCAACTCTGCTGCAGTTCATAAGAGACTAAAAATTTATTACCAGAGCTGTATGAGAGTTTCAGTGTTTCTGCATTACCACAGAGAGGAGGGACAGTGCAAATAAGAGGGAAAAAAATAAAAATAAATAAATCAAGCAAACCGTGAAAACTAACATTGTGGGAAAGCTTAGCAAGCATAGCAGCTAGAAGATTTATAAAGGCGTGTAAGAGCATACTGACCGAGACTACTGCAGCAGACTCACCAGAGACATTCTGAGAACAATTGATGCCTCCTTGAAGGAAACCAGGTATTAAAAAAGAACCTTATTCCCCTGTATTTCTTATTATTTTCCAATAACCATATAACACTCCTGTGGTAAAATAGTAACGTGAACTTACGCTGACCTTTGATATTTGAACTCGGACCGGAAGAGAATAGGAAATGCCGAGTCCAGAAGTGAACGGGGCTATTCATAACTGCCTGCTGGGGGGAGGCTCACGAGCGGTGGCAGCCCCCTAAACCACGCACTTATCTGCATTCGATACCCCGCTCCTCCTCGGAGGACAGGAGCAGCCAGTGCTTACTAGGCTACAAAACACACCATTCACTATCACCTTCTTCAATACAGACATTCACGATGCCCACAGATCACGTTATTCTCTTTTCACCCCCTCAAGGCCAGGTTGCCCGTGTGCATTAGGGAGCCATAGGCCACATAATTCAGGTTGCATGGACCTCAGTCTCGACACAGTGCTAACGCTGCCTTTGGCTGGGTAGCACATGGGTGCCAATATCGCCACTGGTTAGTTCATTAAAAGGGCACTTGTGATGGCAGCCAAAGAAAAGCATTAACTTCAAAGCTGAACCACAGGAGGCAATTTTGATCCTGCATTCCACCCTCAGTAAAAAAAAATAAATAAAATAATCACAGTGACACATGATGTGCCTGCTAACCTTAGGCTTCCAACCACCAAACTAATTCTTCCTCCTGCAGGTACCTCACCTGAACATGCAAGGGAAACCCTTCAAAGGCTTCCTTGGAGGACAACTTGTCTCATTTAAACTGAAGGTAAGTGGATCTCAAGAGAAGTCAGTCAAACTCAGTTTCGCATCTGATCACACTCATACGTCCCAACAAGAACCTTTGCTACAAACGCATTTGAAGTTTTAAGGATGCTGCCAACTTCCTAGTGACTTAACACAAAAAAGGTAGCCAGGGGAGATGCCCCAAGAGAAAGTTAACTGTAGAGGGAAATTAAAGAAGATCTCCTGAATACAGACCACAGAATGTGAACTGTGCCAAAGCATGCTCAGAAGTTTCCTCCGTAACCTTGTAAAACACTGGAGAAAGTCAGAAGTGAGACAATTTCTCCTTTTAAGAGGGAAATTTATTCCACTGTAATTCAAAATGCAACCCCGCTTAAATTTATAGACTTCACATTTTATTCAGTTGTAAAATTCCTGCCCTTATTTGCCAGATCTTGTCCGAGACCTCAGCCCAAGTCCACAACGGTGCAGCAGTGCTGGCACTACACTGTGCTGCCGGCAGGAGCTGCCAACAGAAGGACACTGCAGAAGATCAGCACCGGGACCTGCCTCCAGCTTACCCCACCACCCAGGAAAACAATGGATCAAACCTATTTTTCAGCCTATTTTTCAAACAACTATTTTTCAGTAAATCAATTCTCATGCATTCCTACCAGTTGTGGTGCTGGCAGAGGGGAAGGAGAACATACAGTGTGGGCTTAAATGGTGGTCCCCCTCCTGTTTGCTGTCAGAGAAAAGCCGGGGTAGACTACAGCTCTGTAGCCAACTCAAGCTCATTTCAAACAATGATTGGATTACTTGTGGGCAAAGCTTCCCTAGGGAGCATGGTTTTGCAAGATGGACTGCTCTGGACATTTAGTTCAGTTACCTCAAGTTCAGTTCTTTCCCCCAGAGCCCGCAAGGAGTTCAGCACCATGGTACGGTGTCTAAGGCATAAAGTTTCCAGAGCACTGGCATTACAGGTCAATCTTCCCAAGATGCCGAGCAACGTCTGATGCTTTTAATGACAGTGCCAGAGACAGGGATGCTGGGACCCTACACATTTGTCTAACAACATTATCACACACTTTACATCAAATATAAGAGCAGGATGAAAAAATATGCACGTTAAAAAGAAACTGAGAAGATCATCAAAACTGCTCTTCTTACAAGCCTAGAAAGTGGGTTTTCTGTTGCTTAATTAAGTTCAAAGAACAATGTTCAGTGAAATCTATTCATCTCAATATTAAGTGCTGCAACTTCAGGTAGGTAAACACTATTCTTTGAATCATGCTGCCAGTCAAAATCTCTTACCAAAGCTGTTCATTTATGACTGTCATGCTGAAGAAGCCACGACACCCCGTCTTTCTCTAGACTAATAACTGCTGAGTCTTTATATTCAACTTCCTAAGACATGTCTGTCTTTTATTAAGTGCTGGAATTATTTTGCTGCTTGTTGAAGGTGACACATGCTTAAGGTGGACAAATAAAGCTCATGCACCTCATTCGTGATCTGAGTAGTTCTTTGCAGATAATTCAGTTTTCCAGTCAATCTAATTATAGTCTGAAGTTATTGCAGCAAAGACTTTCAAGTACAAAGCAAAGAAAAGCGAGTAGGAGCAAAAGCCGTTCATTAATCCCAGCTGGCATTGGTAGGAGTGGCTTGCGCCCTCGGGCTATTCTCCCCACCTTAGCATTCAATTTTTATCTTACCTATTATGTGAATCAGATAGTAAATATTTTACTTTCTCTAAACTACAGTAACCCTTACGGTGATCGCAGAGACAGTTTGTTTTGTTGTATGAATTTCTTTCTTCCAATCTAAAACATTCCTGAGCAAGATCCCCAAACAGCATTAACTGACACTGTGGCAATGATTTATTGAGAGGATGGGAATAAGAAAGGAAAGCCTGTTCACGAGAAGAATTTCTTCCTCCATAATACCTTTAATAAAAACAATAATCTATTCATCCTTCTTTACTTTTCATCATCTCTCCCTTATTTGAAGAAACTACATCTGCCACATCAATTGCTGCTGGAATTTAATTTTTAAAACTTCAAGTCATTAAGATCACAAGGTAATTTTAGCCCAGCAGACGCAGAGCCTCGCCACTTCGGGGCATGATTTGTTATAAGGGGGGAGAAAAAATCCAACCCAACCCCCAAACCCTGCAGGTATGAATTCTGCCTTTTCCTTTTGATTTTGCAGGGCAGACAGTTTGTCTTCTAAGATGTAGCCTCCCCCTTGGGAAGGAAGACGCAAGCCTGCCTGGGCCAGCAAGGTCCCAGCATGGGCAGCCAAAGGGGGAAGGATGCCCGTCTGCCACACGCTTAACCTTGTCTCTCTGAACACCCCCGCAGCGCTTTGAGGATTTCCCATTCAATACTGCAGCCAAAGGCGATTCCAGAAAAACCTTCACCGTTTCTGGCACAGTTATAATATCAGGCCATCTGCAATTCTGCACCCACAGAACAGCTTATAAATCACAGCAGAGCTGGTGGAGCATTACTAGGTCTCCCAAGTGCTGGTGCACCAGGATTTGTCCGAGGGCAAGCGTGGGAAGGCTCGCAAGCCCTCGCACCCTGCGCTGGGCGGTGCTGAGGCAGGCTGACTGCAGGCAGCCGGGGACGTGGCTCCTTCATCAGGCTGCATTTGTCCATCCAACAAAGGAGCACAAAAACCCTTTTCTCCCTCTTCCCTCCCGCAGAGGAGGGGACCTTTTTCTGACAAACCTGCACAACGAAGGCACGATGACAGCTGGCTCTGCGGGGAAGCACAAGGGAACACAGATTGAATCTGGCGCTCAATAGGTGAGGCAGAACCAGGCAGTGCCACAGCTCAGCTCTGCTCCTGGTGTCTCACCAGTGCCAGGGCCAGGAGGATGCCAGCTCGCCGGCGGGGCTGCATCAGGGCCAGTGAGGAGACCCCAGCCCCTGCCTCCCACAACCACCACAACAGCAGTGATCGTGAGCGTGCTGTATTCCACATACAGGCTGTGGCAACCGTTTATGAATGGTCAAAACCAAAATTAAGCTTATGGGGTTGTAGCATAATGTTCTGAGCAAAGCCATGACAGCAACACCTTAAGTCACAAGTTACTGTTCTCTTGAAATGTTGGAGGTCAGCACCCGTTATGAGTACACTGCTCTGGTGCAAGCTTGGAACTGCACGGGCCAGTGGGGCCACCACTAGTCTTACCATCTGCTCTCATTTCCAAAGACAGCGGTCTTTGGGGGATAGTTGAGATTATTAAACAAGCCAGTGGCTCCCAGTTTGCCAACATAACGGGTGTTATTCCCTGCTGGGTATGATTCATGGCGTTTTGAAAGCCTCACAGTTAGTGGCATTACAAGAGGGCGTCCCCTGGTCCCAGAGGCAGCTGGGCAAAGGCGCTGGCACAGCCAGTGCTGAGACAGGTTTCTGTTCCCTGCCTGTCCCAGGACCACTCCACCTGCGTCCTGCTGGTCACTGCTGCCTGCCCAAGCCGCACGTCTGCTCCTCACTGGCTCCCACCACCCTTTCCGCAGGACCCCACCGAGGGGGAGCTCTGGGACACACTGGTTGCTGGGAGCAGTGTTTGTCCTGGACTGCTGGCTCCAGGGGTGGTGGCAGGAGGTCCCCACAGTCCCTCTGCTAGCGGGGAGGCGCTGGCCCCGCGCTGGGACCAGCCAGGCTGCAGGGGAAGATGGCAGGTGAGGCATGTGGCCAGCACTCAAATATTTATTCTGGCCTGCAGCCTCTCCTCATTTACAGAGGTTGTCATGCTTCCCAAAGTATAATCTGCTCAGCAGGGGAGCACACGCACCTCAGCAACCAGTAGTGGTTTAAAATCCACTGCTATCACAGCAGTGGCCTATGGGTGCCAGGTGCCAAGGGTGGGAGGTAACTTCAAGCAAAGCACCTGGAAAAGGCCACCACTACATCTCTATTCAGCACCGATAATCCTCGCTCCTCCTCTCCCAGCTTCCAGGCTCTCACACAGCCTCCCAACACCGCACCACCAACTGCCCAAAGCTTTTCCCCCCCCCTTCGCTTTCGCACCAGTAACGGTGGTGGCCTCAGCCATCTGTGTGTTGCACACACTCTGCCAAGTCCTGCTCAGAGAGGGAAGAACTCTGCAACTGAAGACAGAAGCATCTGCTGCTCTTGACCAAAACACTTTTTTCAAAGGTGTTGTAATTGAGTGTAAAACATGAGAGGAGACAGAGACACCTGATATGGCATTCGTTACCTGGTGAACAGAGGTCTGCGCTAATGTTGCTTAAGGTAGTTTGTTTAAGGTCTGTACGTTTATTTATCACCATGTGCTTGCAGGGGAGTACCTTTCCTTCATGTTGCACTCCAACATGAGCCAGGCAGAGTTCACTTCTGGGAGCTGCAGGAGAGTAGGAGACTGACATCTGCTCTCCAAAAGGGAAGGGATTCCCCCACCCCCCCAGACAAATTCAGAGAGAAGAGTGGATGGATGCTGAAACTGCCGTCGGCACTGAAGCTGCAATATGCTCTGTGTGGGCAGACCCCACTTCAGCAGTGTTCACGGTAGGATCACACAGTAATAAAAGGAAGTCTGAATGAAGGGAGAATGTCACGTCTAGGCACATAATCTAAAAGACCAACTCAATTTCTGTATGGGCTTTTATATGAAATTCTTGCTTACTTCATATGCCAGATGAAGATTTTTATTTAAAGCTGTATCAGAGTTCAGAAAGATAGCATTGATTAAATTTGCTTAGTTCCTGAATCCAGTCTTTTCAAAAAACTTCCTCTCCTACCACCCATTATTGCCACCTAGTAGTCGCTCATTATTTGTTCAGCAGCGCGTAACACTGCTCTTTCTTTTTAAAATTACCCTCACTTGGATTGCAGTGATCAAAACCAAAGGAATATAATCAGAATTTCTCTCTTCAGTAAATATGGACAATCAGCAAGATACGCTATAGGGGAATGCTTTTAGCTGATTCTTTAAAGGGACACCAAACCGCCCTGTTTCAGAGTAGGTCTTGCAGAGAAACCAGGCAGGACTCCTGCAGATGAGTACAAACAGCACAGAGCATCTGTCTGCCACCCCACTGCATGGGTTTCCTCTAAGGCGAGATGATGGCCATGTGCCTACATAGTCCAATGGCCATGGTAACATGTTGCTGCTTGCAGGGACAGCGTCCCCATCACCCTGCCTTGTCACCTCTCAGGTGCTACAGCATCACCGGGTGACATGCTGTGCTTCATAACCACCTCTGGTCCGGGGGGGCAAAAGGCACCTGAACCAAAGTTTGAATCCATCAGGGCGAACCCATCCTCCCGCTTAGCTCTGTTCATTCCTCAATTATTTTTCTGAAAGGAGAATGAGTCCCAGTGGAGACCACCAAGACGTGTCTTTACATAGACAACTATTTCAGAAAAGCTGATCCCAAGGAATGAAAAAAACTCAAAAAACAAAGCCCCCCTTCAAGACCCTGAAAACAAATAGAGCACCCCAACCACAAGATTTAAAGAAATTACAAAAAAAAAAAGCATTGTATGGTTTATACGTTCCTTTTGTATGTGTCTTCCAGAGTTTAATGCTTTGGGTCGTATCTTTTACCTCTTCCTCTTTATCATGAAGAGGTTATGTTTTCTATTGTGTGAGGTTGTTTTGGGTTTTCTTTTTAATTGGAGTCAAACTTCTCACAAAGCCCCGCTCTTGGCAAGCAAATGCTCCCCATCACCAGGCTTGTGATGAAATTTCATGAGTTACCAGTGCTGGGATCCACATACAGCAGCACAGCGCAAAAATATCCCGTTCAGATCCCAGCCATAGCACGACTGTGATAAGTCTGTCCATTGCACAGTTAAGCACACGTATAAATCTGGACTGCTCTCCTGCCCTGTGCTCTGCCAGCCTCCAGGCGCATGGATATTGCTGCTTTTGTAAACCCCAACAACTTTTCACGGCTGCTCTTTACTTTCACAAGGAGGGCCTCCTTAACAAGGCCCCTGCAACATGAGTTTTGCCTAATAACAGTATTGCCACAGTAGGAAACAGCATTTTTATGACCTCTTCAAAATAAACCACGTTCCAATTAAATCTGAGGTGGTATCTTTTGATATCACCTATACCAAAAATCTGAACCAAAAGGGACGGGGGGGAATAATCACTGAACTAGTTAAAATACATGCTTTTGGTCACAACCTTTGGAAAAATAAAAAAGACAACCTCCTTCAGCATATCCATAGACAACACTGCTAAACTGAACTGATTTCCTGCTCATGTATTGCAAAGCAAAGCATATCTCAAATTGAAGATGTCTGGGTTTGAGCCATTAAAACACGCTGACTGGAAGGAAAGCAATCCAGGATACACTGACTGAACAGCTTCACGTGAAACTCACAGCTTCTGTAGCACTCTGGCGCGCGCCCCTTGGCACAGCTAACAGCACTGGCGGGACCACGGGAAACTGGGGCTGCGGGTTCTTCCCAAGTCTGCGACAGCTTTATGTCAGTGCCGGTCTCCCAGGCACACAGACTATTAATCAATCGCTCTCCTTCCTCCTGTGTTTCCATCTCACAGCAAATGTTTCTGAACGCATTTCGAGGCTGTGTAGAGAAGAGCTTTTGCCTTAAACGTGGAGCCTCTACGGTGCCTACACCGGTGAACTCTCCCAGATGCCGGGAGAGACCAAAAGCCTGAGCTCTCTGTGGTTGGACAGTCCCACAGGCAGTGTCTGTTTAGATGGCATATTGATGTATTTAAGCAGACAGAAAGGCACGTGTCACAGCTCCAGGAAGGGGATTTCCACCTAATAGCTGCAAGTCATTTGAGATTTTCAAAACATAATTTGATCTGCGTAAAGACTGTAGAAGCTAAGTCCTAACTAATTAATTATAAAACCTTCCCCTACAGAGTCTTGTCTGTGCTTCACTTCTGTAAAGTGAGTGAAGAGCATTTCTCTACCCCACAGCTCAGTTTCCGGTTAAATTCTGTGTCGGTAAGTGATGGGCTCAGAGAAGTACTCCAGCAGATACGTATCTATCAAAGACGTACACATCCACAAAGACGTACCGCAAATCCAGACCCCTCTATGTGACTAAGCATCAGCTGTCATCTTCAGGGCCTTTACATCATGACCCTGATCTAGCTCACAGAAAAGAAACAAGTAAGTCACTGCGCCTGATTGAAATTCAGCATCTTCCTGATGCTGCTCCTGGAGCTCTCCATGAGTAAGCACCAAACACACTCTGGAACAAAGCTGCCTCTAGAGAAACCCTGCAGTATCGTTACACAGCTACACAGTCCAGAGAAAACACTCACAGCTTTGTACCATAACCAAGACATGAACTGGCTCCCCATCACTGCATTGCAGCTGGCCATCATCCTTAGTGTTGTCCTTCCCTGCTTGTACCCACCAGCTTCTCATCAAATCCCCTTCTCCCTCCTCCAGTGACACCAAGCAAATCCTTGAGTAAGAGCCTTGCCTAAAGACCTCCACGCTTTCCAACCCAGCACCCTGCACACTTGTGCCGCTCCCCCCAGGCATCTCTCTGTCCCCGCAGGCCCCCTCGAGGCTGCCCTGCAGTCGGCAGGAGCCAGCCAACTCATGGGGACTGACTGGGGACAAGCTGGGGGAACCACCACCTACTGCCTCAGCAATGGATGCACAAATGACTCCGGTGGTACCTTGAGAGAAGAAGTGGCAGTGACGTGACCCTCTATCAAAGATTACACTCAACTGGTGCAAGAACAACCACAGAGAGCCAACAGCTCAGCTATCTTCTCTGAATTTGCAAGTTGCAAGCTACAATAGTGCAACAGCAAACAACAGAGGTGGAGTGACCTACACCCACTCAAGATCTCTCCCTCAACACAGACATCTGATTACAAGCGTGTTTAAACACAAAGTCGAGACCTGCACTGTTCCCTGTAATCTTCTATTTCAAGCTGAGTATCAATGAGGCAGCAAATTTTATCAGGAAGAGATTATTTTCTCCCGATATGGTCCACCCTGACACTATAATGTAACCAGTTAAAACATAACTTCAAACTCCGCCATCTCTACTGCAAAAGTTTGAGGGACAACATTGTTCACTGGGCTGGGCAGAGTATGTGCCTATTTCTGTTTGTAAAAAGTTCTAACATCTGAACTTTGAAAGCTGTTGGACTGTTGTAAATAAAACAACATATGCGTAGAGCTGAACAGAGAGCCATGTGCAGGACCACAACGCAGCTTCTAGTCCGAAGTACTTTAAAGCAGTCAGTTGCAGTCCGTGTTACAGCACTATTTGCAAAGGAAGGGAAGTGCAATTCTACTAAATTTGACAAATAGGACAGGCAGCCCCACAAGTCCTTCAAAGATAAAAATTCATAGCTGGTTTCATCTCAATGAACTGTAACAAGCCTCAGAATAATATGCAGTTTTACATATGAATGTTGCATAATGAAAGCATCTCAGCAAATTGGTTGTGGGGTGGTATTGAGTTTGGGAGCTGAATTTGAGAGAGGTCAAGCCCCCACTGCCTGTTCCTGAAGGTAAGAGGAGTTGTGGGCATTCGGCAGGCCTCGACATTAACCCTTAGGAATAGCAACTCTCCATCCAAATGCACAGCAAACATTGACATTGTTGAGGATACTGGTCAAATTTTACTGGCTTAAATGGCCACATCTGTAGCTCATTAAAAATGAGAAATTAAAAAAAAAAAAAAAAAAAGCTTAACTAGCAAAATATATCCAAACCAGTTTCATCCCGAAGGACCAGAGAAGAAAGTAAATGAGACATATGCTAGTCATACTGCTTAATATGTGGTTGGAAGGTACCCAGAAACCACAGCAACAGCAATATCAAAACCTGAACAGAAGAGACAGCTGAACATCTCCAGGGAGCATTACAGCGTAGCCTATGCCTAATGCCAAAATAAATAAATAATATCTCAACTGACTACACGTATCAGAAATTGAACAAAAGATCAATTCTGCTTTCAAACAATAAAACTAGGAAATCCCTTAATTCCGCACCCCGTGCTGTAGGTATTGACATATACTGATTTACTCGCACACATTGCTCCCATAAATGCCAGGGTTTGACCTCTTGATCACTTGAGCTACTTCAGGATTTCTGAAAGCCATAGCCAGTGGTTACAGCCAGGGTAGTGGCTGTCACTTGGGATCTCCGCACTACTGTCAGCTCCCAGTGTTTCACTATATGAATTTTCCATTCTCAGAAAGAATGAGTTATATTGACAGCTACTGCTTTCGCACCTACAGGCACCAGCAAGAAAGGCAGAAGCAACCAGGTCAAAAGGAGACAGCCAAACAGAAGTCACTGCTTGGTTTAGATGTCCAAGAAGACTCCTGATAAAATTTGCAAATGAAAACCCACCAGACTTGCCAATTTGGCTTTGTGGGAACCTTGACCCAAACCTCACTCCTTGAGACCTCACTTGCTGGGACTTGCAACTCTTTGATGTCCACAAAGACAAAAGATGGAAGGTAATGACTGTTCCCACTGCGATGAAATCTTCACAAGATGCAATGTCAGCCCAGTTTGGCTACTAAAGTCCAACAGGAGGAACCTCAGAGGTAGAGAGATGAAGGGATGACATCTCATGATGACTTTAAGCATGACGGGTATATTGCTGGTCTACCAAAAGAAATCTAAAATACTACAACACAAACATCACACAAGCTTGTATGAAAGCCAAGAAGCACATAAAGAAAAGCTATTCGGGGGTATAAAGAAAAGCTCGTAGGGGTTTAATTACTAAATGACTGATTAGATATCCATGCAAAACAACACGAAAGGCCATCACTTCTAAAGCATCTTAGTCCACATCACTGTGCAGAAAACAGTCAAATGCAGAGGCCAGATGGCAGATCAAAATCCCGGCCTGATGAACAGCACTTAGGTTAAGCAACGTCCAATAGAACTGACATNCTGCTTAAAAGGGAAAAAATACAGCATATGAAAGTCATAACATTGGCACTAAGTGAAATATAACTAAATGCAGGAATACACCGTAGGGAGAGGTATCATTATCAGACTGATGGAAAACAACAAACTTCATGGACACAGGTCTTCCTTAAAGACTAAAACTGAAGCTATAAATTAAGCTAAGTACAGATTAAGAAGACTGCTTACTCTGATGTAGTTTAAGAGAAAAGCTCTTGTGGAACAGGAGGAGGAGAAGGAGGGAGACCCACAATTACTGCTCATGTGTCTGGGATGAATGAGGGAACTGGGGAGTGGGGGTGGGGGGAAATTCTACTGTGACATAAACCCCATCATCTCTACTGCAACTAGAAATCAGAGATTTAGTGGAGTTACAAATTTTCATTTACAAATTTGTTTCATCACTCTCCTGTGAGGTTTACTACTGAGAGGAGTAAGACAGTGTGGATGCTCGGTGAAAAATGTTCTCCCGTTAGTAAATGGGTATTTCCATCTTCTACAAGTGACTTCAGAGTTCTTCAGTTGTTTGCTCGCATCCACGCCAGTCTCACAAAAGCATCTGGTACAACAAATAAAATATACTGTACAGTACAGGACATGTCTGAATTCAGTGATTTTGATGGTTCTACTGAAATCAGGAAGTTTTGGTAGTGATTGCCATATGTTTCACAATTTTAAATTTGCTGATTTGGCGTGGTCTGCTAACGTTCAAGCCTCTGTTGGTCTGCGGAAAAACGGCTTACAGTAGTAATTGTAGTTAACACTGCACACGTTGACTGAAGCGTAGAAGGAGCTCCCACTTTATATCCAAAGAAAGGGTTAGGACCTATATTGTCTTAACTTATCAGCCGGTTTTAACAGTAGGGATTACCTTCCCTGCCAACCTAGCCCTGCCTAGTGTCTGTGGCTGGCATACTCAGAAAGAACACAGAAGATTGCAAAGATCAGTAAAGCTGGGAGAAAAGATACAATAACACTCAAGTCCAAAATATGTGTCTCTGTACCATGACAGAACAATGTAAGTAGAAACACTGCTACAGATAAGGGAGGCAGAGGTCTGCTCCCATTGGTAAGGGCCCGACCCAAAGGCTGCTGCCTCCACAGAGTTGTTGCCCTGTCTTCTGCAGGCATTAACGTAGACCCTTAAGGTCATTTCGCAGAGGACACACAAATTTTTCTTCCAGAAGAAGTGAACGGGAATAGCAAACTGGAGGCAGAGGTTAAAGAAAGCATTTGTTAACAGCACTTTTTACAAATGGCAACTTTGCCTGCCTTGACACGTTGCGTGCGAGCTGAAATACAGCTCACTAGGTGGGAGCTGCCGGGGGCGGCGGGAGCCTGTCCATTGGGCTCCTTAGGACGTGTCACGAGCCCCGTGGAAATGGACCCAAGCGCCAGAGCAGGTGACTGCAGGGCGCTTTGCAGCGTATCCTGGCCCCGCTCCCCTGCGCATCAGCCAAGATGCCCGTTACCACACTGTGGGGAAAGGGCAAGGCAGCAGGTGGTTCTTCTTGAGACGAAAATGCCTACTAACACATCCCAAACTCTTCCACACAAAACAGCAGACTATGCCACAGCAGTGACTGAGCGCAGATTAGCTCTTATACATTATATGGGGGAAAAAGGTCATTCCACTCTCCAGTATCAGATTCTTATTATTAATTTATACTATAGAAACCCTGAACAATCTGTGTGAGGGCTTTGCTGTACTGGGCATTTTACCCCTACATCATAAGAGTCAATCTTTGAAGGCAGAAGCTGTTTTTAGGGCATTCCCCAAGAACAGGGAGATAAAATGAGCAGTCACTGTGTATGTTTTGCAGTTGGAGGCACAGGCGTTCCCCTGCCAGCTCTCGAACAAGCAGCCGTTTTGTCACAGCATGGTGATAGGCAAGGCCATGCAGCCCCCTGCAGCAGGGCACTAGCACAGCTACAGAGACCCCAGCGCGCTCCAGCGAGCATCTCTGCACGGCTCCAAGTGGGGACAGGAACAAGTGCCACATTTCTGGGCACTGGCTACACAACCTGTAGCACGGTGCTGCACTGAGCAGCAGCTATGTGGCCCAGAGGACACGTTCAAGGTCACAAAATTGACCAGAAGTTGCTCTGAAATTTTCAAAATCCTACCTCTGGAAGTGTTAGACGCCCTACAAGGGAGGAAAAAGAATACAGGAAGGGAATGTGAAGAGACACAGGCAGGACAGTCCCTGGCAGCAGCTTCCTGCAGCTAAATTAGGTTAAGCAGAAGGTGAGAGCGCACCACCAGCCACCCTTGAGGAGTCCTGTGCATGTGCAAAGCACACACTGTCAAGTAAAGGAGAACAGGAACGACAGCTAGAAAGAAAAATGGAGAGTGATAAGAGAAGCTAACAGCAGCTCTAGCAACTGCCTGAGGACAGACTGGGAAATTTAATGTATTAAAATAACACTTTTAAATAATGGTCTAGTTAATTGATGCTAAATTACAGCTGAATGCCTGTAGAAGTACTTATGACATCTGCACTAATACCATTTCAGTTCATCAGGATTAATATTATTCTAATACATGCCAAAGGAATTAATAAGTATTGGTACTTTAAAGCCTTTAAAGTGATGTTTTGAAATAGTTCAGCTTTCTTATCCCCCTTCTCCTTCCTCTCAGCCCTCCCGAAAGCTCATTTGCAAAACTTGTTAAAAATAGAGGTGTTTTCACAAATCTCATCCACTTGAATGATGATGTCGTTCTTATCATACTACTTTCTGCACCTGAAGACTGGAAGAACACTTCCGTTCTTGCAACCACCAGAAAAAAGAGGCAGGCCCGGTGCAAAAATAGTATCCTGTTAAGAAAACATGCTCAAAAAGGAAAAGAAGTTATGATCACACCTCTCCACCTCCCATAAACAAGAACAAAACCTGAAATATTACCTATTGGCCAATCTATCATTACAGTAGTAAAAAAAAAACCCACCCCAAAGCATCACTCTTCTGTTCAGATACAACTGGGGTTCACTGTCACCTTCCCATTCTGCTCCCGGGCATCAGGGAAATGGGGGGCTGGAAGAGAGAGGCGGGTGGGAAGGACAGTGACCCTCCCAGTCCTCCCCTTCCCGCGGCGACAGGCCCCACATGCCAGGTAAGCTCATGTAGCTCGGAGGCAGCAAAAGCAGCTGCACAGCAGTTTTGATGGCCTGGCCAAAGGAATTGCTTCCCACCACTCCTGAGTGAAGTGCCTTCCAGAGCGTCCAATATTTCAGCTCTGAAAGCCCCATGCTGGGTTGCAGGTGTTAACTCACAGGCTCTCCGCTGTTATCAGTCTCAAGTGTTGTTTTTCAAGCAGTGACACACGAGGAGTTGTATCTAAAATCTCATTAAAATTTAACAGGATTTGGCGCCCTTAGCTTTCTGCTTCAGAAGTGAAGTCTCCAGCTCAGATAGTCAATGTTTTTATTTTCGTATATCACATTGCTTCTCTCACAGTATGACATGCTAGCAGAGTAATGCAGCGGCTGAAAATCAGCCTTTTATACCTTCCACCATTCATCACCTATCACATTCTTTCTTCTGTTAATTGCTAAAGATGGTTTCTTTTTCCATCTTATGTGTTTACTTTTATGTCAGGGATATCCTGTCCTCAGAGCCCACCTCCTCCTCCAGTGAGCTTTCCAATATCAAAGTGATCCTAGAGGAAGCTCAGGAGGAAGAGGACAAATCATTAACAAATGGAAAGCCTTGACCTACAAGGGAATATTTGGGGTCAATGTGTCATTTCTTAAAATCACCCTGTTTAGGAGAGCTATGCAGGCTGGAACATTCAGGATTAGACAGCATCAAACTCATTACAGCCAAGACCAAGAATCCTGTTGACCTTGACTTGGGGTTAGATACTGAAAGAATCACCTTCTCGGGGGTTCAGGGTTCGAGTAAGCAACAGCTAAAGGCAGCAGTAGTATGTAAAAAAAGTAGTTGCTGGATATAAAAAAAAAAAAAAAAAGAAAAAGAAAAAAAATTCCAAACCAACCACAGAACAACCTCCCTCTGCCCACACAAACTCATTCCCCAACTTGGATGTACCCTGTTTAGGTGTCCGCTGTGCCAGCCACTGTGATATGGCAAGTACAGATACAATTGTCAGCAAAGTGGAAAAGGATAAAAGGCTAGCACGTGTCCAGTGATGTCAAGACTGACATGTAAAGGCTATTCCACAGCCTGATACAAGATAGAGATGATAACCTTCTTTAAAACGAAACCAGAAAAGATGTAAACCAACAGTAATACTGCAGTTCCAACAAGACCTTTGATTCTCAGCGAACATGGTCCATCAGCTAAGATCTTGCTTTATAACTGAGGAACAGCAATCCAAATTTCAACTGTGCCACCAGCTAAATAAGTCATCTGGGAAAGTCCCCCCACCCCATCTATAACTGTCCTTCCACTGCCATGTTATGCTCCAACATAATTTTAATAGAAACACTGATGTTTGTCCAGTAAATAAAATGCCTGCTACTGCAGTGTAGGAGACTAGAGGAACCTATTAAAAGCAGGTGACACATTGTATCACCAAATAGATGTGGCGTAAACACAAACATGACGGCAAGAGGCACTGTAAAATTCTGGGAGTTTTACTACAATGGGGCAACTGTAACTCAGCAGTGGCTGTCCTGCTTGTGAGTAACGCGCTAGTGTCAAAACCATGGCAATAAAAACCAACCAAACAACACTTCTTAACACCCATTGTCATTGCATTCTCTTTCCCCCTTGCTTTTTTCTGCACATAGGCAGATAAGTTTTACCATCATGGAGAAAAGAGTGCTTAAAAACTCTTAACGGGAAACTAATAAATAAAAGTGGGCCTGAAAGATGCCTCAAATGAGACTCACAGTATAATGAATCAGACAAAGCATTTGTGCTACAGAGTGCTGATAGGCAGGGAGACACCCAAGGGTTGTGTTAAGGTTTAAGGCGCTGCTATAGAACTGGGGCTTGGGACAGTGCTGAGCTGAATCACCCCAAAAGCAGCACTGCAACTGCCGGTGCGCAGAACTGCCCGCACATGCTCAAGGCTGGTATGCCCTTCCGAACAGGACAAGACACCCTCCCTTCAACAGCAGCATGCAGATTCCAGGGAGGGGGATGTGGCTAACAATCCCACTGTCTCACTGAGCAACTCCAAGAGAAAAATTTAGGTATATTTAAAAAAAAAACAACCAACAAACCACCAACAACACAAAAAAAAAAAAAACAGCCCACCAATTCAGAAGCTTTGAGCTTCAGTTCTTTCTTTGTATAATGCTGTTCCAGTCAGATTTATACCCCAAAATATTATGACAAAATACATTTAACTGAGAACAAGAAAGCGCACCAAAGCTTTCAAAATTTTTCTCTCCCAGACCATTTTGTTTTCTTCTTCCTGTCAAGATTATTATTTAGCCGTTATAAAGCACTTCTGTGACATATACACACAACAACTGAGTCCCTTCCATTTTAATCAGCGTAAAAGAGTAATGAATATTAGCTAAGCAATGCACTAGAAGCAGCATCCTAAAAGCTAGCTACCGGCAGGCTGATACGTTGCACCCTGAGAAGCCGTAGCTGCTGTGCTGGCAGCAGATGTGGAGCCAGCAGGATGCACACGCAGGTACCCAGGCTCGCGCTCCGCAGCCTCAGCCGTACCACTTCCCCATTAATTGCAACGGATGCATCTTAATGCCAGCAAGCGCTGGGGCAGCATCAAACACGGAGATCACGGAAACACAGCGGCGTGCCATGTTCACTTACACATATTCACGATATTTTCCAGCCCTGTTGTTTCTCAGCAGGTCCAAAAGCTGAGCATACAGAAGCGTTCATACAGAAGATTGAGCGTTACGCTGGGAGGAGTGTAACCCATGTCACCCTATCTATTCTGTAAACTAAATGCAGATCAAAGGGAAGAAAACCAAATACTCTTTCTAGCAAAATCCCAAGTTGATTAAGGACTTTAAGGAGACAAAGTATTAGAAAGAACTCCTTCCTTCCTGCCAAGATAAAGACACAAACAGCAAATCCTGATATACGTGCTTGCCCCTAATATTTTTTTTTTTCCAGTTGTACCACAGTGGTAGGAATGATGGGTGCTGGGGGGCTGCAGTTCCCCAAAGCCCTGCACAGGGTACACCGCTGTTCTGAAGTCTGAAACATTTGGATCAAAAGTTTAAAAAACTCAAACACACAGTGGAATTGATTTGTGATTAAAGGAAGGATTAACTGCTGAATCTGGGGCAATCAATAGCCCTGCTAATGCTTAGTGCAAGACTTCCTGCTGCAGCCAGACCCCCTTTTCTTTGCTTTGAGACCATTGTCCTTATCAGTGGAAAGATGATCCTTTGAAGATAACGCCTGTCTCTGTTTCCCCACACACACCATTCCTCAGCACCGCTGCAAGACACACAGTGCCTGTACGCCACTGCCAGCCAGGCAACAAACCCTGCAGGACCCTCACTTCCAAAAGCTCTCCTCTGCCTTATCACTCAACACCCACCCCCCAAGAAAAACATCCCACTACTACCTGAACCTCTTTTTCTGCTACCCCAGAAACCTCCACGCACCCTTAAAGGCCCAAGTTTACTCCACTGGCCTGAGTTCAGCTTTCTTCTCCCGCAGCCTGGGCTGAGTCCATACAGCATGTTTACAGACAGCGATGTGGGATGTGGCTAGCCCCACTGTTATTTTTGACTTATCAGAATCCATAATAATGGCAATTAGCCCCCATTAAGCAAAAGATATGCATGCTTCCACTTCACAGCAACAGATTTTATTTCTTCTCTTGCAATGAAGTATTTTTATTAGCCAGATGGATCATGAAATTATCACAAAAACTGGGATGTAAACTCTCTAAAAGCACCTAAAGTAATTAATACTGATTTATAAACATTCAGGATTAGAGAACAAATACTTAATTCTCCCCTAATCCCTCAGCCAGCACTGCTTTGTGTTCAACATACAGGAATATAGATTAACCGGGCTGAAGTTAATAGCATTTGAAGGACAGAGCTGATCAGTCACGCATAGCACCATGATATGCGGTATGTTTCCACCGACTACTTACTGTAACCTGTGGGATCAGGACAAATTCAAGAGACTGTCACTTTCCTGTTCAATTTCCAGCTCTCCTCGTAAACTCACAGACACCAAGATTAAAGATATCCAATCTTTAAAGAGGATCAAACTGGACACCTTATAAACCTATAAACCAGTGCACTACACCAGGATTAAGTGCCAAAACTGGTGTCACCTACGTATTATTTCTGTTGAGTTTCATGAGAACTGATCTCTATTCCCAGCCCTGCCAATGACTTGCTTTATGACTTGGAGCAGGTCACATCTTGGCATTTCTGCATCCCTTGTCATCGTTACCCACCTCCTCCGCTCAGCAGGTGAGGCCCGGACCGCCTCTTTCGCTGCAGCCGAACCGCATGCAGTGCCACTCACTCTGAGCAAGGCCACCAACAGCTGTTGTACTACAAACAATTAATAATAATACAAGCCAACATCTGGTACTGTTAACCTCCGTTTCAAGCTATGTGTCAGCGTGAAGTACGCTGCTTTGAGTGTCAGAAGGAAATTAGCGCAATCTTCTGAAAAGCTCCTAGGTACAACTCACTGAGCCAAACAATTTTTATCTCCTCCTCGCCTAGCTGGTGGTGCCCTTCTGTTCCTGCCAGTTACATGACAGCTTTAAGAACAAAATCTTTTCTGTGTAAAGGAAGGCCATATTTGCTTCAGTGCTGTTTTTCTGGACTAAAGATGCCACTGAGGAGAAAAAGAGTCTGTCTAAAACCCGCTTTCAGGCAAAGCACAAGAACTGCCGCCCTGTTGCATCACCGCGCAAGAACGAAGTGATGATCGCAAGCACGACCGTGACTAAAGGCAGCTAGACAAGTGCGACAGAAGGCAGGAGTTCACAAACCCATTACATCTGGCTGCAAAGAACCAGGAGGGGAAGAGAGGAAAAGCTATACAAAAACAGCGAACAAACTGCACACTTACCTGTCCTTCACTCCTGTTCACCCAAGCATGGCATGGAGCAGAGAGTCTCAGAAGGGAAAACACCTACATGAAATACTGTTCTCTTCTGCAGGGAGCAAACCTGTTTTCCTGGAGCAGCTGCGCACCAGCATCATCAAGAGTTAGTGCTTCATTTAGCACAATCATCAGCTCAAGGGTTTCAGGTGTTTTACAGCATGACCTTTGCCCACAGGACCAACTCCAAGGTCTCCCACACATACTCTTTTCCCTTAAGAAGTCCACTTTGCCCTCAGGTGAGCTAATACACATCAGGACCCCTTTTCACAGCATCTTTCCCCAAATAATCAGATCTTGCACTTCTGTAGCACTTCAACTCTCAAAAACCATCTCAGTGTTTTATGAATTTAACAAGATAAAATACACATTCTCTTTCCGGGTCACTTCATCCAACACTAAGGTGCGCGCAGCTCAGGGATGAAATGCTGCTGCAGTTTAATAGTTCACTACAAGTTTTATAGCAGCAAGAAAACACCACCCTGTGCAGCAGAAACTGCATTTTGATATTTGAAACTGGGAGTTAGCCACACATANGTTTTCTTTCATTCATCGCTGCCTAACTCATGTATTGGAGGAGAAAGAACAGTTGTTTGCTTTATCCTCCCTGCCAGACTTTGAACTTGATCGCTAATATTATTTTGTAGGTGCTGCTATCACAGCTGCACACCATCAACTAACCACCAGCAGCAAAACTACCCTTAAACAGAGCTTATCCTAGAGGCGCCCTTTGAAAGGCCGCCGACTCTTCTCCATCCCCGCCAAGCAGTTTTAGCAATACAGAAAAACGTTGTACGTATCAGAGAAGAATTCTGTGTTTTGCAGAGTGTTTTCTCCTCCACTGATCCACCGTCAGTGGTAGCTGACAAATCAGCTCCTGGACATATGCAGGAAGCTCCCGTTAGCTCAGTGGAAGTTGGATCATTGTTTTCAATGCAAAACATGTTCCTCATTCTCCCAGCTCAGCTCTTGCCGCTCTCTATACTGTCCCTTCAGATTATTTTAACATTATTAATAAAAAAGCATCCCCCATTGCCTACCTCTGCTGCCCGGAACAGCCCTCTTATCTGTTAGCCACATCAATCCTCCGACTGCTTCTTCAAAAACCTCTCTCTTGTCACTTCTTAGTTGTCTTGGTTTCTTTTCTCCTCTGTGATTTTGATGTGGTCATTCAACTTAATGGAAATTTCCCCCAGAAAACTGGGTATGTGCCTCCAGTTACTTTTTTCACATGTATTTTTAGACATCTGATCCAATGAATAGAGTTGCATATAAAATAAAGCTATTTTATTTATGACCTGCAAGCACTAATTCCCAATGTTTGTTCTAAGAATTCAAAGTAAAACACCTCTCTGCTGCTTTGTGTAGTTGCCATTAATGCTAGTGGATGTAACATACAACCAGTGAGGTGAGACTGCTCTTGGCTGTAAAGAAAGAGTTTATTTGGGCAGATGTTTTGGAGCAAGACAGTCAGTCTATTTAATTCCAAGTTTGTTTAGTGGCTCAAGGCACAACCAAGTACTCAGCAAAAGCAGTCTGTCCCCCTGTGCAGTTTCAGGCAATCTGGGACTGGATACTGAAGCTGTACTTCTTTACCACAGTGAATAAGTTTTTTTCTGGGAGATGGAATAAGGGTCTTTAGAGGTCAGACTGGAGGTAAATAACAGAAGTCTTTTTATACGCTGCTATGGGGAGCATCTGGATAAATACCTCCAGGAACCTTCTCCAAACCAAGGGGGTTAGATTGCTCTACGTGGGTAGAGATGCAGCAATTTCAAGACTTCAAAAGCCAACATGCCTGGGAGACCAAATTCATACTTGCATTTAAATTACTGTGCAAGCCACATTACACACAACATATGCGGGAACCTAATGAAAAAAGATTTCCATGTTACTCCTCATTCTCACAGGTAAGAAAGTAAGTCAAAGTGAAAGCATTACAGATGAAGGACAGGGTGAAGATACAGTACCATCACTTACATAAATATTTATCCTGACAAATTTTAAGGCTCTTTTAGGAGGCTAATCTCCTTATACAAGTGATGGAGATGGATCAGAACCTGGAGAGCGAGAACATCCAAACACAGGGTGGCTTGTGTAAAATACCTGAAGTTGGCCTTGGGAACACCTCTCTGTGTATCGTATGACATTTCACAGGAACCGCATTAAGTCCCATCCGCTCCAGATCAGCTTTCCCAAGTCCCACTCTGACTGCCAGGACCATCCTGCAGTTTCACCTTCTCTAAGAAAGCAGAAATTGCACATGCAGAAGCATATTTTGGCCACCCACCTCCGGTATCATTGCAAAAGGAAATGAGCTAATACTTGCTCAGTATTTCAAGTATTCCCTGTACAGGGTGTGTCATCATTTTTTTAGACACTAAAAATTTCCAAAGCTCATCTTGTGTAGGTGGAAAGGGCAGATGTATAACTTATTAGTCCTCTTCAATTCCCAAGCCCTCTGGAGAAGCCTGGAAATGCAAGCTCATCATTCAGCCATTTGCTGTCAGATTCAGCCCAGATATTTGACACGAAGGCCTTGTAGAATTGATATTTACCACATAAGCAGTAGCCCATAAAGCTTATTGAATGGTAGGGGAAATTCCTGTGCACGTTCAGGGCCTCCCATCTTCAGGTGAGTAACGTCCTTCTAGCTGGTAATGAAGATGATGATAACAACTCCTGAAAGTACTGAAGAAAAACAACTCCTGAAAATTTAGGAAACACACATTTGTGGATTCTGCTTAACCAGCAAGGAAATTTACTGCGTTAAGTCCACAGCGTACAGGGCAATAGAAACCAAAGCCCAGATGTGCCACACACAGATCCCTGCCTACACGTAATTCCCTGTCACAGTCCATAGCTAGCCCTAACTGACAGACAAAAAGGAGACGGGATGAGGACAAGGTAGCAATGAATGCCGAGATCTCTATAAGGATGTGATCTGAGGGTTCGCAGTCACCAGTACTAGTTACTTACAGTTAAAGCAAGCAGGAACGTCTCCCACTCTGTAGCATTACTGCCTTAGTGCACCCCCTTCAGCTAGGTGCCCGGTTTCAAAGGGGGGCCATGAAGAAGGCAAAAAGGGATGTCCGTGTAGTGCATCACCACATATCTGCACTGGCATCCCGGTGCAGTTACTGCCAGCCTCCGGAGCTGAAGTTGGGTATTTGCTGCACACTTTTGTACTGGTCACGAACTTGATAAGTGGCATTTGTTGCAAAGCACCTTGTTATGTTCTAACGAAGGATGCCAGAAAAAATGAATGAGATAGAAGTAATAGCGCCTCCTAAAATGAAAATCTGGAAAGCGTCCAGAGAGATCTATGCAAATTGCATATTTTAACCACAGGAATTCTGCAATAGTTTTCTATTAACCATCAATCACTAGTTTTAAATCTAGTCTGCCTTCGTTATAAACCAGAAACAGAAACGACTGCAGTGGTCATCCACACTACATATATTACACCCTTATGCTGCAATTTATCTTTCTCTTTAAATAATGCTACTTCTCCCTATGCTTAATATAAAGAATACTGCAAAGACAGCAATACTGTTTTTGCAAGGGGAAAGGAAAGGTTAAAAGGCGAACACTATATAAACAGTTATTATTTATAGACCACAATGGTGTGCTTCCTACAGTAGAATCACAGAAGAAGATACTGTCTATTCCCTGGAGAGATTTCATTTTAACTGAAGCAGAAACAATACTGAACAGTCATAAACGGTACATGTAGTGGAGGAACACATTTTGAGCTTTCCTTATTTCTACATGGTTATGTACAGTGATTATGTCTAGACTTATAACCTCTCATATTTTGTATCTATGTCTGTGTACAGGGCTTTAAAGTTCAGTGCCTTGTGGAAGAAGCGCCTTTTAAAAGGAAGGCTTTATGCAACTCAGTGCTGCCAACCTGAATTTAATTAGGTGTTGTTTTTCAGCTGAAAGAGGCACCAGCAAAGTCTAATGCTCGATTTAAGAACTCTTTCAAATTCCCTACTTATAAAAACCAGGAAGGTATGCAAAAAGGTCCAAAAGCATTAAGAGGCTGCAGGAGTTAATGCCTTAAAAATCTGTACGTTCAGGCAAGATTCTAACAGCCACGTACCAACCGGGGCCAGGAAACCACCCTGGTGCAGGAGAACGTGTGCACTTCAGTCCTGCAGGTATGCATATGGAGTAAAAGAGCTAATTCAATAACTAATGACCTAAGACCAGGATTTTCTTAGGTGTCTTTGGAAGTTAGGTGCCAAAATCCCACCCCAAGTTACGTGGTTGAAACCAGAGGGATGACGTGTGGAACCATTTGCATTTAGGGAGCGAGTCCTTTAAGTTTGACAGGTGTCAAGCGCAACACTTAACAGCTCTACCAAATAGGTGCAACAGAAGTTATCTTCACAGCACAAACATCTCTTCTGGTTTTGTCTTCAATTCAGAGCAACTTCAGATGATTTTCTGTGTTATAAAAATGCAAAATAAGCAACGTCACACAGTTTTTGTTGGTTAGTCCTGTTGAGATATAGGGTTTTTACCAAGTTTTTTCTTGATAATTTTCTTTGATTTAGGATGTGTTCAAGCCTAAGTTAAAAACCACTGTAGTTAGTGCTAATACAGTTCCATTAGCAAGGAAAGGCACTAAAAGAGACAAACCTCATGAGTAATAAAACAAAAATTGTCCAAAGACAGCACAGGACACAGTTACAAGAAGCACCGTTTGGGTCTGAGCTCCTTGCCTACAATGACTTGGCTACCTCCTCCAAAAACCAAGGCAATTCTGCAAATGCAAAAAGGTAAAAATAACGTCCTCCTCCGAGTATCATTGCTGAGGTACTGGACTGTTGCCATTTGTTTCAGTAGCTGAAAGAGAAACGCAGGTTCACTGATGTTTTCTCTTTTGTTGGTACAGAACATTCACGTCCAAATGTACAAGAACATCTCTGGAAAATCTCCAGACCTGAGCAGCTTAAAGAAAAAAGAACGGGCAAATCTTGTGCAGCATTTCCAAATGCGGGGATTCTAAAGGTGGTGTAGGATCGCTGGGTTCTGCTGTCCAACAGACAAATGGGCTTAGCAGAAGGAACTGAAAAGCATCAGCCTGGTGCAGCTCCGGATGCATTGCTGTATATGATACATTTGAAAGAGGATCCAACGCTCGCCCATCCCCACCTTCTAGGCACGCACTAAAATATCACAAGAAATCTTGTAGCTTTGCTAAGCCACAGCACCAGGCACACGTTTCTTGGTGCCTGGGGGGAAATCCTCTTTTTCCTCACGGCTACATTGTCTGCACAGCACTCAGCTATTTGTGCGGCATGCAACTGCCCCATGGGACTGGGTGCCTATGGAGTGCTACCAAGAAGGCTTTGGTTTATTATTATTGCTGGCCTAAGATCTAGGAGCTCCAGTATAAGCCCAAATCCCACTGCGCATACGCCAAAGGCATGCAGGACAGACATGGCTCCCTGCCCCAAGGACGTTGCTCGTGAGCCGCAGTGGCTCCTGTTAGAGCCAAGCTCTGCTGTGTTATGTGACTCGGAGACCTGGGCATAGCTTCAAAAGCTACAGCGGTAATGAATCATGACACCAGTTACTCATATCTTGCTGTAATGTTTAGGAATGTGATCAGAAGTATTTATATGTCCAATATACTGAAATTGCCACCTCCTCCACACTGGGCTAAAGCTACATCTGCTATTTGCCTCAAGTAGACAAAATATAAAAAGACTGGAAGGCTGAATGGAAGCCGAGGAAGCGACCAAGGAACACGACCCGGCTCCTGTGCGTGCCAGGATCATCCTCAGGTACAGTGAAGGTGGAGGGATTTAAAACAGCAGGAAAAAGAAACTCCAACACTGCAATTCTCTACTCAGATCTTCAGCTCTGGGCTGACTTCTGCAGTCAGAAGACTTCAGTAAGAATTATGAGGAATCACGTTGTACATTGCCAAACACATCTGTTTTTAAAGAGACTGAAAATAAACACACAGTGGGCTTCATGACCTCCCTATGTGCTGTAGAATTTAAGATGAGGGCAACCTCACCAAAGCAAACGGGATTTGCAGGGTAAGAGAGCATTAGCTCATGATGATATGAGACAGTGTGAAGTGGAATTGGGTCAAGCAAGTCTCCCAAGGCCTGACCACACAATTCATCACTAACAGGTATTTTTTGTTTCTATACTCCATACCTGTATCATGCCATTGACTCACCCTTGTTTAACCGAACATGTTTGAAGTCTACCACATGTTCATCTTTACCCAAGCTTAATGATGTAAATCAGCACCAAACAGAACTAAACGAAAAGGAACCAACCAAGCAAAAAAAATTAAAAAAAATTGCTGTGCAAACCGAAACGAGCACGGAGTTGAAGGCTGTGCAGAACCAGGCCTTTATTCTCCTTCTCTTTCCTGTCATTCGTGGTTGAAACTATTAGTTAAACCCCACACATGCCTCCCCTCCAAACCACGCCATTTTCTGGTGTGCATGGATTTTAGTCAGAAAGCAGACAGATAAAATTGCCACCAAACAAATTCACCGGCAGCAGAGATGTTCTGGTCCCCCCTCTTGCAGAGAGCTTTCAGCTATCCAGAGTTTAAATTAACTTTCTGAGAGGGCACAAAAGCCAGACCTCAGGTAATTACATACTCATCTCTCCCTTGGGCTCAGTATTTATTTATTTTAGGACGTCTAACAGCTCTCTTGAGCTTGCTCTACAACTCAGGAAAAATGATTACTTAGTCCCTGAACCTACAAACTCTATTCTGTGTAAATTTTACACCTGGAGCTATGCAGGGTGATTAAAAGAAGACAGAGTTTATCAAACTTTCTGAAAGCTTGATTTGCTTCATGGCTCATCTGTCTTCATAAAACCCACTGAAGGCTGAAAAAAAAGGGTAAAATTTCACTATCAGCACTTAAGTAAGAAAGAGAATGTGTATGCAACCACTTAACTTTATTGATTGTGATTTTTATCTTGTTTTCTTTTCATAATAATTGGTAAGGGTTATTTGTTTAGTTTTGTTTTTTTAAACAAATCACCTCATGAGACCATGAATAATAATTCACATCCCACCATATTTTGGATCTTTTTGCAACTCTCAAAGGGGACACAATCCACAGTTTGAGACGAGGGCAATATTCCTGGCCTTAAAAATCTGTGAGCTCTCATACCAACACTTCAATTTACCCACACCAGTCATTCCCCTGAAACAGCCAGCAGCTTGTCTCTTCTGGGCTTTAGAGCTTCCCTCATTACCAGAAGGACCTTCTACCTCACATATTTTATATGGCTATCACCATGAGAGAGGTCCGTGTGTAAAAGCAGATGTTTTCCCACCACGGTGCTGCCCTGGAGGTCCATTTATAAAAACATTATAATGGATATATGAACGTATGGAAACACGCAGCTTTGTGTTTGGTGTTTTTTTTTAAATGGATATTTCATAAAATGCTGGTTCAACAGCTGGAACCAACTCAATGACTAGGCTACACTGAAGGGGATATCCCATTAAGACACATGACAAATTGAGCATTTGTGTTGATATAAGATCTGCTTTTCTATCTGCTTTTCTCACGCTCTAGGAAAACGTGGTATATTATCTCTTTGTCTGTAATTTGAGGGTAACTGCAACGAGGATTATGTGAGGCTGACAAGGACCTTTGTCCCCCTCCTTTCTCTACAGGCTGTATGTGCAGTTTTTACCACCATTCCCAACACTTCTCTCCACGGCAGATGGAGAGCAGCAAGCCTTGTACAAAGCCACCTTTCCAGGAGGCGCAGAGAGACGTGATTTGTCTTCAGTTCAGGCAGCAGGTCCCCAGGAGGCTGGCAGCCAAGCTTCAGACTGCAGCTCCAATGTGTGCCACTCGCAATACAGTACCAATGTGACATACAACCCTTTACCTGCAGCTTTTCCTTCCAACTCCCCGGCCTGACTCCTCTCCTGTCCACACATCAACACAAAGCCAGCACAGACACCGTAGCTACGTGGCATGTTTGGAAGGAATTCACCTACTTGCTTACATGACAATTGGGCATGTTGCAACCCCTCCACCACTTTGCGAGGCTGGAGAATTGCTAAAGGCCATCTGCACGACATGTCTCGCAAAGGTGCTTCATCAGAGCAACAAACGCCCCAGCACAACCGAGTGGTGCACTTGCTGTTCAGCCAAGCCACAGCCAGAAGAGGTGTTCGACACACAAAAACGCTACAGCCACCTGCTCCAGAGAACTGATGAAGCCCAAGCTGAAGAGTCGTGCGTGGCCTAGGCTCTCGCGCTGGCTTCGCTACTTCCACTCTGGAAAGGGCTTTACTGACGCGCGGCTCAGGCTCTGCCAGTGTCCTAACCCTGGCCAGCAACACAACCTAGACTCTGACGATATCACCAGCAAAAACTCATTGTATCTATTCATGCTATACGCTAAGGACTAAAAACATACACAGAATCACAGAATAGTCAGGGTTGGAAGGGACCTCTGGAGATCATCCAGTCCACCCCCCCCGCCAGAGCAGGGTCACCTACAACAGGTTTAATGCTGAATTGTAAATCACTTAACATTAATTAGCACTACTACAACTGTACAATGTCTGTCATTTAACATTCCAGCATGTTAATTTGTAGCACAGGTTTTAACCATCAGGGTTCTTGACAGCACCCCTGAACATGTTGGCCTGGCTGGCCCAGGCACTCGCTCCTGGGTCTCCCCCAGGCCGGGAACAGCTCGACTCAGCCAGAAACCCCTTCCTCGCTGCTGTGAGGTGGCATGGCCAGCAAGAACCACGCCGCTGTCCCAAGACAAGATTAAAAGCAAGCCTAAAGCTGCACTGGTGCAAGAGGAGAGAGGAATTACATTTTTGCCATGTCTATTTAACAGATACCGTCTCATTTTATTCTTAGCCTAGTTGAATCAGTCACTTATCTCTGGCCATCCTGTGTCACTTGTTTTTATCTGTAGTAACTCATAAAACTTGAGAATAAGAGTGAAACCATATTAATGAAATCATGGAAATTAGGAAACATAACTCTGAATACCGAGCTCTCAAAGCAACCTTGAGCAAATCATTCCACTTTGTAGCAACTTGATTTCCCCAACCACAAAATAGGACAGCAAACGCTTTGCTGTTACTTTATTTGAGCGGCCGTTCTGAAGTCTCTGAGGATATGCTTCGCAGATGGAAAAGTTGATGAGGAGATATATATATGCATATACAAAACATTCATATGCCCCGATGTGCTGAGTTTCCAACACAGCTAAAAATCAATGGCAATGATAGAGTGAAAAATATCGTTTAACTCATGACAGTGGCTTTGAAAGTATAACAACATGAGCTCCTTCCTTCCACAGGTGCAATTACATCCCATAGCATGCCTAGGTGAGTGAGGTGGGCTCTTATTTTACCAGCTGTGACCATCCTTATTGCCGGTCACTAGCAGCACCCCTTTCTCTGTTTTAGGACCTGGAGGAATAGGAGGAAATAAATAACTTACCAAGGCAGAAGACAACAGATATTTTTATGACCTGTGGGAACAGAGGTCATAATAAGTCTGCAAAACATTGCATAAATGTCTCCAGATAAAATTGTTAGCTCTGGATGGCACACATTTCCTAAATGCTTAATACTGAAATTACCTCCCAGAAGAGTTTCTCCGTGTTTTGCTAAACTATTAAAGACAGGCAGCCCAGATCTGTGCAAGAACCCCCACAGCAAGGAAAAACGTAGTCAATTCAACTGCATAATGATGACAGATTTTGAAAGTTATGCATGTAGCGACTGCCAGAAAATGAAAATAGTATCAGCGAGGGGCAAGGCTTTACCAGGCTTTCCAGGGGGGTCGGGGGGCCAAGCCATCAGCCTGCCACAGCGGCTGTGCCAGTCAAGAGAGCAAGTGACAGGATATTTTTCACTCAGGCCCACGTGGACACGTCTGTGTGGCAGAAAGGCGAGCGTGCTCCCATGGGCGGCTCTCACCACGCAGGGCACAACCAGCTCTGCTCTCAGAGCCCAGTACGTTCCCATGGGAATGTTTTAGGCAAGCCAGAAAATTTGAACTGCTAATAGAATTTAACGAGTTTCAACTTAAAAATGAAAAAAGCAATACTTCAAGATTGCTTTATAATGCAGGCATAAAACAGATGATAACTATTTAAAATACTTCATAAAAGTACTGAAACTAAGTCTCTCCTAGAGGCAGAGCCCTAACAAATCGCCCAGCCACCTACACGCATTTATGGTTGTGGCTGTCCAGGGATCGCTTAGAACTAAATTAGCAGTAGAAGTCATTAGACAAGGAATAATTCCAAGAAACTGGAGTCTCAATAGCAGAAAGTGAATGAAGAAATCATAATTACAGGCAATGGGGCAAAATGACTGCGTACCAGACAGACTATTTCCTCAATGAAAGAAATGTGAATTGTAATAAAGTCGCACAGTCAGCATGTGGCAAAGGTGCCCTGAAGAGACTATTGTTATTTCTCCCTTTGGGCTACAGAAGATCATTTAACGCTTTCCATTTAAGCAGGAAGGCACATGATGAGGTCCCTTAAAAGCCATGAGCACGGACTCTCCCGAGCCCGAGGATTGCTTCTGCCAGGTGTAACCACACTGCCTCGGCCCCGGCGGGCTGCGGGCAGCCAGCACCCACCCCACAGCACTCACCGTACAGAAATAGCCGAGCTTTTCTGCAACAAAGTTATCTCTTGGATGGAATGAAATTCAAGGAGAACTGAAATTGAAGAAGAGGACGGGAACTACACTGCTATTTCCTGCGCCCGGTTTGACAAAATGGGATCTGATATTTTAGACGGGCAGACCTCTTTATCTACTTACTCTGCGACAGGATGAAAGAATTTGTGCAGGAAATCATGTGCTATGTTTCTCCACCCTGACTTAGTATAGAAAAGGTGCTTGAAACTCCCTTAATACACTATGTGCTATTCATTTTACAGTCCTAAAGAGAAAGTCCAAAATGGCTGTTAAACCCCTAGATACCAGAAGCCACAGATCTCCCAAGTGTGGAAGCGCATTGTGGGCACACGATCACAATATTCTCATCCTGTTCCTTCATTCTTCCCCAAGCACCTGCATTTGGTGTCTGTTAGAGACAGGGACTGGAGAGCCACATAGCTGTTTGCTCTGATGGGTTATCCTTTCTCTTTGGCTCTCCTCCTCGCACCGCTGATGTCTGGCTCCATACGTGCACCACGAAGGTGGCCCCAAGCCCAGTTTCAGCCCAACTTTCAGCCTGCTGTCCCTACGGCTGGGCAGGTGCGTGCCACAGAGCCAGGCAGCGCAGGGAGGAAACGACCAGCAGCCCTGGCGTGGCTCTCCCAAGCGCAAGAGAAATTCCTGGTGATGGCTCCGTCCTGTCCAGGAGAGGAGCAGCTATGCAGCTGCCAAGTGCTGCAAACCACAACGGCTTGATCACACGGAGGCCCTTACTGGCAGACATGTGTACTGAAATGGGACAGCGTTTTGGTATTTTTTTCCTTTTTTTTTTTTCCCCTCCATCACTGATGAACAGGGCAGAGGAAACACGTTACAGATATACACACGTACCCAAACCGCAGACAGCCTGCTCTGGTAAGAGCTCAGTCCTAATAACAACCAGGTCTCTGTTGCTGGAAGCCTCCAGTCTGTGTTTCTCAGCCCCGTGATGGTGACAAACTTCCATCGCACAACACAGCCAGAATCCGGTTCGGCGGCCGCTGCCAGAGCAGGCGCAGGAACAGCCCTGCCTGCATGCACATGTATGCAAACCTGCTCTCCTCTCCTACGGCACAGACCCAAACGCATGGACTGACGTTCTTCTCCGTGCACAAGCCCTGGCAGTGTGGTTTGTAAAAGTCTGTTCTCATTTGGCCAAGATTTCACACTACTGCCCTTTCCGTGGCCTCCTACCACTCACTTCCCCTTTCACAAGGGTGAAATCATGTCCCAGTTCTTTCCACTGCCCATCTTCATTAGGGACAGACGCAGCAAGCACAGACAGATCCTGCGCACCTGATCCCTTGCAGGAGCTGAAACACAAACACGCGCCTCCCCACCTGACTAAGCAGTCACTACACCCAACCCTGCGCAGCCAGGCTCTGCTGCTGGCGAGACACGCTCCTGCAGCCCACGCTGAATCCAACATTGACCATGTAGAAGACAGGCTTAAAATTTTTGTTTGTATGAAGCGGTGCACATATTTGTTAATATCATCTGCTGTTTCCTATATAGTGCTGACAAGACGCTTCTCTAGCGGAGTCAGACACGCGTGATTCTTGTTGATTTGCAGGTTCCTATATGTGCATTGTGTCTCTCTGGCAGCGGGCACAGGGTTGGGACTGCAGAGTGTGGCTCTGCGTTTTCTACAGATAGGTCACCCAAGAAACTTACCTATATTTACCCGATATGCACGGCCCCAGCCTTGGTTTTAAGGAACAGGCAGCTTTTCAAAGGACAGAATGAGGCAAGATCAGTCAGTGGGCTGCAAGTTAGGTCCAAGCGAATGGACACAGGTATCTGTTGGACTTTGAGAAACCTGGTCTAGTGGGAGGTGTCCCTGCCTGGGGCAGGGGGGTTGGAACTAGATGATCTTTAAGGTCTCTTCCAACTCTAACTGTTCTACGATTCCATCTGATTGCAAAAGCACTTGTTCCCAGCCCAGTGGTTTCCGTGAAGTCAAGAGCAGCCTCAACGGAAACAGTTCAGTCAACACAGGTAGTTTTGAAAATCCTGCTCTTAAAATCCTTTGCGTGCCGGCAGCTGCTGTTTGGCCAACTGAGAAGCCCTGAGGCTTCAGCCCAGTCGCTCTTCCCCATTTGTTCTGAGCACTGAAGCTGCTGCCTCGCCTGAGCCTTGATTGCTGACAGAGGTGTGTGTGTATGTAAGAGGATGCAACAGAAACATGAAGACTGAGGTTGTGCTCTGCTCAGAGTTACCAGGGAAGCTGTAAACCCCTGGCTGCATGTCTCTGTCGCAGAGAGACTTCTGGCTCCAGAACCACTAGTGCATATCCTTTCCTCACAACTAAATTCAATAAAAGTCAGAACCCTGACCTCTGTGTGTGACAAGTCACATTTTCGCCTTGTCAATCCTGATGAAAGGTCTTTACAGACTGTCTTTGCGCACCGCGGGCAGTCCTCATGGGGCCTTACCAAATGCTGCAGAACTACTGCCGAAAGGAGAGGAACCCAGACAGATGGCTGGTTTGGGAAGCCCTGTAAGCTGTGATCTGGACACGCAGGAAGCAGCTCCAATTTGTCTAGACTTCTGGTTTCTTTGCAAGAGGCTGGTGTTTATGTAAACAAAGTGAAATCAGAGGCTACAGTGGTGACAGACAGCCTTGAGAGCATCAACAGAGGTTAGGACCTAGGATCAGGTTGCATCTCACAAGCACTTTTTAAAAGGTACTGTTAACTCCCAGATTGGACAAGGTAGAGAGCTTTCCCTTATGAATTATAGATGAGCCCTCTGATGTAGCAAATGCCTGATGCTCAGCTAAATGCAAGGGAGGAGGGAGAAAAACCACGCAGGGACACCTCATTCTCCAATCTGGTGTGAGTTTATAATCAAAGATTTCTAGAGGCTAAGGGCCAGACTTTCAAAAGTACTCCCATAAGGATCTAAACAAGTGGTTAGATCTTCAAAGAGCTCAGCTCTAATTCAGGCACATAAATGAAGTGGACAGATTAAAACAAAACAAAGCAAAGCCCACGCTGAGACAACAGCAGCTGTCTCTGTCCACAAGCAGCTGAGAAGGACAGCTGAGAGAGAAACATGGGCCACTGGGGAAAGCTTTGGCAACAGTGCTTCGGTCGCAGTCGCCCAGCTCCATCGCTTCCATTTCTGTAGCCCCATCCAGCAACGCTGCTGGGAGAGTCCCATTCCTCCTGTGAGGTGCCGGGTGCCAAGCGCTTTGCAAAACCCGGCCACGGGAACCAAGCAGGAAGGCGGCAGCACAGGCAGATCATCGGAAAATGGTATATGCCACCAGGGAATGACAGACTCAGAGATGAAGATGTGGCCTTACAAAGTACCCCCTCTTTCAGTAGAAAGGATAAAGGGTCCCATGGGATGTGGTAACTTAAACATTTGTGTTACTGCAAACAAACACCCCAGCTTTTGCAGATGTCTGTGAAGGACTGTCAGGCAGCTGTGGAAAAGGAATATGAGGAAATTGCCCATAAGAAAATAGTTAATTCAGACCAAAAAGGCAGGAGCAAAAGAGCTTGGCAGATCTTCTGAGGGTAAAGCTACAAACCCCACTTATTGGAAGTCTGGATACCAGGAAACTCAATCTGATAGAGTTAAAAGACACTATTTTGGCCTGCCAGAACCCTGAACCAGCCAAGTTCAGCCCAGCTGCTGCTGTTCACAGCTACAGCAGCACCTCTGAGCAGCAAAATCCTAAAGAAACACGGCTTTCCCAGCCCATCAGGGACCTCTGAGCAATGCCAGACAACTGTTTACCACCAGTTAAAAAAAAAAACAAAAACAAACAAACCCAATGTATTTACTTAAAAATAATTACATACTGGAAAAAATTCTCTTTTTAAATTTGAATTATGACAGTGTTGGAGAAGATGAAGGTAACACATTTTTAAATTATTTCACCTAGTTAGAATCTAGTTAGTCTGTTCTTAAGAAGACATCCAGGTTTTCTACTAGCAGTTTTAATAGCAGGTTTCCTTTTGCCAGTGCTATGCTTGGCCCTCTCGCCCTCCACTCCAAGATATTTCTACCAGTTCTCATTGCTAGTTAGACAGCTTCAGGAGCTGGCAGACACGGCTACGTATGAGGGACAAAAGCCTGGAAACAGCTGGTGATTTTACTAAGGCTGACAGAATCCTTCAATTCTCCTACTCTCACCTGACTCCCATAGCACCGAGAATCCACTGCAGATGGCCTGTCCTGACCCGAATGGGGTCACTTGTGCCTACAAGTGTCCTGGGTGGATTACAGCGAGAAGCTCAGGGTCAGAGTGGAGGCGGGTGGCTGCACCAGGACAGCCCCGGATGCCCAGGCACGCCACCTGGTGCGCGTGATGAGGGGTTGTCAGTGCTCTGCACTCCAGGATGAGACCTGCCTCCAGGATGGCAGGTGTTATTTTTGCAAAAAAACAGTAGCAGCACCATTGCTGAGCAAGACAAGTGATAAAACCTCGCTTAGTTTATACCAACATACACTTCTGCCCCGTGGAGTGGCAGAGATGGGCGGTTAGGAGAACCGTAACGTTGCTGTCTCACAAAGGAAGATAAAAAAACTTGGGGAACTCTTTTCTACAGTTTCTTTTCTAGCATGGACCGGGACAGCAGCGATGCTTCTCATCTCGCCTGCCATCTCCTCATCATTAGCCTTTGCAGCATTTCACGGCTAGTGGTGTCTGGGGACACATGGAGGTGGTTCAGCAGACCATCACGCATTAGGCTACATGAGATATTTGAGGACTGGTTTTCACGACCCAGCTGTCCTTTCCAACTCCACATCCCTATGAGCTCACCTGCCAGACCATTACCCCTTCTTGCTGAAGAAGGAAAGAATTCAGGTAACTCAATTATCAACAAAGGATCAGCTACACTAGCGTAGAAAACATAGATTCAGGATAGGCATGACTGCATGGATAGTCAGTTTCTTGGTATATTAAACTCACTGGGACATCCAGCTGCTCCACTTTTTTTCCAGATTAATTTCACAAAACAGTTTTTTGAGTTGCTGCAATCATGTTTCTTTACCAAGTAGCATCCTTTCTTGTTCCCTCAAAACTAAAATCAGCTCTGTACAGAGTCCTGAAAATAAGAGATAGGCCCTGAATATCTGTCACTTGAGAGGTTAGCTTAGATTGTTTTTAATAGTTTGTGGTACTCATAACTGGTTTTAAACTGACAGGGGAAAGCGATAAAAAGAGTAAGATCTGTGTTTCTGAGCTCACATCAAAGAAGAGCTTTAAAGAATGAGTAAAAAGGCTGTCAAAAAAGGAAGGCTTTACCCAGCAGTCTAACAAAACAAGCTTCAAAAAAACAAGAAATAGTGTCGCAAAACAAATTAACCAGATAGGGAAAATGTTAGTTGAAAAGTAAATATTTAACAGGGCCCGTATGTGCTATAAGAAAGACAAAAAAGCCTGAAAAAATACTGATCACAAAAGAGATGTTTTTGCTGTAGAAAGAAAGGACGGCCATAGGATTTGGAAGTACTTACAGTTCTTTTCTGCACTACTGACTACGTTAAAGTCATCAGCCTGAGATTGGCTCTCCATTACACTGCACAGAGTCCTCAGATTATTCACTCCCTGACATGAATTTATCTTGCAAGGCTTCTTTAAACTTCTCTTTGTACCCCCAGCTTTTTAACTGCCATCACGAACCTTCAAGATTTAACCCTGGGAGACAAAGCAGCAGTCTCCTGATGCAGAGATTAATGCCACTACACAAAGAAGTGCAGACACATGAATTATCCACAGGTCTTCCGCTCTGACAGAGCCTTTTTCCCAAAGCAGTCTGCAAGGCAGGTACACACACACCCCCCGCCGCTGGAGCAGAGCCGCCCCTTGGGTGAGGAACAGCACCCGGCAGTTTCCCCTTATTGTTTATTTCCCTCTGGATCTGCCACGCACAGAGCGATAGCAGTTTCTAGAGCTGCTTCTCCTCTGTGCTGAGTTATCCCAGAGCAGATGGTGTTCGGTGCTTATACCTGGAGCAGTGTTTAGCAATCTCAGAAATGTTTTCTGACGCATACTTCCCCTAAATTGTCTTTGCCATTTCCTAAACTAGAAGTCAGCCTCATGGGTAAGTAGCTCCCCAGTCATTAGGCTCCACGGGAGCCCATCATCCAATTCAGGCATGTGCTATGCCATGTGGAAGCAAAAAGAGGTTTTGGCAGCACCCACTCCTGTTGCCAACCAGGATCTCTTGGGCCCAAAGTCACTCCACGCAGCTCAACTTCCCTTCTGAAGCTGCAACCACTACAATTATCAGATATTGTCCCCTTCCCCAGGGCATCCCCCAGCGCAAAGAAGGTGCAACCGCTTCCCCAGACCTTGAATTGTCTTTTGAATACAACTCCTTAGCATTTGAGCTTACTAATGAAAGCCCTTTTATAGATTCACCTGGCCAGATGATGTGAGTGAAGAGCAGCCATGCAAGCTCAAGCACTTCGCCAGTTTCAAACAGACAAAAGAAAGTGCTTCTTTACATAGTGGGAGGTGAACTTCGGGAGCTTGCTGCCATGGGAGTTTGTGGAGACAGCCCATATCCAGCAGGTTTGAAGAGATTAGACAGGTTCATGGACAAAAGGTCCATAAAGGACAGGGCAGGGATGTACCGCCTGATATCCCCTCTTCAGGAACTGTGGGTGTTTGGGGGTACGAAGTGAGAGACTTCAGAAAGGTGCCACAGCCACATGCCATTCCTAAATATCATCTTCTGTTAGCACTACCAGACACAACTTGTAGAGCTAGACAGACCACGGGGTAACCTAGGCAGACATGTCTTATGTTCCTACAAGGCAACTGCAGGGCACCAAAGCCCCTGACACACCACTCCTAGGCCTGTCTGTGAGAGCGAGAACCCGCTGCCCTGCAAAGGCCAACCAGGTATCTTATAGGGGTATACGAAACGCTCAGAAGCCCCAGAGCCCTGCTTCTGCACTGTCATCAGCCAAAATATGTAGTCCAGAGCACTGGGTGTAGGCCGCTGCAGAGAAAACCTAAGTTAGAGTCGTTTTCACCTTGCTTGCTTGAGTTCTTTGTGTACGCATTAAAATCTAAAGCCTCGTCCCAGCTTGGTGGGCACAGCCCAGCAGCCAGTGCAGGCAATGCAGGTGTATAGAGGATGGCCACGCGAGCCGATTCAGACACAACGAGGGGAGGAAAACAAATCACCCAATACATGTCAATTTTTAAGCCAACTTGATGTGTTGCATGTGTGATTACTGCAGAAATCAACATGGGTAATTGCAGCCATCTGCACCCATTACTACCATTTGTATGTGTATTCATAGTAACTGCATGTTAGTTAGGCATGCCACAGCACAAACATTAAACAGCTAATTAATTAAAAGAACAGACCTCCTCTGCTTAGGAGGAGCCCATCACCCACTAATCACAAGAATACATTTTCTCCATCTGTTAGATGATTTGCCCCCTCCCCAAGGTCACCAGGGAAGATGCAACTGGCCTGCAGTCTCGAGAAGGCTCTGCTGGGGTGGCGAGCTTTCTGCTTAAGAGACTTCCTTTGTGCAGCAAGGCTTCAGACCACGGCTGCTTCTGAAAACGTGACCACGGCGCTTCCACAGAACAGCACCGAGCTTTTGGATTACCTCAGGTGACCTTTGGATTAGACATCAACCATCTTTCCGCCACCCCCAGCGCACGTTCACCAAGCACCGCAGAGGCGAGTGGCATGCCCCTTAACAGGGCAGCAGACCGGCAGCCCAAGTACACAGCCCATACAACGCCTCCTGCCATGCTGGCTCCTCTTCTGGCCCCTGTTTCTACAGCAAACTCCTAATGCAGATTATAAATACACAGAGGACGGCTGTGCCCCAGTGCTTCACTGACATATGGTTCTGTCTTCAGTCAGAAGCTATGGACTTAAATTTAGAGATGGAGCAGGAGGTTACGTTTCAAAATTCCAAGATAAATCCTCCCAGAGGAGGCAATGAGACCAGAATTTTGTCCCTCTGGTACAGCCTTAAAGCAGATGGGAGCATGGAGTCAGTGCTGTTGAGCGAACCGCGCTGCTTGTGCAGCCCTGAAACGCTGTGCCCAGCTTTTCAGCTGTTCGAAGATTGCTGAGCTACAGCCCTTTGTACCAGCTGCCGCTCCACCAGCACGGTCAGGACTCTCGCTGGACGTCTGAACTTCGGGTAGAAAAAATTGCTCCAGCTATTGGCTTATAATAATTCCTTATATTACAGCAAAGGCTAGTGCTACTCTGCCTCAGGCTGGATCAGCACTTTCATTAGGTCCCCATCCCTTTCAGAACAACTGTTGGTGTGAAGGGGTAATCAGCTACAGGGCTAACAGCTCTGGCCATTTTTCATCTGTGATGAAAAAAGGAACAAATACCTTTCAAACCACTGCAAAATATTTGTGAAACAAACCAACCCCCTCCTTCCTGCACACGTGAAATGCAGTGCCGGAGAAGCCACTACAATCCAATAAAGAGCAAAATGCTTTCATCCTGTAGCACTATAAATGCTTACCCTAGTTATGGAGTAGCTCAAGACAACTCTACAGTAGATTTTACTTTGGTTCTCCTAAAGCTGGGACAATTCTCTACCTTTATGTGCTTAAAAAAAAAACAGCAAAAAAATGAAATAATTTCTATTGCTCCAGACTCTGGCAGACAGGCTGCAGCTGACGGTGCTTTGTCAAGTGGGACCTGTGAAAATACTGTACTTGGATCACCACAGTTGTTGATCAGGCAGCCTGATCGCTTCATACTTGCTAAGAAGTCTTCTGACATCTCCTGCCCAACCCTCAAACTTCTACAGCTCCAAAGATGCCCTAAGCTCTGTACAGCAGAAAAAGGCAGAATACTGTGGTGGAGCTCCTGCCTGCAGCTCCTCTGAACTGCTGCAAATGATTCAGGGCAGGACCGAGGGCTGCAGCAAGCGACCGCAAAACATGGGCACTCCGATGGTTTCAAGATGATTCTGCTGCAGGACCACGCCAGCATCGCTGTACGCATGCATGTTTTACACACAGACACGCTTTCCCTACACTGTTCTCCAAGCACAGACTACTTAGCGTGGTGCAAAGCACAAAATTACGCTGACTGGATCCACAATTTGGTCCAGTACCTTCCAAACTAAGGCAAAATGCCTTCAAAGAAGCTGCATTTAAATGTGGCCTGAGCAACGCTGCCTTCCCCTCTCCTCTGCCTCCCTCCCCTGTGCCCGTGGGAGGCACGGACCCAAGGCCAGCCTTTTGGGGGAGCCTGCAGCTTTGGGTGCTTCCCGCCTGCCCGTCCCAGCCAGGAGCAACCGCTCCACAGGCAGAGTCCTCCTCTGGGCATCGTCCCCTCCTCGTGCCGCTTGACCACCTTGGCCTTGCTGAATCCAAAAAAGTCATCTAAACAAAAGGCGCCATCCTCGGTCCCTCAACCACAGGAGAGGCAGCAAACATGCTGAGTTAAGTGCAAGGTAAGCAGTATTTTTATTTGGTTAATTAGAATTGCTCATCAAATGAAAACAAAGAAGTGATTTACTGCAGGACTGGTACAGGTAGTTGTTGCATAAGTACATTCCTGCATATTTGGCTACTTTAGCTGAGGAGAAACTGTTAATTAAAAAATATTCCTAAAGCAAACCATAGAAAATAAGGAGAGAGAAGTTTCACACAAGGACACTGCCGAATCCCTCAACTGCCAGCTATTTTTTTTCTTCAGGGAGGATTTTAAATTAAAAGCAGATTGCCTTCATTAGTGTTACCAGAAGCCATGTAACTGCCAAAGCTGACAGAAACACAACTGCGATTTGCAAATTTGGCAAGTGTCATTTTCTCTTTCTACAAATGTGGGTAATGTCATTTGTATTAAGAGGGCTTTTGTGGGGGACACTGTGTGAAGAACAACTCCTTCCCCAGGAGTGGAAAAATATCTCCAGAGCAGCAGGTGAGTATTCTAGGGCATCCAGGATCTCTCTCCTTGTTTATCTGGCAAGAATGACCATGAGCCAGCAATGTGCCCTGGCGGCCAAGAGGGCCAATGGCATCCTGGGGTGCATCAAAAGGAGTGTGGCCAGCAGGTCGAGGGAGGTCATCCTCCCCCTCTACTCTGCCCTGGTGAGGCCGCATCTGGAATACTGCGTCCAGTTCTGGGCTCCCCAGTTCAAGAAGGACAGGGATCTGCTGGAGAGGGTCCAGCAAAGGGCTACAAAGATGATTAGGGGATTGGAACATCTTTCATATGAGGAGAGGCTGAGGGATTTGGGCCTCTTTAGTCTGGAGAAAAGAAGATTGAGGGGGGATCTTGTTAATGCTTTCAAATACTTGAAGGGAGGATGCCAGGGGGATGGGAGCAGTCTTTTTTCAGTGGTGCCCATTGATAGGACGAGGGGTAATGGGCACAAGCTTGAACACAGAAAGTTCCATCTTAACATGAGGAGGAACTTCTTTACTTTGAGGGTGGTGGAGCACTGGAACAGCCTGCCCAGAGAGGTTGTGGAGTCTCCCACTCTGGAGACATTCAAAACCCGCCTGGACGCTGTCCTGTGCAACCTGTTGTAGGTGACCCTGCTCTGGCGGGGGCGTTGGACTAGATGATCTCCAGAGGTGCCTTCCAACCCTGACTATTCTGTGATTCTGTGAAAGTGCATTGCATTAAATTTGTGCTGAGAACGGTCAGACAGTAAGAGTGCTATGAACCGTCTTCTCCTGGTGACTGAGCAGAATACAGTAGCAAGCCCATAATAAACATTTCAACACTGATCTTTGACACATAGCCATACTCAACCTTTATGTGACATGTTGCTAAACCCTCTGAAGCCATTCACCATGGTTTGTCGCTGAAACCCCTATCCTCTTTACTTCATTCTACCTGAAAAAGCTGATAATATCCAGATAGGAAAGCTATATTTCTACCAAGGACAACTGTCTTTGCAGGCTTCATGGTCTGCTCCAGCGTCTCAGCCTTGGTGATAAGGAGAAAGTCTTGGTAGTATTTTTACTCTCTTTCAAATTCCTGTGTGAATAGCTGCAGAACTACAGGAGGCATGCGTGAAGTCTGCCGGGGTATAAGAGCAGGCAGCAACGGAGGAACAACCTGCTCTTCATTTTTAGAGTGACTCCACATGTCCTGCACCCCTCCCTGGGACATCAGTCTCCCCTAACTTCTGGTGTCTAGCTTTCCTCAGTCTTAGGAAGAAAGCTGAACGTACATCACCACGGTGTTTAAAAATACACTGGTGTATTTTAGTTTGTGTTATATACGACACAGTATATGTTGGCTGGCTGTATATGTTGGATGCTGGCTTCAGGGGCCAAACTGAGTTGCTGACTGAAAGCGAAGCGTTGGGGGTGACCCTGACCTGTGCATACTCTCTTGGGTTGGTGACAGCCTCCTCAGCACCACCACTGCCCCAGAAGCTGCCACTGGCACAACACGGCAGGGCAGCCAACACCTGCTACGTACGGTTTGTGATGTGTTCTATGATGGAAAGACAACAAAAATTACAGGATGAAGCAAGAAGAGAAATGGGTAATCTCCAAACGCAACACCCACATGCTCAGCAGCACGGCACCAGAGACCACAGCACCCCTGGGTGAATGAAGTATTGATTCCCCTGGCTGCAGCTGAAATGGGAAGGTCTGAACACAGTACTAAACTTTGCAGGAAGCAGTTTAACACAGTAAGTATTACCACAGTCACAAACCCAAAGTCTGTCTGTAATAATTAGGATTGTACTACATATGATTTTATTTGACACTGTCTTATAATCAAGACAAAAATAGCTGTCTACATGGTAGTCATCAGTTTCTTAACTGTCTAAAAATAAAGCAACAAATGTAATACAATGCCAGGCACGGACCCAACTGAAATAATGTTAACCTATATTTAAGCCTGCAAAGGTAAAAGCGGTACGCCTGCTGGTAACCTTCAATCTAACCTGGAGTTAAATGTTCAGTGACTCTGCAATTTTGGTTTGTATCTTCAAAAGAACCAGAGAATCCAGTTCTGCCTCTGTAGTCCAACTCTTTTCCACCGCACTGTGAACAGAGTTCATTATCCACTGAGATAAACAATAAGTAATGAGTTAGCCATAATTAAACTGAAAGAGATACAGATTAAAGGAATTTATTATTCCCTGATCTGCCAAGCAAATTGTTTAGATACCTGCAATCAATGAGTAATGATGAAACAAAATAAAAACCCAACAAACCAAAAGAGCCAACAACAGGCTCGTAAAAACCTGTTCAGTAAGGCCCATGTATCTTCGTTAGGTTGAACAGCACAGCATTTTAATCAGCAAAAATCCCCTGTCTTTATACATCATGAGAACAGAGGCAGAATGTGGCCCTAAATTATGCCGTTACTGTTTATTATTCATGTATCACGGGACTGATGAAGATTTATGGTCCCATTGTGCTAAGTACTGTATAGTGAAATATAGAGAAATAGTGAGACTTAGTACTCCAAGACTTCATAATTTAAAGACAAATTACGAAAGCAAGATATTATAATTTAAAGGCAGCAATGCAGAGTGGGGATTGGAGATACAGACAGATTAAGCAACTTGCCCAAGGTCATGCCAGACACGTGTGCCAGAGCAGAAAACTGAACTCGGGTCTCTGGAGTACCAGCACAGGTTTTTTACTCATGTAGGAGTTTAAGAGGGCTTTTGTGGGGGACACTGTGTGAAGAACAACTCCTTCCCCAGGAGGGGAATCTCCTCTTTGATTTCACTAGATGTCACATTACACAAACTAATAAATAAGTTCAAAAAAATACAAACGTTACCTGGCAGTACTGGAAGGATTTCCTTTCACCCCTCCTCCTCTAAAGACCTTCGTTAACGAAAGAGCTTTACCTACACATACACTTGATTTGTCTGTGTATGGCACAGCTGCAGCATTTGCAGAGAATCACAGAATAATATAAGCTGAAAGGTCTTCTGGAGCCGTCTAGTCCAACCCCTTGCTCAAACCAGGGCCTATTAGAGCAGGTGCCCCAGGGCCTTGTCCATTCAAACTCTGAGTATCTTCAAGGATGGAGATGGAAATCCCACTACCTCTCTGGGCTCCTGTTCCGTTGTTCACTCATGTTGAAAAAGTACTTCCATGTATGAAATTAGAATTTCCCCAGTTCCAACTTGTGTTTGCCATCTCCCATCCTGCCCCCCGTACACCCAAGTCTACCTCCATCTTCTCTATTCCCACCCATTAAGTAGCTGCAGACAGCAATGGGATCTCCTCTACCCTTCTTTCTTCTAGACTTTACCTCTCAATGCTGAACAAACCCAGATTTCACAGCTTCCCCTTGTGCATCACGTACTCTAGCACCCTAACCTTGATGGTCTGTCCCAGACTTGCTCCAGTAGCCCAAAATTGGACACCATGCTCCAGATGCAGTCTCACAATCCCTTAACAGAAGGGTATAAGGCGCTCCACACCCATTCTTTTTTAATAAAGCAAATAGTTAATTTTCTTTAATCAATTATTGTATTCTTATGCATTTCAACTACATAAATTCTGCATCCCTCAGTTTACAAAACAACACAGGAACATTGGTTTTGCGCACCACTTCTGGAAGTTTGCTGTTGCAGGGGTCTCAGTACATGCAGGCGCACCAGGTTCCGAGAGCAACCACTGCTCCCTTAAAAGAGTAATGGAAAGGGGCATTTCAGATGTCTTTTTTCTAGCTGACAAAAAGGATCACCAGATCAGCCTGAGTGACGTAACATGCTCAAAATATATCAGTGATAGCAGGATAACACAAGACACCATGTTGCTGGATACACATACATCAGCAGATATATTTAGGAATTTAAGTCCTAAACCCTGTCACAGAGTGTACTGGTAACAGTGAAAAATATTTAATTTATGACTGTGACAGGAGATTGCTTCAGTGCAACGCAAACAGTAGCAGCAGTGTTACTTATTAAGACAAAACTCAAGCCCCCGGACAGCTGATGCAGGATAGTGGGAGAAATGATACTGCATTTAAACACAGTGCCTTTCTTTCCTGGTTTACAATTGAAAGGTGCCCTGTGTCAGAAGATATTTGCTCTCTGTTTATTTCAACAAGAGCAAAGTCACAGCTTAAGCTTTGCTTATTTACATTTGCTGGCACCTGTGAAAATTTACCAATGAAAATTTCATCCTAATGAGCTCTGCAAAAGTGCTATCAACATTTGGTTTAGGTCCTACAGAGCAGCAAAGTCAGTCCGCTCAGTGACAGGCAGCCATCCCGATATGAAAAGCATCTGCAGGGCATGGAGAAGTGTGGGGCTTCAAGCGATCCCACAACTGAACAGTGCAGCACATGTGGATATGGCAAAACAAACCATCCTCCATGCTGCTGTCCAGGATGGGACCAACCTATTACGTGTCAGAACCAAGCATGGCTCTGTATGCAACTGTTCACCTTCATCTTGGGAGGTTGCTGGACATCTGAGCCCAGGCAGGGAAGTCTCCTGCCCCAGGGACAGCGGCGCAAGCAAGCTGCCACGGGAGCAGCCCCTCCACAGCTGGGGCTGAACCAGCAGTGCCAGGAAGAATCAGGCCCATAACATCCCCCTCCTCCAGCCAAAGCCGAAAATGGTCCAGTCTACATCTCCCACAGCATGGCCTCAAGAGCTGCTTGTCAAAATTCCCTTTCCAGAGCTACCACCCCACATACGGGCACACACACGTATGTATAAATAAGTAAAACTCATGAGTTGCTTCCCGTTTCTTGGCAATAAACCATAAACTCTCTTATGGTGTTATTTCCTGCAACAGCAGCAGTCAGCTTTTCAAAGACATAGCTGTACGCTCCACCCCTTTCAAACACAAAATTGTTCTGGATGCCAATGTCACCTTTATACCAACACTGCCAGTAAAGCAATGGAGCCCTGGTGTTGGACTGGGATGAGTCATTCCTCCGTTTACGTGTACATTTAAAGCCATATCAATGATTCCTTAGGCATTGCGAGAGCAAAGGTGCATGCTACATCAAAGCATAGGCACTGCATCGTACCAAACAGATGACTTACCCAGGTGTGAGTGAGACTTACCCAGGTGAGTGTGTTTGTGAACACAGGGGACGTGGCCAGACAATGCCCTCATCCAACACAAGCCCAGCACATAGCCACCATGCGCCTGCAAAGGTTTGTACTTTGGGCACAGAACAGACCTGCCACAAGTCCTAGAATGAATCATTTGGGTTGGAAAAGACCTTTAAGATCATCAAGTCCAACCGTTAACCTAGCACTGCCAAGTCCACCACTAAACCATGTCCCCCAGCGCCACACCTACAAGTCTTTTAAATACCTCCAGGGATGGTGACTCCATCACTTCCCTGGGCAGCCTATTCTAATGTTTGATAACCTTTTCAGTCAAGAAATTTTTTCTAATATCTATCCTAAACCTCCCCTGGTGCAACTTGAGGCCATTTCCTCTCATCCTATCGCTTGTTACCTGGGAGAAGAGGCCAACCCCCACCTCATTACAACCTCCTTTCAGGTAGCTGTAGAGAGCGACAGTCAGCACAGCAAGGAGTGGCTGTGACACTTCATGAAGAGACAAGCAGAGAGTAGGCCACCAGCGCACCACATGCCTGTGGCTGGACATCAGTTACCTGAACCAATCCTTTTCTAGCGTGATTCGGCTCACTTCTCATGCTCTGCAACTGGTCAAGTAAAACGCTCGCCAAGTAAACCTAAAGAGCAATTTACAGCATTCTGCTTTGCTCTCCCACACTTAATCCCAACCCTCCACATCATCCTTTCCGACCACCTTGCGTTAATGCGTCTAAAGGTGGTATCACGTATTATCACCCCATATAAACTCTAGCACGCAGAATAATTTAAGCCACACTTTCTACATCCAAACTTTTTCTGCCTCTTAATTATCTCTGTGTAGCAGAGATAATTAAGCTATTGTTTACTATTAGCTGATCAAATAAAATCAAATACAACTTCCCAAGACACAGCGAGTCCAACAGACACTGTTCTAAATCAACTTAATGCAAAGCCCGGAAAGAGGACGAACGTGCAAACTCACCTGGGAAGACATAGCGCAGTATCTGGTCACTGACCCAGAGACAGCAGCTCCATGGCAGCACTGAGGACCAAGGGGGTAAGGAGGTTTCCCTCCTCTTGCACTCTGTGCAGGTACTCCACTACCTGACACATTACAGAGATTCATGCCTACATTTGTATAACATCATATTACTTTTTGCTTATCTGGGCTTAAATTCACTTAGGGAACATGCTAGTGGCCGATGAAAGGCAAAAGGCAAACTGGAGCACTTTGCTGATCTCCCCAGGCACTTCCCAATCTCTTCTCCATGCCACCCCCCCCCCCCCCCCCAAGCACAAGCAGTTGGGATGTTGCTACATCCTACCACCAGCAGACAGGATGGGGTACAGGCCCTGGGGAGCCTGCAGCTGAGTCAGTGGGACTTCTACCCACGGGTTCCCACTATTGTGCAGCCCTTCCTCAAATTCACAGCAGATGAGTCTCTAGCTACGGTTTGGCCTAACAGAGCCTCTCTAATAAAAATACCAGCCTCCTCAACATGGAAGCCTCTACGAGACCTCCCACAAATGAAAGGGGAGCGAGAGGGGTGGGTTTTTTTGCCGGGCTTGTTTGGTATTCTGTCACAAAGCCAAACAGATGTTTGTAAAATATAAACTAGTTATACAACTGTTTTAAACTCATGCAGCTGTGCACAGCGAGCAACTGCATCAGGGGAGAAGACCACTGCTCTCTTTTAAGGCCCTCTTACATCTAGGGACTAGTTTAATAAACCAAACTTCCCATGAGCTATTCAAGCTTTCTCATTCCAATTTAGTGTTTACGGTACAGGAAACTGCTGAAAAGAGCAAAGCAAAGTGGCTTTTCCAGCTTCATGGTGAAAATCTGCACCCAGATGGGGACGAGGACCCAGACCTCCCTCCTGCCAGACCCACGTGGTAGTTGCAGCACCCAATTCCCACCATTCAGCTTACCTGGGGAGACGGCAGGAATAGACAAGCGTGAATACAGCAGCCCTGCTCTGCCACTCACACAAAATTCACTCTAGACTATGCTTGGCCCTCACTTCAGGATCAAGTATACAATCAAACCACTGCAAACTTGACTGCAACAACATGGACGGAAAGCAGAGGAGAGTGAAGTACCCTCTTTTTATCTGTATTTAAAAAAAAGTAAAATTAATTTCTGACAATGCTTTTATTATACTTTTATTTATGAACAAAATTTACAACTAGAAGAATTTCTTAAATATTCATATTTTAAAAATATGCCTGTCTGCTCCAGCTAAAAGGCAAGAGACTTGGGTAAAACTAGTGGAAACACTCCAGCTAAATTACACAGTACAGTTTTACAATCCTATAAAATACCAATTTTTTGCAAGCCAAAACTATTTGTCATAGAGTATTTGCATTTTAGTCATGTAAAAGATTGACTGTCTGCATAAGCACTATCGTGTTGCTCCCTGAAACCACAGTAAAACTTTTTTTTTTTCTTCTTTTTTTAATACTTCAGAAAAAATGCATGGCAATTTAAAAAATTGTTTTACTCATGTTGCTAGCATAGGAGTTCATAACAGCCGGGTAATTCTGTACTTTTGATTCATGCTGCACTCTACATGAAAAGGCACAAAAAATTAAATTAGTTTTATAATCTCTGTACAGTCAACACAATTGCGATTAATGTATTTTCTAAAACTCAGAGCTAGAGCCTTGTGAATTACTGTCACAGCACAGTCTGCTTATTCAGATCGTAAGAAAGAAAAGAAAAAAGTTTTCCATATCTGAAAAATTCCAAGTAAAACAGGAACACATTACTGTGCAGAAGTGACTGACCCAGCTCACAGCTCTGTCACGTATAGACAAGCATTTGAAGCGTTGACAGTCTAAAGCTTCATTATTTTTTGCAGAACGATCTGGCAACAGAGATAACCCAATTCCCTGGGAATCAAACGTTACTTAAAGACAAGTTTCACCTGTTGGGGGATATAACATATCCTGAGCAACAAAGTATCAGGGTATATACACATAACAGGAGAGGGCAGTCTGTCCTTCAGGCGTAAGAGGGGGAAAAGGAAATCTTCCGCTTTCACAGAGTTTTGAGTTGTGTTTATTCTTAGTCACTTTGAGGGGAAAAGTCCTAATGCAACGGCAGCTACAGCAACTTTGCACAAGCTACAAAACATGATGAAATAATCTTCAAGCGACTGCTACAAGGGGTCCTGCAGGCTCTGGGGTCTGCCTTCCCCAGGTCTCTTCCCATCGTGGCGGGGCAGCTATCCTCACAGCAGTCAGGAATACACCATCAATCCTCGTTCCACAGACAGGAAAGCAAGAATGCGACTTTTTCTAGGGAGATTCAAAGATGAAGAGACTCTGTACAGACTCGCTCCAGGCCACCACCCAAGTAGGTGGTGTCTCTGCCGCACCAAGCTGCCCACTGAACCTCTCTTTCCTTCTCACAGCTGTGCCTGGTAGGAAGTATTTGGAGATGCATTGAAAAAGATGTCCCAACTCTGACCTAACTTGTACAGATGGGAACAAGGAGGGAGTTGCTTAGGATTTTCAGAAAGACTCAATCTGTGCAGAAAGTCCAGAAGGGGCAGGTGAAAGTCAACATCAAGCGCCCTCCCCAGCTTTACTGTCACACAGCCAGAAGTAGCACGTCCTGCTCCTTTCTGAATTAACACTCGACTAAGGAGATGCTCTTCCATGGAAAAAAACGTAAAGGTGACTCTACACACTTGCTGCATGCCTGATGCAGCGCAGAATGTTCAAGGGGATATGGGAGGACCATTGCATCCCTCAAAGGCAGTTGGAGCTGAGCCCTGCGGTTAGAGGCAGCAGCAGTGCAGCACAGCGAGCCCGAGCAGCCGGCTGGGAACACCCTGCCAGGACAGGACAGGACCCCGCACTGAAGGCAACTCTCGGCGGGGGCTTTTGTTACCGCTTCTCCGAGCGGGAGCAACATGTGCACATACCATCTTGGATGCTGCTTGCTGATTTGCCGCTTGTGGGAAAGCAATGGATCGCATCTGGAGGTAACGAACAACCTGTTACAGAAATCATGCAGAGCTCACAGGGCCAGCTGTACACCAGAGCAACATGCTGTCTTGATGCTGTCCCCTCCGAAAGGCTACCTGCCTGCTAGATGGATACAAAAGCACATCATGGGACAAAGAAAGAAACCCAAACTATAGAAGTGTGTGGCTTTCAGCAGGAGCCAGGGCAGCAAATGGAAATTAAAGCTGTTTCCCCCAAGGAAGCCTGTAGATTTCCACTGAATTGGGATGTTTATTTCCCTGGTTTCCCCCTGCAATTCTCAGCCAGTGTTTTCAGCTGAAGGCTGGAAACAGATACAAAAGTTCTCCCTGTGCCAGTGACACCTGCCAATCACCCTCCCACCCACACTGCTCCCCAATTCCACAATCCCACAACATGGGCAACAGAGCACCCGAGCTGCTGCCAGGAGACCGAAACTGCAGCACCGGCCCCAGCCACGCAGTGCCGAGACTGCTGCAGACAGCAGGGTCAGGATTATTGCTCAGACCAACAGCTCTGTGAGGCTGGGGCCATCCTTCTACCCTGCCTTCGCTTTCCATACTGTGCCTGATGCAATTCGATGCTGCAACAAAAATAGCTGATAGTGAACCCCCCCCAGTCCGATGGGCAGCCCTGGGTATGGCGCAGAGCCCGTGGTCAGCTGCTGCTGCTGGGCAGGTGCTCCACGGCCTCTGTTTTCGGTTACCATCTTTGTGACCTGCGAGGAAAACAAACCCTCTTGCTCTAAGTACACATTTTTGATAATGAAGTTTGCAGCTCCCTCCCTGCCTTTGGTTAAGTCAAAGCATGCTTAATTATTGAAATTACCCAGAGGACTACATCTATCCGGTCCCCTCAATGTGAAACAATTGTACCGAAAGTGATAGAACATCAAACCAACTGTTTCACAATCCCTGCCAAAAGCCACACGTCTCCTATCAAACCCATCCGGTGTACCCAGAGATTGACTGGCATGTCTTCTTAAACAGAGCAGGGCACTTACAGGGCAAGAACAGAAAAAGAAGAGATGACGGGAGCTCTATGGTCTCACACAGTGGTGGTGGTGGGTGTCTCCAGCTATATATGTATGCAATTTTTTTTGAAAAGAAAATATCAGGCTTTTGCTTCACCAACAAAAGAAGCTGTTGAAATAGTTTTGTCAGGCACAGCTGATAAGGATAATTATTGGCGAGAGCTTAGTCATCCATATCACGGTGACAGAAAGGCAGATGCTCTTAAAAATAATGTCAACACTACAAAACTCTAAAGAATATCGAAGTATAAAGCTTCCCAGACTCCAGACACAGCTTAGGTAAGCGCCGGGGGTGCGGAGGCACAGCCTCTCCGGGAGGCCGGGTCGGTCCCGTCACTAACCGCTAGAGGGAGCCCATTTTTCTCCATAAATCTCATTTTCCCAACAGCTTTGTATGCACACATTCTGCAGTCACAAATTCACAAAACAATCACAAAGTGTAAACTATGCAAATTTCTATGTATATTTTAAGTTAAACAGAAATGGAGATACACAGTTCAGGCATGGCCTCCTCTAACACTCTCACCAAAACACTTGCCAGATGGAGGAAAAGGCGCAGTTCCCTGGGTTTCACCTCATCAGAAATAGCACTCTACACCAAGCGGGCTACAAAGGCCATTCCAATTTGCTCCCAACAAATTCATTAGCATAAATGGGTCGATAATTGCATTCAGGAGTTCACCATCTAGCAGCTAACCTTGCAAAATTCCACCTGCCTTGGGTAACTACAACCCAAATATAACAACAGCCTCAAAAAGTGCTGAAGGAGCAGACTGTCCCCTTTCAACTAATTGGTAAAGGTCTTTCCTTGGGAGTGGAGAAGCCCCAGATTTTATTTTTCATACCACAGATGCAGGTTTGCCCATGTCTGCGTTTATGCCTTTTGTACTGCAACTGCCAGAAGTTAAAATGCCCTCCAGTATTGGGTTTCATTACCTTCTTCATACTCCCAGAGCCTCCTCAAGTCCCATCCTGTAGCCAGACCTGTTCTCTACTTAGCTAACACTCCTCCAAATGGCTCTAGCACATACACTTGACAATGTTTTCATTAGAAAACCAAATTATGCAGCCTAAAAGGACTAAAAAGTGTTTTTTAAAAAAAGTTCTGACCCCTTTCAGCTAAGGAACCAGGGAAGCATACATCTGAGGTACATGACTGGATGAGCAGCACTATAGCCAGGCAAAGTCCAGCTGGCTTTATTCTGTGCCCTCCTCCTCTTCCGCTGTGTTACACCCATCGCCCATATCAACAAGCTCAACCTAGCAGCGAGCCAAGTCTGCAAAGGATTAATCTTGGGAATAAACAAACCAAAGCAAAAGCCTACCCCAAAGAGTGAGCAAGGGTCAGGCAAATCACAACCCTCGAGTCTTCTCCAGTACGTGAGGGAACTATCTCTGCTCGAGACACTGGGGAGCAGTCACTCATCCAACATCAGTGATCCTAAACCACCCCATCAAGTCAGCAGAGAAAGCTGGATATCCTCCCCAAAGTGCAGTATTTTCTGCCGTAGGCTCACTCTCTTCCATCACAAACCACGCTGCGAGCCCAAGACGACCAGTCCTTAGCACAGACGCTACGAAGTACACAAAGAGCAGGGCACATCCCTCCCTCTGTCATCAGAGTAGGGGACCCGTCATGGGGTGACGGTGCCTGGGTAGCAAGAATGAGGTAAAGTAAGAACTGAGGCTTGCTAAATCCATACAACTTGAGGGGAAACAGAAGAACTAGAAGCTCTCAAACTCTTTGCCCATATTTTGTAGCAATCCCAGAAAGGGGGTGCAGGTCCCCCAGCCAGTTCTCTCCAACACACAGGAAAATTTTGCCCAAGTTACGGAAGTCTTACGGAAGCAAGTGTCATAACTTTCCCAAACTCAAAGAGTAGGGAGCGTTTCCCCCAGTGCTAGAAACTGTCTTCTAGGCAGATCTTCACCTGAGACTCTGGGTGCGCATCTGTCTGTCAGGATTACTAATACAAGCAGACGCTGCTTTCATGTTTGGGAGTTTTGCCATTGACTTCAAAGCAGTAAGATATAACACCTTGCGTATTCCCTAAACACACTTAATAACAGTACCCAACACATTTGAAGTGCTTAGACATGTTAAAGGCATTGTACAACATTAGCAAAAAAACAGGAACCCCTGTCTAGGTGGTTTCTTCATGAGAAATCTGGTAAGCCAAGAGTCTACACCTGAATCAGATGCTTATCTATTAGCCAGCTAATAACTGTGCGACTGCTTCTCTAACTGATCTCTTCAGTCATAAGCAGGGACTACCTTCTGCTGAGCTGTGGAGACTTTATATTACTCATAATCCTCTTAAATCATAACACAGAATACAGATTAGAAGGTGTAAAGCGTGCAATAAGTGTTCTAAAACCAACATAAACAGAGCCATCTCAGCCTGAGTCAGAGCCTGCATCATGGGAGCTTACTAAACTCCTTTTCAAGTCAAGTTCTGGGTGTGCAAGCAGCATGTGGTTTGGCTCCTGGCGCTGGGCTGGTGTGACGGCAACCCACACCAAGCAGCGCCTGGAGCCAGTTCAAAGCAGACAGGAGCAAAGTCAGCCTGGCACGGCAGCACCGCTTCAGGGACAAGGCTGTGGGGCTAAGAAACGAGTTTTCCCCTTTGCTTCAGGGCAAGCAATGGAAAGAGAAGGAACAGCAAGATCCCCTTGGACAGGGAGAAAGTGAAAGGCTTTTGCCTCCAGAGGGCTTAGAAATAAGACAAAAACATGGTTCTTGGGGTAGCTCTTGAACCTCTCTGACAACAGGGAGAAGGCAAACATCAGGAAACCTCAGCACAGGTCCAACTGGAGCCACCACTGAAGTCTTCATCAGCATTCCTTAACTTAGCCAAAAGTTGTATGCCAATTCGTATGCGCTTACAGGTGTCAGTCAGGTGTAACCTGACAAGGTTCCATACAGATTACAACCCCTATGGTCAGAAAGCTGAATAAATGCTGTTGAAAACAGCCTTAAGGGATGACTGAGTATTTCAACAAAACATAGAATTATAAACTGCACGATCCTGTACTTACTACATACGGGGATACTGCAGGAGGGTCTTGAGACTCTTGTTTTTGAAGACAACAAAACCGGTGCAAACTTCTGCACTAACCTGCACAAATGCTGAAAAGTATACATGATACACAACACTGTACTTTATTAGGAATGTTTCTGAGGCGAATATTAACTTACATCAATGGTTTAACTGTACTGGGTAGGTACTACAGCAATAGAAAAGGGCATTCCTGAATATGTATCAGTCAGAAGGTATGCATGATAATTACCAATGAACATTAAGTCCGTTAGCTGTTTTAAATACCAGGCTAATAATATCAGCAGCAGGTTTATGTGTGGAGCCTTCTTCCCCCAAGCACTTCTTCATATTACTTTCCATGTGGTACTCCTCAAGTTTTTATAGCATTTACCTATAGAGTTTCCCTGTTTACAGTAAGAGCCAGAGATGCCCAGTTTGATACTATAATTTTAACTACTGTTGCTTAAGGCTGCCAGCATACGTGCTTATAGCAACAAACTATAGGAAACAAAACTCCCAGTTCCTAGAAATCTGTGTCCTCTGTCGCTTTCTGAACCTCAAGTAGGCACAAGATGTTTTACTCGCTGCTAACCTGCGATACGTGATACTTGTAACCGCAATTCACGCGGTCCTGAATGACTGCCCCGTAGCACTACCCCTGCACACAATGCTATAGCCATCTCCACCAGTATTTGTAAACATTTAGTCTTCCAAGAACTTTCCACTTGAAATATGACTGCTAACGCATTCACGTTGGTAATAATTTAATGCAAATTTATAAAAAGCCACTTTCTTGCTCAACTGAATTACTATTCTATTAATAGTGATGTTCCAATGATTTTGAAATTCCACTGTTTGACTTCAAGGGCTGCTCGTTTTATTTTGGAAATTTACTCTTGGTTGCAACTTGACAAAACAAGTATTAATGTTTGCATTTATGAGACATTTATACGGTTCAGCCTTTTCCATTCACAGGTCAGATAATGAATTGGTTTCCCTAGAAAACTACACAATGAAATATTCAACATAAGGCATTCTACAGCTTAGATGTGAACTACAAACTGCAATTTTACTAGGATGTCCCTGCAGGTTGGCTTTGGCACGTACGCCTGCATGTTTTATGCTTTGTCTGAAGGAGGGAGCTCCGGCAAGTCAGGAGAAAGCTCTCAGATATGGGTCACAAGTTGGTGTATCAAAACTTAGATGAGAATTTTAAAAAAACAAGCAATACCTCAGCATATTTCCCCCAAGCTGTCAGGAAAAAAGAAAAAAGAAAAAAAAAAAACAAAACCAAGCAACCCAACACAAAACAGACCTTATATATTGTTTGGCATTTCAGTGGTTTTCTGCAAAGAGGACGAAATAGACCAAGATTTGTCCAAAACCAGAACGAAGGCAAGAGGACACAGTCTGATATAGGTTACACAGGCTTGCTCTATGCTTCACATACTTGACACAGGCTTATTTTACTCCTGCTTCATTTTTACTAACTGACAAACACCGTTTACAGGTTTGTTTCCCATCCAAAAGATGATTAAGAAAAAACAATCTTTCTGTCTTGTAACCCTGTGGCATTTTCCAGCTCTGACACCAAAACCCATTACAAACCAACTATCCTGATTTGTGAACCAAAACCCTGAAACCGTTTCAATTGCACTCAGAAGAAACAAGACAATGAAAAAAAAAAAAAAGAGAAAAGAAACGAAAAGAAAGCCACCAGCGAACACTTGGTGCGATCACCCCCCTCTCTCACAGCTTCCTTCGCATCGCCACCGCTGGAGAGGGACCCTCTCCAGCCCGGGCAGCGCCTACGAGAGGTACCGCACGGGGAGAGGGGGTGCCCGCCCCCTCGGGGAAACCTCTCGGGTCCGACTTCTCGCCGCCCACGACCCGAGACAAACTCCAGCGGCGGGCGGCGGCCGCCACCGCCGGGCGCAGCCAAGCCGACCCCGGGGAACCCCCGGCCCGNCGGCCCGGGGAGGGGACCGCGCCTTCGGCCTCCTCCCCACCGCGCTCCGCGGGACTCACCGGAGATCTCGGCCTGGGGCACGCCGCTGAGGCTGAAGCCCTTGGCCCCATACAGCTGCCGGACCTCAGCGCAGCTCCTCGCCTTGCTGCCGCTGTCACCGCGAACCGGGGCGGAGGCGACACACAGCAGCCAAAATCCCCACGGGAAGAAACGCATCCTTCTCCGCTGGCCCCGCCACCTGCCGTGCGAAGGGCAAAGCCAAGGTCCCGCGGCGG